>ML778000.1:485453-561837 GCA_009831015.1 Picea engelmannii | reverse complement strand
AACTCGGTGAGAATAATTCCAAATCCATAAATGCACTTTTGAATGGTCTCAATGATACGGTATTCACCAAAGTTGCACATTGTAAATATGCTAAAGAGATTTGGGACAAGCTTTGAAATATTTATGAAGGAGATTCAAAAGTCGAAGTAACAAAGCTTCAAACTTACAGAGGTCAGTTTGAATAACTAAAAATGAAGGAAGATTAAGATATCACAACCTACTTCTTACGAGTCGATGAAATAGTGAATGCAATCATAGGATTGGGAGAAGAAATCAAAGAATATGTAATTGTTTGAAAGGTACTAAGATCTCTTCCTATGAGATTCAACCCTAAGATATCAACACTAGAGGAAAGATCGTATCTAAACTCAATAAGCATGGATGAACTGCATGGAATCTTCACAGCATATGAGATGAGAACTGAACAGGAAAATTTAGATGTAAAAGAAGCAGCCTTCAAAGCATCCAAAAGATCAAAGCAAAAGAAAAAGGAACAAGAAGAATATAGCAACAACAACGACGTCTCAGAAGATGATGAAGAAGTTTCCAACTTCGTCAAAAGACTGAACAAGGGAACCAATAGTAGGTACAGAGGTAATATTCCTTTAATTTGTTTTAATCGTGATGGTATTGGTCATTTTGCTAACAAATGTCCTCATAAGAAAAAGAGAAATGATGAAGGTTACTCAAAAGGCAGATAAACATATAAAGGTAAAAGAACTACAAATAAAGTTTTCAAGAAAAACTTTTGCACCAAAGAAGACATCTCATCATCAGATGAAGATGAAGTCGGTGACAGTGAAACAGGGAGAGTTATAGTCATGGCAGTAGAAGACTCTGATAAAGAAGACTCCGAAGAAGAATATGAAGAAGCATATGAAGAAGAAATTGAAGAGGTAGAAGTTGACTTCCAAGAAGAATTAATAAGTTCCATTGAAGTTATCAGAAGAGAAAAGAAGAAAAACAAGAAACTACAAGCAGAACTAAAAAAAAAGAAAGATACTCAAGAACTAGAACAAATGATCACAAAATTGAAGGTTCAAATAGAATAAGATAAAAGAATTGAAGAAGCACTCAAATAACAACTAGAATGAAAGCACAGGATCATTGGAAACCTGGAAGTAGAGATTGTCACACTAAGAAAGGATATTCAAAAGAAAAATATGCAGAATAGCTCAAAAGTTCTAGATGACATTATCAACAGTCAAAAATATTAGCTTGACAAGTCTGGACTTGGATACAATTAGATAGAAAAGGGATCAAGCTCCAAAACAACATAGCAAGAAACAAATCCAAAAATTTATGCAGAAACAATCAAAAGGGATAAAAAGATATACAAGGAATATTACAGGGACACTCCTCCACCGAGAATATTCATATATTAGAATCAACAACAGATAGACAGGCCTCAAGAAGAAGAAGGATTCATAAGAGCACCTCCTTTCATAAGATCTTCAATTACTAGGTATCAAACTATATTTTTTGGTTTATGTTATGCTTGTAATAATTTTGAATATAAAGTTGTAAATTGAAGAGCTAACAACAGGAACAATAACTACTTTGAGAGCCATACACAAAGGGATTATTCAATAAGACCTAGTGAAACAAAGAGAAGAAGTTACAATAGGTTTGAATCCTTGGGCACTAAAGTGGAATGTTACAAATGTAACAATTTTGGACACATGGAAAAAATTGCAGAATGACAGTCCCTCCTAAAGAACCTCAACAGAGTCAGAAACAAGAACCTCAGAAAATGACATGGATAAGAAAGCAAGATCAGTATAGCAATGAAGAATGCACAGTCGCTCTACAGAATAAACAAAAGAAACATGGTTGGTATGTTGACAATGGATGTTCAAAACACATGATAGGTGATAGAGATAAGTTTCTTACATTACAAAAGGAAAGAGATGGATCAGTCGCCTTTGGAAATGATGATTCATTCAAAATCATTGGAAAAATCACAGTCCGAATTGGGAACAAGAATGAAAAGGAAAAAAATGTTCTACTAGTAGAAGATATGAAACATAATCTTTTAAGCATGAGTCAAATGTGTGACCAAGGTCATAAAGTTACTTTCGATTCACAAAAGTGTGAGATAAGAAAAGAAGGTTCGGGGAAATTGGTCGCTACAGCTGCAAGAACTTCAAGCAACATATATGTGTTAAGCGAAATTAGAAATGAAAAGTGTTGTCTAGGAAAGGAAGATGAAAGCTGGCTATGGCATAGAAGAATGGGTCACATGCATTTTGATAACCTTATCAAAGTCAGCAAAAGAGAAGCAATCAGAGAAATTCCCCAGATCACGAAACCAACCAACACTTTATGCAAGTATTTCCAACAAGGAAAGAAAACAAAGACCAGGTTCAAATCAAAGGAATTTTCAACAACAAAACCACTGGAAATTTGTCACACACCCACTACGAGAACTAATATTTTTCAGATTTTTCCTTCTTTTCCTTGAGGAACAAAATCCCTGAGTTCCTATGGGGCCTAATGTAGACCCTACCATCCATTATCCTTACCCATGTGGTCATTGTCTATGACCAATGACCTTACTGGAGAGGTTCTTTCGTCTTTCGCAATTTGGGAAATCACGATGCATGTGTTCCCCTGCTCTTTGGTCTTTTGAAGTGCCAAAATCCGAAAGGAACCAATAGTTTGTCACATCTAACAATGCCTCGGATTAAAAACTGGCATTCCACCTTTTGGAGTCTTGCATACCGGGTTTTCACGGTAGAAGAGGACGGGGGGTTCATACCCTTTGGTTTTCTAGGTGCCGAAACACCAAAAACCAAATCTACCTGTGCTAAGCCATATCGAGATTTCACAAGTCAGAAAATTTGGGACTGGTGTGTACCAGGGACTTGACTCTAGATATCTTGGGTGCCAAAATATTGGGACATCAAGACTTATCCACACTATTATTATTTCCAGGTTTTACAAGTTAGCATTTCACGATATGCGCAGATAGGAGGTCTCACACTTAGATTTCCCGGGAGCCGAAACTCCTAAGCCTGTATTCATCACTAAGCTCATTTAGGGGTTTTGCAAGTCGAGACTTCATGATTGACGAGTACAAGGGAACTAACCCTTGGGTTTCCCGGGTGCCAAAACAACGAAACATCCAAACTCTAGACACGCTATGCCATTTCAGGGTTTCGCAAGTCGGGATTTCGGGACTGGTGAGTACAAGAGATTTGCCTTTAGGTATCCCGGATGTTGAAACTCCGATGGGTTAGATCTGTGCCACATGTCACCCTCAATCCAATTATCCAGAATAACCCTCATGATTTTGGTGATTGTGAATCCTCATTCTTCACCACCCTTATATGCCTAAGTTTCAAAACCCCGGTGGCTTTCGGATGTTTTCCACCTATCCTCCAACGATCCAACGATTGAAGTGATTTCGAGACTTCTTTCGTGCACCTATCTCTAGATCCAACTATTGTTGGTCCATGCTCCAGATTGGATGGTTCTATACCATCCATTTAGATCCTTTCCTCTTGCACGCTATCCTATGTGCCTGAACATAGTATTTCAATGGTCCAGATACACACTCTACAGTTGATCTAAGGGTTGTTGTTGCTCTTCCTCCTGAGCATTGGCTTTCTTCCCGATCTTGGAAGATTCCAACGCTTCAAAGGTCTCAGCCTTCGATATTCTACTACAACCTGACTATTGGGTCTCGCCAGTGCTTACGAAAGATGTTGTCCCTCTTAAGCTTTCTCAGCTATGAAGGAATTAAGAGTTTTTCTCTCTTTCTCCTGGGCTTGACTCTTAGAAGAGTCTTCCATGCACCCCTTGTGCTCATTCTTCAAGTCTAGGACTTGAGTGAGTCTTGATCTCTACTTGCCTCGCAAGGAGCCTATGCATAACTACACTACCTCTCCTCATCTTAACATAATTTGTTGATGCAGGAGCATCTCTCCACATCATCCAGCCAGCCAGCCAACCACGTCAGTGAATTCAAATCATGTGTTGAAGAGAGGTATAGCCTCATTTGAAATCTGAATTCAATGTAATTAAATGTCTAAGATTGTGAGTTGTAGAGCCATTCCTTTGCGTACGTTGTAGATAAGATAGGCCTTTAAATGTCTGTAAGGCTGAGATCTAGATCCAGATTCTGGACTAGACAACTATTCAATGTAATTGAATAGGGTAGGTAGATTGGAGGGAAGAGCTCTAAGAGCCCCCTCAGGTAAAAGAGATTGGGAGTATCTCTTATAGAAGTAAGTTGAGGAGAGGAGAATCTGCAAGTAGAGAGAAGAAGAGAAGAGCTAGAGAGAGTTCGAGAACACCCTTGTACAAACAGGCATTTGCCATTTTAATATAAACAGAAGCAGTTTTTCCTGCATGTATTTATGTGTTGAATGAATGTCTATGAGTGTTCTTTATGTATGTTGTTATCATGCATTTGCAGGAGTGTGTTTGATTTTCAGGGATAGAATGTCTTTGAGGCTTCACGCTAGGAGGGTGTGACAGAACGTTGCGGGTTCTGATAAGTCGTGCACATAGGTTTCACTTCTGAATACTGCGGGTTCAGACAAAGATGTGTTGCGACACAAGAACTGGAATCAACAACTCAGGAGAATACCTCAAGGTTTCTGAATACCTTGGAGGCAAGGCTGTGTATGAGAGACATAGTTGTAGATAGAATCACTGAGTATTCTGTGAAGCTCTGTCGGGTGGGCATTGAGCCAGTGCCAGGAGTGCACAAAGGAAGAACTCTATTGTGAGTTTAGAGAGAACCAGAATCACTGAGGATTCTGAGAGCTCTGCCAAGTGGGCATCGAGCGAGTGCATAGGTGCACAGGAGAAGGAGACAAAACTGCTAGAATTTCTGGAAGAAGATACTCTGCTAGGAGGGCATAGAGACAGTGTGCAGATAGGCACAGAAGAGAAGAGAACTCTTTGAGTTCTGGAATTTGAGGAAGAGGCCACTGAAGGATCTTCACAGGGTTGTTGAACACCCTGCAGACTCAGCAAGGGGTTGCTTGAGGTAGAGGATAGCTAGGAGGGCATCCCAACATTCTCCATCTGAGGGAGAAGGGAGAAAGACAAAATCTCGTTTGGGTTTGAGCATTTAAGCAGCTTAGGAGAGACAACATTGTGTGTGCGTGAAGACTCTACAGAGACACAGAAGTCAAAGAATCCTTCGAGGATTCGAAAGGAGTAAAAGCTCAGGAGGGACAACATTTTTACGAGAGTAGTCGAGAACTCATAGTCATGGAGTTCGCAGAGACAAAGCAAAGGTTGAGGCCTTTGGGAGACTTGGAATTCTTCCAAGCATTGGAAGAAAGTGTGCAAGCTTAGGAGGGAGAGCACAACAGCCGCTAGATCGGCAGGAGAAAGGAGATCTGGACCATTGGTTTCTACGTCTAGGAAGGAGCAGGAGAAGAGCACAGAAGAGGGGTTCATCAATCATCGAATCTCACTCAGATACCCGTCAACCATTGGATCAAGTGAAGGGGCACAAAGTTTAGCCTCTGGAGTAGGTGCACAAGAAGGACAGATCTGAACTGTCAGATCTTGAGCAAATTACCCGTCAGCCATTAGATCGGATAGGAGTTGCACGAGGTTTGTCATCGGGAATAGCTGAGAGGAAAATCCCGACAAGAGTTGTCATCTGGATATCGACATTCGGGAAATCGAAGTTCTTGAGGTCGAGAAAATCGGGACATTTCAAGTCCCGAAACAGCGGAAGAATCTGAGCTGTCTATTTGTGGGACACATGGGCAATATCAGGAGCCCGTCGACATTTCAGAGATCGAAGGGACAGAATGCCAGAGCATTTCGGCAGCAGAAACTCTGAAATCACGAAGTCAGATCTGGACCATCCATCTTGAGGAGGACACGCAGAAGTAATCGAGCACCATCAGGGAAAGTCCCGAAAGGGAGGTCGTCTATCGACATATCGGGAATCGGGATATCAGGAATCCCATGGACAAGAAGTCCTTGCATTTTAGAATTACGAAGTCTGAAACCCTAACAAAGTGGAAAGCCCCATTGTGGGAGCTAGCTGTCATCGCATCAGAGAATTGGGACTCGAGACATCGGTAGTCCCGAGGGAAAATGTTTTTCGACATTTGAAACCCCGAAGTCTCGAGGGAGATCTGGAGCCATTGGTTTCATAGGAAATCACAACCGTTGATCAGGCTAAAGGTGGACAGGAGTTGCTAGATGACATCATATCGGGATATCGGGAATCCCGTAGGCCAATGAATTGCGGCATTTAAAAGCTTGAAACTCTGATGAGAGGTAAGACTGCAGTCACGGGGATAACAGTCATATGGGCCAGGAGAGCTAGTGCGTAAAGAGAACGTCGAAAATCAAAGGATAGTGGATCCTGAGGACAAGTGCATTTTGGCACTTGAAAGTCCGAAACCCCGACAATAAGGAATATAAGGCTACGGTCTTATGGAAAGTGGTCACATGGACCAGATTTTAGCCAGGAGGGGCTAAGGCCAAAAGGAGTGCATCGGAAAATCGGTGATCGGGAGATCGCAGGGACAGAGGTTCTTGATGACGGGGATCACGAAACCCCAAAACCTGAAACTGAGTTAGGGAGGACCACAATTGAATGCAAAAATCCGTGTAGGTGAATAAAGGACCTGTGGATCGGGTTTCTAGTAGAGATTCCACGGAGGAATCGAAAGAGCCGCTTCGGCTCACATGAGGAATTGAACGGTCCTGTGAGCAGGAGTGTGGGAGGAGGTGGTCGCGTGACTCATCCTGCATCAAGAGGTATCAGAGCTCTCAGATTCTTGTCTATATATTTGAGGAAGGAAGAGGCATAAGAGGTAAATAGCGCATGTGTATCAGAGCCAGAACTTTGTTTGTATATTTCAAGCAGAGGGAGAAGACAGAGCACTGGAGACTCTGTGGCGATTGTTTGCAGATAGGTAGCAATCAATAAGGTAGTCAGGAGGACTGTAGAATGAATTTGGTAACACTCTTGGTGCAGAGTGATAGCAGCAGGTTTGCTAGGAAATCAAACAAAGACAACACCATGGTTACTAAAGACCATAGGCATGCTAAGAGGAAGAGCAAGGCAGAAAAGCTTGCAGAAATGGATAAAGAGCTCACTGAATTAAAGGCAGATATAGAGAAGCTTGAATTGTGGATGCGGCAGGATAACAAGCTAAGATGGGTGTATGAATGGCCCATGAAGGAGCCAAAAGAAAAATGGCCAGTCAAGGAGTTGATGGTCAGAGGGTAGCGCATGCTATTAAAAAGATGGTTGAGGTATGCTGAAAACCTCAATGGACCAGAAGAAGAAATGGTTTAGGTATGTGAACCAGATACTGGGAGGGATCTCAGTGAATGGAGATTAGCTGAAGATCTCGAGAACAACCAGATGAGCGAAGAAGAAATTCTAGATTTCCAGGAGGGTAACGAGTTGAGATCACTGCGGGATCTCATAGAGTGTCATGAGGACAGCCAGGGAATTTCACATTGCCAGCTGGGAAATGAAATGAGGTCGTTGCGGGATCTCAAAGAATTCTAGGAGGGCAGTGGAAGCATATCAGTTTTCCAGGTGGGCAAGGAAACAGAGATGGAATTAGTTGATTTCATGGACTACCAGGAGGGAAGCAAAGACATCCCATATTTCCAGGTGGGCAGGGATGAGAAGGTGAGTTTTGATCAGCCTGAGGAGCTGACAGAGAGATGAGCTCAAAGGTGAGTTTGGATCAGCATGTACAGCTGACAGAGGAGGAAGATCAGGATAATATTATGATGATTGGGGGAATTGGATTATTCCTACCACTTGCCCAGCAGGAGGCATAAATCTATTTTGCAGGTGCAGCAACAGCAGCAGAACAGTTAGCTGTGACTTTCAGGAAAGAAGAGGGATTGGAGCAGACTTTGGAAGCTACCCAAGCAGAAGCAGACGAAGAGGAGAATGAGCGTTCTGAGGAATGGCTCAGTGATTTCAGCCAGGGAGCTGAAAATAAAGAAGTTGCAGCACTAAAGCTGACAGTAGAAGATAAAGTTCTCACTACATGGGAGATGGAGCTAGAGATGCTGGAGGATTGGCTGAACAATCCAGAACCAACAAGAGAACTGACAGAAGTTGAGATGTTAGGGAAGGTGAATGAATAGCTAGTCAGTCAAAGGGAGACTGCAGAACAGAGGTCTGCAGCAGAGTGGAAACTTGAGGCCACAGATGAAGATGGAGAAGATGGCATGGGAGATCATGATGATCCACCCAATTGCAGAGAAATTTTGTAGCTGAGGAGACTACAAAAATAGGACTAGCCACTGGAGTAGCTGGATGCAGTGATCGAGGAGATCATAAGGCTAATTTTGAGGTCAGCATAAAATGCCAACAAGGAGAGGCTGAGCAGAAGGAAGGAAGCAGCAACAGCAACAACGCGAAAGAAGTAGCAGCAACAACAAATAGATGGAGCGGATGAACAACTCCAGAGGATGATTTTGGATCCAGGAGGATTTCCAAAGCTCAGATATGGGAATCTCATGAGGAGGAGCTCATGAATTTTTCAGCTGAGGAGTATTATGCAGGAGCATCTCTCCACGTCAACCAGCCAGCCAACCAACCACGTCAGTGAATTCAAATCGCGTGTTGAAGAGAGGTGCAACCTCATTTGAAATCTGAATTCAATGTAATTAAATGTCTAAGTTGGTGATTTGTAGATCCATTCCTTTGCATAGGCTATAGATAATATAGGCCTTTAAATGTCTGTAAGGCTGAGATCTAGATCTAGATTCTGGACTAGACAGCTATTCAATGTAATTGAATAGGGTAGGTAGATTGGAGGGAAGAGCTCTAAGAGCCCCCTCAGGTAAAATAGATTGGGAGTATCTCTTAGAGAAGTAAGTTGAGGAGAGGAGAATATATAAGTAGAGAGCAAAAGAGAAGATCCAAAGAGAGCTCGAGAACACCCTTGTACAAACAGGCATTTGCCATTTTAATATAAACAAAAGAAGTTTTTCCTGCATGTATTTCTGTGTTGAATGAATGTCTATGAGTGTTCTTTATGTATTTTGTTATCATGCATTTGCAGGAGTGTGTTTTATTTTCAGGGATAGAAGGTCTTTGAGGCTTCATGCGAGGAGGGTGTGACAGAATGCTGCAGGTTCTGATAAGCTGTGCACAGAGGTTGCACTTCTGAATACTGTGGGTTTAGACAAAGACATGTTGTGGCACAAGAACTGGAATCAACAACTCAGGAGAAGACCTCAAGGTTGTTGAATACCTTGGAGGCAAGGCTGTGTATGAGAGACAAAGTTGCAGACAGAATCACTAAGGATTCTTTGAAGCTCTTCTGGGTGGGCATTGAGCCAGTGCAAGGAGTGCATAGAGGAAGAACTCTGTTGTGAGTTTAGAAAGAACCAAAATCACTGAGGATTCTGAGAGCTCTGCCAAGTGGGTATCGAGCGAGTGCATAGGTGCATAGGAGAAGGAGATAGAACTACTGGAAGTTATGGAAGAAGATACTCTTCCAGGAGGGCATAGAGACAGTGTGACGATAGGCACAGAAGAGAAGAGAACTCTTTGAGTTCTGGAATTTGAGGAAGAGGCCACTGAAGGATCTTCACAGGGTTTTTGAACACCCTACAGACTTAGCAAGGGGTTTCTTGAGGCAGAGGATAGCCAGGAGGGCATCCCAACATTCTCCATCTAAGGATGAAGGGAGAAAGACAAAATATCATTAGGGTTTGAGCGTTTGAGTAGCTCAGGAGAGACAACACTGCATGTGCGTGAAGACTCTGTAGAGACACAGAAGTCAAAAAAACCTTCGAGGATTCGAAAGGAGTAAAAGCTTAGGAGGGACAGTGTTTTTACAAGCGCAGTTGAGAACTCATAGTCGTGGAGTTCGCGGAGATGAAGAAAAGGTTGAGGCCTTTGGGAGACTTGGAATTCTTCCAAGCATCGGAAGAAAGTGTGCAAGCTCAGGAGGGAGAGAACAAAAACCGCTAGATCGGTAGGAGAAAGGAGATCTGGACCATTGGTTTCTACGTCCAAGAAGGAGCAGGAGAAGTGCACAGAAGAGGATATCGTCAGTCGTTAGATCTCACTCAGATACCCGTCAGTCGTTGGATCGGGTGAAGGCGCACAGAGTTTAGCCTCTGGAGTAAGTGCACAAGAAGGACGAATTTGTACTGTCAAATCTTGAGCAAATTACCCGTCAGCAGTCGGATCGGATAGGAGTTGCATGAGGTTTATCATCGGGAATAGAGGAGGGGAAAATCCCAACAAGAGTTGTCATCGGGATATCGACGTTCAGGAAATCGGAGTTCTCGAGGTCGAGAAAATCAGGACATTTCAAGTCCCGAAACAACGGAAGAATCTGAGCCGTCCATTTGTGGGACATGTGGGCGATATTGGGAGCCCATCAGCATTTCGGAGATAGAAGGGACATGTGTTATTGGATAAATCCGTAAGTGCGGACACAAATCGATCTCCCTAGATCCACCTAGATCTAGAACAAATCAAGACAGAATAATACTCTTTCCCTAGATTTTGACTATCGAATGAACTAGGAGGAAAGAACAAGTTACATACCTTATAATATTCCTAAATTCTTTGTTGCTCCTGCTTCACTCCAGTGCTCTTGTGCAGCCAAGGCCAAGACAACACAAACCAACCAAAGTGAAGAAATCATAATCTATTCAACAGTCAATCTATGTATATGATCAAGGAGTTATACAATAAAGTGGAACTAGCTTTATGGGAAAGGGACATATTACTGTATCATATTGATGGAAAGTAAATATTACAACCTGAGCCTTGATGTTGCAAAATTCCTTTCGATGACCCTTGGCTCTGTCACACACACTTTCTCACTTGCATGAAGAAGATCACCCACATTTGATAAACTTGCTGGAGTTTCCTAGCTGCTGTAGCATCAGTTCTTCACACAGTCTTTCACCAATTCTCCAATGTCTTGTTTGACCTTGTTTTCTTCTAACTTTTTCCATGAGAATTCTCTCAATATATAGGAGAGAATGAATTGGTTACTTGGATAAGAATGATCCAAAATGTCTGGGAATCCAGTACTAGGATAACCATTTGAATGCCATCTCATCCTTCTAGAAGATTCGAGAATTCATCTTTTCCCTTCTTTAGAAAGAGTTCTCACCCTAGCAATACAACACAGTGTGAACTTCTCGCACCCTAGCTTAAAGCATCCTGCGAGAATCATGCATTCTCATAGGCAAATATACTAGCAGCCTTCGAACAATCCTCAAAAATGTGATTTCTGGAAAGAGAAGAAAGTAACTTTTATCAGGAGAAAGTTCTTATGAAGATCCTAAGTACACCATCATCAATACATCATCATTATGACCAAAATCATGGGTAACATAATGCCCCCCAAAGTATGAGGTTGGAACCAGTGACAATCAATAGACTTTGTAAGCTGCATGTGTGTGTTGAGAACCAGGAGCACATCTAATCGGAAATCTGTGAACACCCAAGCATCTGCAGAATATCATATATACTAACTCTAAGGTAGGAATTCCCATACTCAGATCACATACTGATGACATTATAGACATGGGTCATGGCCACCAATCATAGACAGTGGATCCATGCTGTCAAAATATAGCATAGCCACCGGAATACACTGTGGATCTATGCGAGAAATTTCAAATCAAGATGACGTAGCCATGAAACATACACAATGGATCTATGTGTCACAAATTATACATACTCCATCGCAACCTGGATCACAAAGCTAATATCCAGGGTCTTCAAATTCATCGCCCAAGTACGAATCTAACCATATGATTAAATGTGTTGAAGTCGAACATGGCATAAACCACTTGATTACCGGTCAATGATGAAACCGTTAACAAGTGTGAGGGAAATCACCATTGATGTCAATGACTCCCAAGGTACCATAGTACAATCTATCGAGTGTGAATAAATGAGTTGATGTCGAACATCCGATGGAATCTTTCGATCAGGGGTCAATGATGTAAACCCACTTTCAAAAGCGAGGAAACCTGCCATTGAGGAATGCAAGCTCCAAGGTACCAAATAATTTCTAATTCTTGATTAGGGATAATGAGCTGAAGTCGATGGAACAAAAATCGTCATAGGAGGGCCTTGATGTATCCCCCATCAATGACACGAAATGAGTAACAGAGTTTGAAAGTAAAACAGAGCATGATGTGAATTGAACTTGACACAGGGAAGGCTGACACGGAGAGAATAGATAACTGCAGATGGCCGACTCAATATAGGTTTCAAATGGACTTCTCTTGAACATATGAACGAAACGACCATTGATTTGGAAGTATTGACTCAAAGACGACACAGGGAATGACCTTGTAGCAAATAGAATGAGAGACAAATGGATTTCCCAAACTGGCTTCAAATGATGAATAGGGGGTGTCATGTTCAAGAGCGACACTTACTGCCAATCAATACGAAGATGAAACATATCCCTTTCCCAAAATTTCCCCCACCATTGCTGGCAAGTACCTCTTTATTTTTACGCAAGCTTGAGGAGGATAACATATGCTTGTTGATATAAGCTCATCCTTCGGACGAGTCCCTCTGAGTATGTTTAACGAACCCTAAGAAGGAGTGGTTTGGTCCCATCATGGGTCTGTCAATGTTTGTTTAACGAGTCCAGAGATAGAAAACTCAAAGGTTTTTCAAGATTATAGAGTTTGGAAAAACACTTAAAAGAGAACTCTCTCAGTTCCTTTTTCGTAAAATAGTCTGGACGAGACCGAAAAAGAGATAAATTATCGCTCACCAGCCGCTTATTTCAAATACTTTATCGAGCGTGAAAATAGCAAGGTCCCTCGACGATATTTTCATGTTTAGAGAGTTTGAAAAGAGCTTAAAGAGGACACCAGGGGGGTTCCTTTTTCATATAACCTTGTGATCCCGAAAAAGTGATAAAATTATGCTCGACCACATTCTCATTTTTTTTACGAGCGCAAGAACAGACAAAAATGATGCTCGAGGTTTTATGTAAAAACCATAAAAACAATCAAAAACACGCCATAACGAAGAAACAATATGTCCATAACCTTGTATTTAATTATCAACGTCATCACACCTGCAAGTCATTACACTCATCTGGATATTAGAAATTAGGTTTAATCAATAAATAATCATAAAAAACCCAAAATGACATAGTAAAAATTAAATCAAATGAGTAAATAATCATTTTTACCACATCATTTTGCATTTCCACTATTGAGCTCCAAAACCCCTTTTTTACCCTCCGAGTTTGGCATCAATTTGCGGGAGCTACAAGAGACCATTCAACGATCCGTCTGCAACATTAAGGTAAGCTCTTCATCCTTGACATTTTCATGGTTTAAATTTTTAATTTCACTGGTTAAATTTGCAGTTTCAAGTTGTTTTTTTAACCCTACATGCATGTTGGCATTCTCGCAGGCAGCCCATACGGGGACTACGAGAATGATGCATTCTCGCAGGTGAGCCTTAAGCCACCTATGAGGTTCTCGCACTGTGCTAATGGGGAACCTACAAGAACTTCAAACTCCAAAAAATTTTAAAATTTTTAGCCAATGAAAAAGATCTAGATCATGAAAAAAGTCATTAATCTTCCTTTTATGTTCCTTGTGCAGATATTTGGCCATAAACATGGTGCTTAAGTGGTGTGAAAGGGAACATGAAGAAGATAATTCAATGGATGAGAATCATCCGCCTACCATAGATGCATTAATATATTGTGGGCTCTTGAAATACTTTCGCATCCCGGGCATGAGGGCCAAAGTCAGACTACTAGAGTACCTGGTTCGTATGTGGGAACCAGATCAGCAAGTTTTTCATGTGGGATCTCACACATTGTCCATAGACATTGAGGACATATACTTTTTGACTGGATATTCCCGACGCAGATACTATGTCAGCCTGACTGGTAGTAGAGGTGGTGGGCTAAAGATGAGTGAGTACTGCAATCAATACTGTGTGCCCGAGGCTGAAAGGAAAAAAGAAAAGTGGCTATCTGGGGGGTACAAGACTTAACCCTTCGCACTATCCTTTTCACTATAGCTCAGATGGTTGGGAGTTCTACTCTACATATGGCATTACAGAGCTACTTCCAGTACGCCATCAAGTGTACTGAGCCTCGAGTATTCAACTGGGCAGATGTTGTGCTTCGTAGTATCAAAAAACAATTGACCAAATGTAGGCGAAGTGAGTTAAAACAATTCGAGTATAGATCTTTGCTGGTGTCCTTCTTCCTTGAGAGGGTCCCCATATTTAGACTACAGGTTGAGTGGAACATATAGGGTCCTAGATATCCAAGGATGTTGAGATGGTGTCGGCTCATGGCCCGGCACATAGCAGGACCGATCGTCAAGTACGACGATATTTTCTTTGACTGACTTCAAACCCAGATGTTGATGGTGGATGACTACGCATATGCTGGGTTGGATTTTTGAGGAGATCCAGATTTAGCACTGCCTGAAGATACTCAGTGAGGTGACCTCAGTAAGAAGTACACGCATTTTCTCTTTTTAAATGTTTTTTTTAATTTTTTATCATATTCAAATGTTTTTGTTTTTATATATTCATCCAAAGACTAATACAAAATCTTTTTTTGATAACATAGATGTTGGACCGTATAGACCTCCTGGCACTTCTCCTATCTAGAGGCGAGGAGAGGCAGCAGCACCACCACCACCATAGTATGCTGAAGATTATCAGGTGGTGGAACATAATTTAGAGGGCCTGACAACAGACATTCCGGATATGACTCTGAAGAGGTTCCATAACGCGATCAGTGTCACACTGTAGGGGTATCAGCAGCTATGAGTCGACTGCTCCGTAGGGTTTCTAGGGTAGTCATGTGTTACCGTGAACGTCATCCATGACGTCACTTTTTAGAATCTATAAGCTTCCATTTTTGACATTTAGGTCTTCGGACAAACTTTTTGTAAAAAACTTTTTGATCGTTATATATACAGATGGATTCTACCAGTGTACTTTATATTGTATGAATTTTGATGTGTTTGATTTACAAATGATTCAAATGTTTGTCAAATACATAATTAGCCAATGCATTTGTTAATGTATTTAGACATCTAGGAATATGTGGATATTCAATGTGATCAAAATAACGCTCCAAGAGGATAATTCGCAAATACACCCGTAACAAAGTAGGATTTCAAATAGAGTAGATATTACTTAGCTGTAGTACTATAAGCTGTGAATCTAGTCGCACAACCAAACGATGAATTCCGAGTGAGATAGCATCAACCAATAATTCAATAACGATGCTATACTCTGTAACGTTTTTGGTCGCACAGCCGAGGCACACACCTCGTAAAGATACAAGTTCGTTTGTTGGGGCATAGATCTCCCATGCAGCGGATGCAAGGTTCCGAGTACTACGGCTAGCGCCATCAACAAAGCCAATATAGGGTAGAGAAAACTCCAACATCTGGAAATCAAACACAATGTCACATAAGGGCAGAGACCAGATAACGACAAAAGAAAACTATAGTAACACAAACAAAGTATGATACATTAAAATACAGGTACTTGTCCACAAATGATTTATGCATAGTACTTCTTCAAGTACAACCCATTCCTGGGTTCACTCAAAGGGATACCATTGTAATCTGCTGGCTCATATGCTCCTTTTTCCAAAACTCGGCAAACAATATAAGGACCTCGCCACATTGGTTCGAATTTCCCAGCTCCTAACACATCTCGATCTTGTTCATAGAGGAGAACAAGATCACCTTCAGAGAAAACGCAAGGCTTGACATGCTTTTCATATTGTGCCTTGACACATTTCTTATGGGCTTCTATTACTAGAGTGGTGTCACGTTGAGTCTCGTCTAATTGCATTAGATACAATAGATGTTCTTCTTCAGCAGAAGTGTTGGGTAAGATTTCTACAACTAGATTCAGAGAGGGTATCTCGCATTCTATAGGAAGAATGGCTTCCACACCATAAACTAATCGAAAAGGCGTAAACCCAGTAGCAGAATTGACAAATGTCCGGTATACCCACAATGCCGAAAACAACATTGTGTGCCAACTTGTTTTATGAATTCCTATCACCCATCGAAGCATAGTTATAAGAACTTTGTTGATTGCTTCGACTTGGCCATTAGCTTGTGGATAATAGGGCATTGAGTTATCATGACGAAGACCCAAATTTTCCGTAAGTTCAGACATCATAAAATTCCTAAAATGACTACCATGATCAGTGACGATAGCTTGAGGAACACCAAAACAAGCTATGACATGGTTAAAAAGAAACAATGTTGTGGTCTTTCCAGTATTATCAAATGTCGGCATCGCCTCGGCCCATTTTGTAAAATAATCAACAGCTACAATGATGTAACCATGCCCCCCAGCCGAGTGAGGGTGACATGTCATGAAATTGATGCCCCATTTCGCAAAAGGACCAACTGAGACCATAGGGTGAAGAGGAGCAGGATGTGACCGAATTTTCTGATTGTAGGTTTGGCAGGCATGGCATTTCTGAATGGCAGTAATGCAGTGGTTGAACAAAGAAGGCCAAAAATACCCTGCGCGTAAGATCTTCTGTGCAGTAGAATACCCAAACATATGACCACCACATGCTATGGAATGGCAGTCATTCAGATCTTTCTCGGCTTCGTCAAATGTCAGACAACGATGAAAAAAAGAGTCAATTCCCCGATGGTAAAGAGTATCTCCGAGGATAATGTATTGACGAGATTGATAGGGTATGCGACGTCGGTCAGTACTAGAAAAAGAAGACCGAAAAGTCTGGGTTTGGAGATATATAATGATATCCCCATACCAAATATCATCAGTGCTAATACGGAAAAGAGATTCATCAGGTAATGAATCTACTGCTACATTTTCCGTGGCAGAGTGAGGAAAATCGCATATCAACTCAGCAAAAACTAAGGATTTCTTAGACCTGGTGTGATCGAATTCCAAGTCAAACTCCTGGAGTATAACAATCCATTTGGAGTACTTTCCCCCAAGCAATTGATGTGTCAAAATATTTTTCATAGGGTTACAATGAGAAATCACTGTAGTCTTATTTGAGAGGATATAATGCCGGAAGCGTTGGATGGCTTGAACGGCAACCAAGGCTAGTTTTTCAACATGTTGATACTTGATTTCAGTGGGTGTGAGACTTCGACTCAATTAGTAAACAACATGTTCGTCGTGTGCATCATCCTCTTGGACGAGAAGCATGCCAATAGTATACTCCGAGGCAACAATGTAAAGAAAATATTCAAGACTATAATCGGGAGGAAAGAGAAGCGGAGCTTGCGTGAGGGATAACTTTAAAGCTTCAAAGGCATTATTAGCAACGATATCACAGACTAACTCTGCATCTTTCTTTAATAGCCTCGTAAAACCACGAGTGATCTCGGCGTAATTAGGGATAAAACGACAAAGAAAGTTTGATTTCCCCTACAAACTTTGCAATTAGCGCAATGTAGAAGGAGGAGGGAGATTAAGGATCGCCTTAACCTTAATAGGATCCACCCGGATCCCTTGATGCGAAACGATAAAACCTAGAAGACGGCTAGATTCCACGCAAAAAACACATTTATGAGGATTTAAACGTATACGATAGAACTGACAACGAACAAAAATGGCTCGGAGGTGGGAAGGGTGATCGACTCTGCGCATAGAATGAGATGGTAAATCGTCCAAATAGGGTTGAACGATATGCTTAATATCATAAAAAGCATAAGACATAGCACATTGAAACGTCGCGCCAACGTTCTTTAGACCAAAAGGGAGTTTCCTATAGGCAAAATTACCCCAAGGACAAATAAAAGTAGTTTTATGTTGGTCCTCGGGAGCAATGTTAATTTGATTATAGCCGGAGAAACCATCCATGAGAGAGAAGATTTCACTTCCGTCACAGTCATCGACAATCTGATCGACAAAGGGGGTAGGAAAGTTGTCCTTGGGACAAGCTTTGTTAATATCCCTATAATCAACACATACACAAATACTGCCGCCCTTTTTGTCAATCGGGATAGGATTGGAAACCCATTCGGTAAGAGCCACCGGATAAATAAAACCGACTTTTAGCAGTTTTTCAACTTCGAGCTTGATAGATGCCTCTTTATGTGGGTGGACTGGATGAAGGAATTTCTGGACAGGTTTAGCTCTGAGGTATGTCTTTATCTCATTTACAACAATAGCAGGGTTGATACCTGACATCTCTTCGTAACTCCAGGCAAATATGTCACATAATTATTTGAATAGAGACGTATAAGTGACGAGTTCGTCGGAAGAACAAAAAGCTCCAATGTGAACATTTTCAACAATTCCAGGTTTAATGGAGATGTCATTGGGAATCGTGGGTGAAATTTTACTTAAGTTCCCTTCAGCAAACACATCGTGTGAAGTCGCGGGAACCATCGAAATAACAACAACGGTTGATGGAGTCAAAATCCGTTGGTAGTTCTCAAGAGTCTGTTGCTCCAGAAAAAGTATGGAACGATGATGTCCATCATCCCAAGGGGTGTCCTCCATGACAGACATGATCATCTCATCAGTGGGAAAAATAACATGAAAAGGGTCGGGAGACAACTCATCAAGAGAGGGGGTAGAAGGTGTTGTCGATTGAATGGCTTGATAAGCAGACTCAACCGGACTTAACAACATTACGTCGCCGAAACGAACATGATCTCGAGGGTCAGGGACAATCCAAGGGTCGTATGATGCAGGAAGTTTGCGAGGCATGGTGGAGATCATGTTGATAGAAGCAACTGACGGGCGTGGAACATCGGGTAGTGGAATGGGAAAAGTACCCATTAACGAGGAGTCCTTTAAAAGGCCTACCCCTACGTTCTCATAACCTAGTGGGGTTTTATCAATAAACGACACGTTGCCAATACGATTATCAGAGTTGAAGAAGGAAAATTGGTCAACGGTAACAACCTTTCCTTGATGAGGGAAACGTACTACACGGAAAAGTGTTGACACAATGACACGCATGGAATCGATCCAGCTACGACCAAGTAGAAGATTATAATCAAGAGGAGCGTCAAAGACTTCCACTTTGAATTGGACCATTTTACCTTCTAAGGTAATGGGAAATGAAGGAAGAACACCGTAAGGCTTAAAACTAGAGCCATTAAAGGCTTTAAGAGTGTTTTTTGATTCATTCAAGGGATGAGAGCCAATGGATTTCCAATAAGCAAAAGACATTACGCACGTGGAGGCACCCTCGTTGATAACTGTTTGGAAAATGTTCTTTTCAGAGACAAAAACCTGTATCTGGAATGCGAGTTGCAGGGGTAACCTTGGAATGTGATCATCCAAGTCAAAGACTATGAGATTCGTATTTGTCGGATCAATTCCACCTATGGCTTTCAAAAGTGCCTTCTGTTGTGCAGGACAAGACTGAAGGACTTCAAGGGCGGACATCGCTGAAGGTGTCTGGGCCAGATCTTCAACAATGTTGTAGTTCTGGGCCACACGAGCATGAGGATTGAAAGACGATTTCCAAACGACACCTTTTGGGGGTGGTCGTAGAACTGTATCAAGGCTTGGTCATTCAAGATGAAGAGGACCGTTAGTAGGTGGAGTCGTGGGAGAGGGTTGGACCGAAATAGGAGGGACATCATCAACCTTCTCTTTAGATGGAGTATAATCTTTGGCTCTAGTCATGAGTGCAATGTTATTTTCCTTAGAATCACCAGTACACATTAAAACATATGATGTCGTAGAAGAGGAGGGTTGGTCTTGAATGACCAACTAAGACTGTTGTTGAGATGGGAAGGGTTGGGACAAGACAACCGGTGTAGATGGTTTGGGAGATCCTTGAAGGAACTTCGTGACCTCGAAACGTTGTGGACAATCCTTTGTGTAGTGATCGTCACCACAGATAAGGAAAGGGTATCATGTTTTGTACTTATCCCAATTTTCAACAGGAGTGGTTTTAGTTTGCTTTGCTTGATTATTATTTTTTCCCTCCTTATTCTTGCCTCTCCCCTTTTTAGATTTATTTTTATCGGCTGGGGTAGATTGAATAGCATTAACCTCAGAAGTTTTACCGGTGGGAGCGACAGGAGACAGAGCATTTTGAACATTAGAAGAAGCATATTTAGGGGTGGTGCTTGAAACAGAATGTGAGTGGGCCTGGGAAGTACCAATCACACCATCAGCTGCATGCGAGGCAGCTGGAGTAGTTGAAGTGCTGGAAGTACCAGGACGAGGTAATTCAGGTAATAAATCATAAAGTGTTCTCGTTTTCAAATAAACAAGATCAAGATATTGAGCATGACTTATAGCCTGCTCCTCCGTGACAACAACACCCATGGAAATGTCCTTACCAATTTCGTTCACAAAGGATTTCGTAAACCATTCTGCCAGTAATTGATCAGGGAGTTCAAGTTTAATGAGACGTCGACGTCTTCGCCACTCATGAATATGATCAGATATATGATTGCCTTTAGTCTGTTTGAAGGAAGTCAAAATCTCAGTCCCGGTATCATAACGGATCGGTAACTGGTAATGTGTAAGGAAATCCATATCTAGTGTGTTGAAATCAGAGAAGAAACCTCGTGGCAATTCAATATACCACTTCGCAGCAGAACCGATAAGGATTCGTTGAAAAAGACGTAAACAAATAGAGTCATCCATCAATGAGCTGGATGAACACCATAGGTGGAAATTCATAACGTGATTATTCGGGTCCTCTCCCACTTTGTCGTCGAATTTAGGGCTGTCCAATGGAAGCTTGGCGGGAATAACACGCCATTGGGGAGAGTGATGAATAGGATCATTGAGAATCCTAGACAAATCTGGCAAATCCAAAGTAGCAAGAAAAGGTAACTGTCGATTCACCTGTGGGTACTAGTGACTTTGGGGTGGAAGCATCGTTTTTGTGAGAAGGGCTTCCCAGGACAAGATGTTGCAAATGGAATTTAACACTCCCTAACACAATATTCTATTGTGTGTTTTATGCTTGTGGAGAGTGTATCTCTCTTCCTACTCCAAAGTGCTAGCCTAGCTAGATGTTGGTGTAAAAGATCCCTAGAAAAGAGTTACTATATAAATTTTATGATTACGCAGTGTTATTAAAGGCTGTTGTTTACTCAAAGGTAACGGAAATGAAACTCATATTGTATGACTCTGACCCAACAATGTAAAGATGAGAATGAAATTTATCACTTTTCGTTCAATGAAGCCTGTGTATGGGAGAGAGAAGAAGTTTTCTAGATCAACCTTGAAATACAATGCACAATTTCCTTTCAAATTCCAACACAAACAATCATTTAGCAAATGACAATACTCTATGTGTCTTTTTCAAATATTTCAACAATCTCAATAATTTGATTTTCCAAGTTTTCTAAAACAAAAAGAATTTTTGAAAGAAAAACCTCTTGTTTACTTTTCAAAAAGGATATTCATTATACCAATGAGAATACAGAAAATCAAAATGCAAAGAATCAAGCAATGATAAACCCAAACAACTCTTTCAATGAAAGCAAAAATAAAGAGAAAACCAAAGTAGTCTTCTCAATTACACAAGAAAATGATCTTTCAAGCCAATAAGCAAAAGAGAAAAACCAAGCACTCAACTTTCAACCAATCACTAGTTCTCAACCAATCAAACACACTCACAATCTGAAGTCAGAGAGAATGGTTTTGCCAAGAAGAGTCAAGAAATGAAAGTCAAGAAGAAAATGACAAGAAAAGACTTGAAACCCTAAGACTGTTCTAGCATGCAAACAAAGACAAGGAAGATATCAAACAATGGCCCAAAAAACTTAGAAGAGGTAATCCAACTAATCTGGGCAGTTGGAAAAAACCAAAACTCAAATCCAAATTTTGAAAAATAATGTTCATAGGCAGGCTATATAACACAGTGCGAGAATCATTGATTCTCGCAGGTGACCCTTGAGCAGGGTGCGAGAACCTCGCATTGAAACCTATAAGTAGGGTGCGAACCCTACCAGTTCTCGTAGGCTGCAATGAAGTGCAGTGAGAGAATGCCTGAACTTAATCAAAAATTTGAAAATTGAAGCAAAATTGACAAAGTCTTCTGGACCCAGAAGGTCTATCAGGATATCCTGAAGACTGAGAGACTGATAGGACAAGATAAAAGTGAAACCAGAGAAAATGGCCACAGAAAAATACTAAAAGCCACAAAGTAAATGGGATATTTCCCCAGCGGAGTCGCCAATTTTATTATTGGATAAATATGTAAGTGCAGACACAAATCAATCTCCCTAGATCCACCTGGATCTAGAACAAAGCAAGACAGAATAATACTCTTTCTCTAGATTTTGACTATCGAATGAACTAGGAGGCAAGAACAAGTTACATACCTTATAATTGCTTCCTAAATTCTTTGTTGCTCCTGCTTCACTCTAGTGCTCTTGTGCAGCCAAGACCAAGACAACACAAACCAACCAAAGTGAAGAAAGCAAAATCTATTCAAAAGTCAATCTATGTATATGATCAAGGAGTTATACAATAAAGTGGAACTAGCTTTATGGGAAAGGGACATATTACTGTATCATATTGATCGAAAGTAAAGATTACAACCTGAGCCTTGATGTTGCAAACTTCCTTTCGATGACCCTTGGCTCTGACACACACACTTACTCACTTGCATGAAGAAGATCAACCACCTTTGATAAACTTGCTGGAGTTTCCTAGCTGCTGTAGCATCAGTCCTTCACGCAGTCTTTCACCAATTCTCCAGTGTCTTGTTTGACCTTGTTTGCTTCTAACTTTTTCCATGAGAATTCTCTCAATATATAGGAGAGAATGAATTGGTTACTTGGATAAGAATGATCCCAAAATATCTGGGAATCCAGTACTAGGATAACCATTCGAATGCCATCTCATCCTTCTAGAAGATTCCCTTCTAGAAGCTTCGAGAATTCATCTTTTTCCCTTCTTTAGAAAGAGTTCTCACCCTAGAAATACAACACAGTGCGAACTTCTCGCACCCTAGCTTAAAGCAGCCTGTGAGAATCATGCATTCTTGCAGGCAAATATACTAGCAGCCTGCGAACGGTCCTAAAAAATGTGATTTCTGGAAAGAGAAGAAAGTAACTTTTCTTAGGAGAAAGTTCTTATGAAGAGCCTGAGTACACCATCATAAATACATCATCATGATGACCAAAATCATGGGTAAAAACAGGATGCCAGAGCATTTTGGCAGCGGAAACTTTGAAATCGTGAAGTCAGATCTGGACCGTCCATCTTAAGGAGGACGGGTGGAAGTAATCGAGTGCCATCGGGGAAAGTCCCGAGAGGGAGGTCGTCTATCGGCATATCAGGAATAGGGATATTGGGAATCCCATTGACAATAAGTCCTTTCATTTCAGAATCATGAATTCTGAAACCCCGACAAAGTGGAAAGCCCGATTGTGGGAGCCAGCTGTCATCGCATCGGAGAATCGGGACTCGAGAGAATGGTAGTCCTGAGGGAAAATGTTTTTCAACATTTGAAACCCCGAAGTCCTGAGGGAGATCTGGAGCCGTTGGTTTCATAGGAAATCACGACCGTTGATCAGGATAAAGGCGGACAGGAGTTGCTAGCTGACATCATATCGGGATATAGAGAATCCTGTAGGCCAATGCATTGCGACATTTAAAATCTTGAAACCCCGACGAGAGGTAAGACTGCAGTCACAGGGATAACAATCATATGGGCTAGGAGAGATAGTGCGTAAAGAGCACGTCGAAAATTGGAGGATCGTGGATCCTGACAACAAGTGCATTTCGGTACTTGGAAGTCCGAAACCCCGACAAGAAGGAATATAAGGCCGCGGTCTTATGGAAAGCGGTCACATGGACCATAGTTTAGCCAGGAGGGGCTAAGGCCAAAATGAGCACATCGGCAAATCAGTGATCGGGAGATCGCGAGGACAAAGGTTCTTGACGACGGGGATCACGGAACCCTGAAACCTGAAACTGAGTCGGGGAAGATCACGATTGAATGCAAAAAGCCATGTAGGTGAATAAAGGACCTGTGGATCGAGTTTCTAGCAGAGATTCCATGGAGGAATTGAAAGAGCCGCTTCAGCTCGCATGAGGAATTGAATGATTCTGTGAGCATGAGCGCGTGAGGAGGTGTTCACGTGACTCGTCCTGCATCATTTGCCCTCCAAGGGACTCTAGAAAACTAGGAAGGTTGGCATGTGTACATGAGACTATGCCTAAGATTGATGAACTCATAGATCGTGGCTCTAACTCAAGCCACCTCAAGACATAAGTATTTACGAGTACCAATCATGTCCTATCCATATAATCTCTTACTTGCCTAATTATACAGCCAAGCAGTAAGGAAAAAGACACAGTATATCCATTCAGAAATCAGCACAATTCCTGAAACATACACCATATAACCAAATTCATGCCTAGTTATAGCTAAATTGCACAGAGTAAGAAATCACTTATCTATTACAAGTTGTCGCCAACCAACTGATTGTGGTTGTTCGTCCTTCCACCTGACCATAGGCTCAGAGGCATTGAATATTAGCACTCTAACCACCCCCATGCCAAGCCATGATATCACCAGGGAACTCTCACTCTTCTCAAGGGTTCTCTCTCAGTTTCAGTTTCTGTCTGGGTCCTATTTTCTGCAACTCGAAGCTTTCTCACTCTTTTTTGGCCTCAACGAGGTTTCTCAGATGCTCTTTGGCATCAAGCTCACGACCTTCTATTCATGATCCACTGGAGAGATTTGCGCCTCTCCCTTGCGAGCTCCCATTCTCGTCTTGTGTGTCCTTCTCCTTTCCTCTGTGTCCCTCTTACCTTGGATGGTTTCGCCAACCTATCCTATTCCTTCTGTTAGAAGGAAACTCAGGTTTGCAGGTCCCTGCAATACTTCGGGCTGACAACCCATGTTTCCATTCATGGGGGTGGTTGGTGATTCAACCACCATCCTTTCTTCATTGATTGCTTTCCTTTCCTTGGGATTTGAAGGAGGTTTGTCATCCTTATCATGAAGATTTGGGGTTATTTGATATATGAACCCTCTTGTATGGTTTTCACATTCTTCCTCTCTAGTGATATCATGGCCAGTACTTTCAAGGCTTCACCCCCACAGTCAGTTATTGGAAACTCAAAAAATAATACATTTACATTTTCCTCATGCATTTAGCATGGTAATTCCTATTCTATGATTAATTACAAATTGGGGGAAACAGGGGTGTTACAATTCCCTCCCCCTTAAAGGAACACCGTCCTCGGTGTTATTTTCTCAAAACACCTGTGATGCCTTTCTCATTCGGCCACTTGAAAAGTCTTAACCTTCATCCTCGGTCAGGTCCTCTTTCATAATCTTAGTCTTTGTCACCTACCTTCAATAATTCTTGGACAACAAGCACATTAATCACAATTTTGTGCAAAAACATCTTACTGTTGTTAAAAATTAAAAAGGAGAATTTCATATTCTAGCACAGTACTTATCTGTGTAGTTTTTGGATCTGTATCCACATGGTAGTTTTTTTATCCATGCTCATCTCTTTCCTTGATGTGCCCATTGGGTGCATGATTCCAATTCAATAGTTCGCAAGAGCTATCATGATTTTATCTTCCTTTCCAAGGTTTTTCCACACGGGAAACTACCCACTGTGTGCATGATCCCAATAGTTTACAAGAATTATTAAGGTCTCCTCTTCCCTGCGATCACTCACCCTCTGGGCCCAGGCTCAGGCATCCCCTTCACTGTTATATAGTCCCTCGGGCGATCCATTTTTCCTTGCCGAGGTTTTCTAACACAGGAAAATTTTAGAGACTCTATCGAGTCTTACAGTCGAGGTGTCCCTTAGACTTGTTCTGTCGAGGTGTCCCTCCATCTTGTGTTACCTCAACACAATAATTTTCATGTGATCATGGCTTATCACGAGGTTTTCATGGCTCAGCAGTAGCCATGTTCATCATTTTCAGCTGTGACAACCTTCATCTATCCTTTCAAGACAAATCTTTTCTTCTCACCTGTATCACAGGTACACAAGGTTTGTGAGACATCATTATAAATTCTAACTTTCAGAATTCTATTGTAAATCTGTCACCTACAGATTTCCTATTCCATAATTTATTTTCATATTTGTTCCGAATAGGAACTAGATTCATAATTATGGGACTTTCTTTCCCATAACATTTTAGCTCAGCGGGAAATCGGTCTTCCTTATGGGCTTACAACATTGCCATATCCAAGAATCCTTCTTCTTGTAGTCATTACTCAACTAATCAAATTGTTAGTTCTCATGCACACATTTTATTACACCTTTACAACATTGTCACAACAATTTCAGAATGGTGCATACTAACAATCAAATTCACTTTCTCAAAAGGAAATACCATTCCTTGTAGTTTGGCTTAGCAGGCAATCGGTATTTCCTATGGGCTTACTTTACTGCCATATCCATGACCCTCTGCTTCCTACAATTCATTCTTCAATCATCCAAACAAATTGTTATATTTTCCATGTATATATATATACCCAATGCACTCTTGCATTGTTATTCAAGTTTGCCACATTTTATGACTGGTTCTTGGCCATGGGGTGTTGGAATTTAACCAACCTCTTCATCATATGGTTTATTCGTTTTTCTTTCATTCTTACAGCAGGACCATACTACCTGCTATAGGTCGATCACAATCCCAAATCGGTACACACGAACTCAAAAGTTTCACATGAATGCCCTTACACATTCCTTGATTGTCTCTGCATTCATGACATATCAGTTCATGAATTCTTCCAAGGGTTACAAACAATGTTTACTACCAGAGGTTCATACCTCCATCATTCAGGTTCTCCTTCCCGAGTCATACCTTACTTGGGTATCCAAGGCATACAACTTCCCTTTCAATTTTTCAGGTATAACATGCAATAATAAAATATTTCGGAAGGGGTTCTTACCAAATCCCTTCATACCCTGTGCCACACAAACATGAATATCTTTATACTGGTTCTTGGCTGCTAGCACCCTTTCTCTGTTCTCTACCTTATCAGTAGTTCTTTAGCGGGATTTTCACAGTCCCATCAATAACCTTTTGACCGCAGCCTTTCCATGGTCACCCTCGGCTTGAGGTTGTTCATTATTGGCAACTGTCTTCCTCAACAGTTCCAATATTATTCCTTTCTACACATGACATACACCATAGGCACATTAATCATCATGTAAATTAAAATGCAAATATCATAGCGTTTAATTAATAAAAACATTTTCAGGCATGTCTATCATATCTGTATGCACTTCATCACATTATCCTTAATGTTTTTCATGAGTGTAACACAACAATTCTCAATTGTTTTCACAGCATTACAACCATCATTATTATGGTGTCAAATCATTTTCGTTCATCAATGTACTAGCTTTCTCATCCCATAGAACGTAATGCACATCAAGGAAAGAATTGAGGGCTCTCCCCTTCTTCCAATTCTTTCTACATCACCTGGGGATTTTCAGCCCAGTCAAGTTATCTCTAAGGTCTCACTACCTTTCCTTAATCACAACTTCAACCAAGCTGTATCAGTTAAACGTACCCATTTATTCATTCAATCATACTCAAGGGTTTACTGTCCTCTTACCAACCATACTGGTTTCCACAACTGCTCTTTTTCTGAGAATCCCTGGGTTAGGTTCATCCTAACTCTTAGGATACTTCAACATGCTTTAGTAGAAACTCTTTGCTCATAATGAATCATGAACATGTGCATCCTACACTCTTCCATTTTGTTATTAGAATGGTCAATATTCAGTTATTAGTCTTCTATGACTTACATGATTCTTTCAAAATGTAATCCAAGATTCTTATACATGGACAGGCCTTGCATCCCATTGTCCAACCTTCAACAATTATCAAGGTTGTGACTCTATTCTTCTGACAGATACCTTATACAGTTCCTCCACTGGGAACTTCTTCAGCATGAAAATTCCTTGTTGTAGATCCATCACCACTTGTGATGGCCTTAACCTTGAGTCAGCCTTTTAGTGGTCTACCAAATATTCATATTAAGGAATATAAACATGCATCTTTGTTAACTTACATCTATGATGTACTTAACCACTTTCATAATCCTAAGCCTGCATGTAGCTATCGTAGGTATATATCATAGCCTACATACATTTCCATTTTTAAAATCATTCATCTCAGGATTGTTCATAGTCCTTCTCATGTGATCTTCAAAGGCATAAACATTTGCCTCTTACCATGACATTAGATCATCCTCACTTGTTTACTCTTTCATTTAATTGCACTGGCTTTTCCTGGGGGAATTGAGTACATTCCCCTTAATCTATCATTCAAGATGGAACCTTTGTGACTCTTCAGAATGGAGTCAACCATGTATCCATGTTATTCATTCAATTTTGGAAAGTGTAATTATTGCCTCACGTTTCACTCATCAGGGAAATCATATTGGACCTCTAGTATACTTACACTCTTACATCATACATGTGCATTACTTGCATGTTTAATATCATTCATACCTTACTGGTATTAATATCAGGCTTCCTATTATGAAGATTCACAATGCATTAACCTCATGCACTCAAGTACAATTGAACACAACTAAGTATTCATCATATTGGTTAACGCCTTCTCCTCACATGGCCACCGACGGTGACCACGATCCGAACTAAAAGGTGTTTCTCATTTCGCAATTTCAGGATTTCTATTGCAAGGAACTCTGGTTCCTCAATTCCCCGAAACCCGATAGGCTGAAATGCCGACCTCCTAAATGCCAAAATGTTGATCCCTATCTTTCTTCTCCAAGGAGGTGTCTCCCCGGCTCATCGCATTTAGCGACTTTGGAATTCCCGATGTCAAGGGTTTCAACTTTCCGTCTGCGGGATTCCCAAAATACTGATTCCCGATATCTTGATATGACCGCAACCCCACACCTATTTATGTCGCGTTGTTGTGACTTCGGGGTTTTCATCCCCGAGAGTTTGGATTCCTTGTCTCCAGCACTTCTGAAATGCCAAATCCCAGTATGTCAAAATGTCGACTTCCTATTGCGTCCCTTCAGTGCCTTCAAGATTTTGCGTTTCACGATCCTGTGATGCAAGGGTTGCTCGGTCCTTGCTCCTTTGAATTCCCGGTACCCAAAATATCGGCGTGCCGCTATTGAGAGATCAACGACCACGATCCAATCTGCATCTTACAGCCTGTTGACGGGCGAAATTGACTGTCCATCAACTGGAAGAGCGAGTTCGGTCCGGGGTTGTCTAAATAACCCAAGCCATTTGGTGTAACTCGTTCTTACGGGTTTAATGGCTCTGTTAGCCAATCTAAGAATCCTAAAAGAAACTAATAAAATAGACAAATAACTAACTAATTACTAAACACACTATATATATGTACATATGTTCAAATGTAACTATAGTAGTTGTATTTAAACAGAAGATATACAAGTATCGTTTATTTACATGATTTACAAGATGTAAATTTTAATCGAAACTTACGAAAATCGATGTGAAAAATGATTGCTTCTAGGAAGCAGATAAAGAAAGCACATAAAAATATTTATTGTTTTTCTTTTATAAATTTAAAGAATCTTATAAAAAAAAGTTAATGAAACATGAACTTGTGGATAGTCAAAGTTGAACCATACATTGTAGTTTCAATGATATGCAAATGACAAAAAAACACAAAGAAGCTATCATGTCAATGAATTAGTGAGGTGTATCCAAGCATCTGCATGAGTGGTGAACATCCAACTACCATGTCCAAGAGAGAAATATGTAGTGAACCTTATGAATGTTCTAAATAAATTTATAACATGTATTGATAGCTTAGGTTTTAATGATAGAAAAGGAAACACAAACATAAACTTGTGATCTCATAATTATACATGATTACAACAAGATAAATCTGGAAGCAATCTATGCATTTTATCATTCAATTTAAAACTCAAAGATAAATCTCATTATTTAAATCGAAGATATAATCACAACATTTGTATTTTGATGAAGCAAATGATAGATGGTATTTATAATATAAACCTCCTACACATCACAGAGCATTTAATCTAAAGATATCAGACCTGCACATATAACAGGATTAAAAAAAACATAAATAAAAACATTATAAACAAAAGGCTAAATCCGAAATGCATATATGTTGTTCTATTAAGTTTTTGGAATCACTCGTCCATTCTGTAGTCCTAGAAGAAATTGTTTGGATAATATACTTTAAAGATTGAAAAAATTAATACATAAATGATAATAATTAACCATGTATCGATAAAAAAGAATAAAGCTATTTAAATCAATGCATAATCAATTATTCAAAGAATATGAATATATTATAATGAAAATAAAACTATTTTACTTACAGGACAAAAGCCATTAAGCAACCTGGAATTCCATATTCTTCTTTGAAAATATTCATCCATTCTCCCAAAGATTCCAGCCATCCATTACTCCATTTGAAAATAAATAAAAAGTTTACAAAAGCAATAATACACAAAAGAGAAAGGATTAAAATCCTCCTCTCCAATTCTTCCTGTATCCTTTGGCTCCGATCTTTCTCATATATTTATAAAATGAATGAATAGTCTGGGCGTCACTATTAATTTCCGCCACCTAAAATTTGTCTCTAAAAGAGACCCAAATATCTCTCAAATAGTGAATTTGTTTGGAAAAATCTATACGCATAAGGTAAATGGGTCCATTGTGGTTCTGGGTTTTCAACCGTTTCTTCAAATTCCTCGCGGTTTGGCTACAATCAGTTCTACAAAATTGTCTTTCTGATCTTGACGCCTTTCCAAATTTTATCTGTTGTTGCTCATAAAATTATTTGTAGCAATCCAAAATTATTTTTGGATCAATCATATTGAACGTATTTGGATAATAAAATCAAGCCATGATCAGATCTGTATCAAATATTTGATAATAGAAACTTGTGAAACAAAAAGAAACCTAAATTAATAACCTAAAAATTGAGAATAAAACAAAATCTAGAAAAATAAAAAATGAATTTAAACTAACTATAACTTATAAACAAACATTATTTATAATTTGTTTTCAAATATGATCTAGAATCTTCAAGTTAATGGAGAAAAAATATTAATTTTAGTTTTTTACAAAATCAAACAAATGACAAATAATTCTTTTATTATTATTATTTTGAAATGAGATGCAAAATGAAAAAAGAATTTAATTAATTAATATTACCAAATGATTTCATGAAAATAAGAAACCAACCAAGATATTATTTGATGAAGTATTGAACCAATTATTCAAAATAGTCAAAATTGCTAATGAGCAAAAGAAAGAACACATAATCATAATTTAAACGAAAGTAAACATTTGATAAAAATTAACGTTTTTGTTTAAATTGAGATTTTTATGTTCGTTTCTAACTTTTGACATATACTCTTGTAATGAATGTTTCATACTATAGTAAATGTCTTAAGTTTGTCTCAAAGCAAGCCAAGGCATATAACTATTTGAAAAGGTTGATTCAGTAGCTCATTTTAATTATCAAGATTCTAATAGGGGCCCTTTAAATTTTGTTAAAATATAAGGGGAGTTGTTGGGGCCCAACACGGCTCTGATCATTTTTTCGGCATCTTGGGGGTGGGGGGTCAAGAGTTCCGAACTCTTTCCCTTTGCATCCCTAGTACCAGGAGTGTCGAAATGGCTTTCTTCGGGGATTTTCCCGAAACCTCAATCCTCCACCACTTGTCCTCTAGCGATGAATGGTCCCAATGCTTTCGGGACTTTGTGGCCTGGGACCTCTAGTCTCCCAAACTCTTACCTCTCAAACTCCCATTATCCGAAATTGTGAAATTCTCTCTAGATAATCAATGGTCTAGATCTCTCCTTGATCAAGGGCTATGATCTTTTCTCTAATTTCTCATTGCTTATCCCAAGTCCTTTGGTTTTGCGAAATTTTGGTATCTCCTCGCAACTAACTAGTGTGCTACTTCTTCAATCTTAAAGAGTTTTGAAGATTTGATAGGATCGAGAGTTTTGAATGGATCTTGACTCTCGATCCTATCAAATCTTCAAAACTCTTTTCTGAAGGATTTCTCCTTCTATCTCTTCTGAGATTTTAAGTTACTTACATGACTAATCTCATAGTCATAACTCATATGGATGTTACCCTCTCTTTATGGGAAAAACCAAGAAGGGTCACTCTTGGGAATTAGAAATAGTCCCAAAGGACTCCTCTTAATCTTGCTCAAAAAAATTATCATTGTTGTTGATCCTAACCATTATAGGTCAGGTAATCTGACCCTACATATTTTCATCAGTCCTCTCAATCGTGAGGATTTATAGGCTAAGAGTTTAGTCTTTTAATAACACAGTAATCATAAATTCCTAAGGATCCTACCAGTCCTTACTAGATTCCCCAAATCATGAAGGAGTTCTTCATTTGGATCTTAATTCTTACCTAACCAGCCATCTCAATTGCAAGAGACTCTACCTACTTTAGTAGGTAGCCATCGTCACACTATAATAGAACAACTCATTTCATATCCCTTTTCTGGCTAGTGCAACTTCATAGCACAATTTATTCCACCTTTGTTATTCACACTCAGGTCTTATCAGTAATATTGATCAGTGCATTCCTACTCCTATAAGAGTAGTTATCATTTTGACAAAGGAACAATATAATTCCTTTGTTGGAATTCAACAAGAAATCCCAAAATCACAGGTTCAATCTGCAGCCCTTCTCCTCAAGGAGTAAATGCAAATAACAACATCTCCTTACACAGCTCGTACATGAGCCCAAGTAGGCCAAGTGTTGTAACCATGCTTTGATACCAATTTTTCACACACCCACTATGGGAACTAATATTTTTTGTCTTTTTCCTTCTTTTCCCCGAGGAACAGAATCCCCAAGTTCCTATGGGGCCTGATGCATACCCTACCATCCCTTATCCTTACCCATGTGGTCATTGGCTATCACCATCGGCCTTATCGGAGAGGTGCTTCCAACTTTCGTGATTCGGGAAATCGTGGTGCATGTGTTCCCCTGCTCTATGGTCTCTCAAAGTGCCAAAATCCAAAAGGAACCAATAGTTCGTTACATCTAAAATTGCCTTGGATTAAAACTTGACATTTCGACTTTCGGATTCTCACGTACTAGGTTTTCACAGTAGAAGAGGATGGGGGGTTCATACCCTTCGGTTTTCTGGGTGCCGAAACACCGAAAACCAAATCTACCCGCGCTAAGCCATATCAAGATTTCACAAGTCGAGAATTCAGAACTGTCGTGTATGAGGGACTTGCCTCTAGATATCCCGAGTGTCGAAATACCGGGACATCAAGACTTATCTGCGCTATTATTATTTTGGGGTTTCGCAAGTCGGGGTTTCGCGATATGCGCAGAGAGGAGGTCTCACACTTAGTTTTCTCAGGAGCTGAAACTCCTAAGCCTGTATTCATCACTGAGCTCATTTCGAGGTCTCGCAAGTCGGGACTTCATGACTAACGAGTACAAGGGAACTGATCCTTGGGTTTCCCAGGTGCCGAAACACTGAAACATCCAAACTCTAGACACACTATGCCATTTCGGGGTTTTACAAGTCAGGATTTCAGGACTGGTGAGTACAAGAGATTTTCCTTTAGGTATCTTGGATGTCGAAACTCCGATGGGTTAGATCTCTTCCACGTGTTTCCTTGGATCCAACGATCTAGAATAACCATCATGATTTCATTGATTGTGAATCCTCGTTCTTCACCACCCTTATACGCCTAATTTCTGAAACCTCGGTGGCTTCTAGATGTTCACCACCTGTCCTCCAATGATCCAATGGTTGAAGTGATTTCGGGACTTCTTTCGTGCACCTATCGCCGAATCCAACGACTCTCAGTACCCGCTCCAGATATAATGGTTCTATACTATCTGTTCAGATCCTTTCCTCTTGCACGCTATCCTATGTGCCTGGACGTAGGATTTCAATGGTCTAGATCCACACTCTACAGTTGATCTAAGGGTTGTTGTTGCTCTTTCTCTTGAGCTTTGGATTTCTTCCTGATATTGGAAGATTCCAATGCTTCAAAGGTCTCATCCTTTGATCTTCTACTGCAAGCCAACTATTGGGTCTCACTAGCGCTTACAAAAGGTGTTGTCCCTCCTGAGCTTTCTCAGCTATGAAGGAATTAAGAGTTTTGTGCTCTTTATCCTAGGCTTGACTCTTAGAAGAGTCTTTCGCGCATCCCTTGCACTCATTCGTCAAGTCTAGGACTTGAGTGAGTATCGGTCTCTACTTTCCTCATAGGGAGCCTATGCATAACTACACTACCTCTCCTGAGCTTAACATAATTCATCCTCCAAGGGACTCTAGACAACTAGGAAGGTTGGCATGTGTACATGAGACTATGCCTAAGATCGACAAACTCACAGTTCGTGGCTCTAACTCAAGCCGCCCCAGGACACAAGTATTTACGAGTACCAATCATGTCCTATCCATATAATCTCTTACCGTCCTAATTATATATCCAAGCAGTAAGGAAAGAGACACAATATATCCATTCATAAATCAAGCACAATTCTTGAAACATACACCGTATAACCAAATTCATGCCTAGTTACAACTAAATTACACAGAGTAATAAATCACTTATCTATTACAAGTTGCCGCCAACCAACTGACTATGGGTGTTCATCCTTACACCCGACCATAGGCTCAAAGGCATTCAATATTATCACTCTGGCCACCCCCATGCCAATCCATGATATCACCAGGGAACTCTCACTCTTCTCAATGGTTCTCTCTCTATTTCAGTTTCTGTTCGGGTCCTGTTTTCTGCAACTTAGAGCTTTCTCACTCGTTTGTGGCCTTGGCAAGGTTTCTCAGATGCTCTTTGGCATAAATCTTGCGGCCTTATATTCATGATCCGCTGGAGAGCTTTGTGCCTCTCCGTTGCAATCTCTCATTCTCATCTCGTGTGTCCTTCTCCTTTCCACTGTGTCCCTCTTACCTTGGACGGTTTCGCCGACCTATCCTGTTCCTTCTGTCAGAAGGAAACTCAGATCTGCAGGTCCCTGTAGTACTTCAAGCTGAAATCCCATGTTTCCATTCATGGGGGTGGTTGGTGATTCAATCAACGTCCTTTCTTCATTGACTGCTTTCCTTTCCTTGGGATTCGAAGGAGGTTTTTCATCCTTATCATGAAGATTTGGGGTTATTTGATATATGAACCCTCTTGTATGGTTTTCACATTCTTCCTCTCTAGTGATATCATGGCCATTACTTTCAAGGATTCACCCCCACAGCCAGTTATTGGCAACTCAAACAATAATACATTTACATTTTCCTCATGCATTAGCATGGTAATTCCTATTCTATGATTAATTACAAATTGGGGGAAACAAGGGTGTTACAAAATTGTGCATACTGATCTAGTTGGACCAACTACAACAAAAGGCTTAAAAGGTGAGAGATACTTTATGTTATTAGTTGACGATTATACAAGAATGACTGCAGTTTGTTTTCTCAATAACAAATCAGAAGCTTTTGAAAGTTTCAAGATCTACAAGGAAATCGTTGAAAATGAGATGGATTCAGGAATCAAATGCTTAAGATCGGATAATGGAGGAGAATTCACCTCAAAGGAATTTATGGACTACTGAAGCAATCATGGAATAAAAAGACAATTCTCCATCACTAGGACACCTCAACAGAATGGAGTTGTTGAAAGAAAGAATAGGACAATACAAGAAATGGCTCGAACAATGATAATGGATTCAAAGTTGACAGATATTTTTTGGACACAGGCAGTGCATACAATAGATCACATTCAAAATAGATTAATGCTTAGAAACAACACTAACAAAACTCCCTACGAGCTATGGAAAGGAAGACCAACAAATGGGAAGCACTTCATAGTTTTTGGAAGCAAATGCTACATCAAAAGAGAAGATGGCAGAATGGGAAAGTTTGACTCTCGTGTGGACAAAGGAATACTTGTTGGTTACTCAAGTACAAGGAAAGCATACAAGTGTTACTATCTAAGATTAAACAAAGTTGTCGAAAGCATCAAAGTAACAATTGATGAAACATGCTTACCAGAATCAAAGGAAGAAGAAAACAAATCAATGAAACAACTTTTTGAAGAAGAAGATGAAAAAGAAGAAGAAGAGGAAGATGAAGATGAAGATGAAGAGAATCCGACAGAAGTAGAAGAGAAAGTTCAACAACTATCTTCAAAGACACCTAGCAAACGAGTACAGAAGAATCATCCTTCAGATTAGATTATTGGAAACAAAGATGCAGGAGTTGAGACTAGAAGAAAAATCAATTCACCAGAACAAACACACCTAACACTCTTATCTACAATTGAACCAAATTGTTTTGAAGAAGCCATCAAGGATGAATTTTGGAATAAGGCCATGGATGAAGAATTGGATCAAATAGAGAAAAATGACCAAAGAATAAGAATGTGATTGACACAAAATGGGTCTTCAGGAATAAATTGAATGAAGATGGACAGGTTACAAGGAACAAAGATAGATTGGTATGTAAAGGATATGCACAGATTGAAGGAATCGACTTTGAAGAGACATTTGCCCCAGTTTCCAGAATGGAAGCAAACCGTTTTCTTTTAGCTTATGCATGCTCCAAAAATATTAAAGTATATCAGATGGATGTAAAATCAACTTTTTTGAATGGGGAACTTTAAGAAGAAGTCTACATTGAACAACTAGAAGGATTTTAGTTGTCAGAGAACACAGACTATGTGTGTAAATTAAAGAAGGCCTTGTATGGTCTAAAACAGGCTCCTAGAGCATGGTACTCCAAACTGGATAAGTATCTATAGTAGGCAGGGTTCAGAAAAGGAAGTGCAGACATCAACCTCTACATCAAGGTAAGTCAAGGTAATATTTTATTAATTGAAGTTTATATTATGATATTATTTTTGGTAGTGATGATGACAGGTTAAGACAAAAATTTGCAAAAGACATGAAGAATGAATTTGAAATGTCATTACTTGGACAACTATCCTTTTTTATGGGACTTCAGATACATCAAAGAAACCAAGGAATTTTCATTTCTCAAACCAAGTATATCAGAGAAATGCTAAAGAGGTTCGGAATGGAAGATTGAAAACCAGTTATCACTCCCATGCAAACAAGTTGTAAGTTGAGCAAATATGATGATTCAAAGTCTATAGATCAGAGGCAATATAGGTCAATGATTGGCAGCCTACTATATGTGACAACATCTAAACCAGATGTAATGCAAGTAGTTGGACAGGTGGCACAATTTCAAGCAGCACCAAAGGAATCACATGTATTAGCAGTAAAGAGGATCTTCAAATATCTCAAAGGAACATAAGAGTTTGGATTATGGTATCCAAAAGGAAAAGATCTATCACTTATTTCCTTCACAGATGCAGATTGGGTAGGTTGTATTGATGACCAACGAAGCACCAGTGGAGAAACATTCTACTTAGGTGAGTGTTTGGTATCATGGCTAAGCAAGAAACAATCATCTGTATCTCTATCTACAACCAAGGTAGAGTATATTGTAGTAGCAACATGTTGTACAGAGGTTCTTTTAATGAAACAAACTTTGACAGATATACAGGTTGAGTTTGATGAGCCCATTCCAATATATTTTGATAATACAAGAGCCATCAATATCTCAAAAAACCCAGTGATGCACTCCAAGATGAAGCAGATTCCAATCAAGTATCACTTTCTACGGGAACAGGTTGCAGAAAAGAACATCAAATTCGAGTATGTGGGCACAAAAGAATAAGTAGCAGATATCTTTACAAAACCACTTCCATGGGAAGCCTTTGAATATCTTCTCCAAAGACTTGGAGTTATTTTTACTCCAAAAATGAATGTTTTTTGAATTCTTTTGAATGCTTATCTTATATGTCTTATATGTACATGAGGAAGCACCATAAGAGGAAATTCTGTCAGGGGGAGAAACCTCAAATGGAAAGATACCTTTGCCATTGATGACAAAGGGGGAGAGATTTATCAGATGCAGAGGACAGAGGCATGGTTCCAGGGGGGAGAAAATTTATCAGATGCAGAGGACAAAGGCATGGTTCCAGGGGGAGCATGAGTGATATGATTTCAGTATTGCATCAGAGTGTTTCCATCAATTCCAAAGGGGGATATTGTTGATTAAGGTTGGTTGTCATTGATGTCAACCCTTGAAGAAATCCCCGTAGCACAAAACCTTTGGTAATGGACCCAATATTGTTTGATGTAAATATGACTCATTATTGTTTTTTCATGGTTTATAAGAAGTAAATATGGATGAACTCCAAAGTGGTCCCCTTATGGTGAAAGCCCTTATGGGAAGACGCTTTGTGGAGTAAGAGAGCCCATGCTAAATTGTGGAATAATGAGATGAAGGAAAGTGATTTTGTCAGGGAAAATATCCAATTTTGTTTGATGGGTAACGATATGAGTTATGATATATTTTCAGATAATACTATTCTATATGGATATTACATGTCATGCCATTTTGGGTGGTATGTAGAACGTCACATAACTCCTCATGGTTTGAGAGTTATGGTCTTACGAAGTTGGAGGACCCTCATATGTCTTCTAGAAGCCCCAAAAGGTCAAAGTAGTCAAAGTGGTTTAAGACATTTTAAAAGGTAAATAATAATATATTTACTTTATTGAGGGTTTATTGCACCGATAAGGGTTGTTACGTGGAGTTCAGGGTAACTGTTTCTCATTTCTTAGCTAAAGGCTTGATATCCCATCTTTGAAAGATACTTTCATCTACTGTTTTCTTGGTTGATTACTTTTAGGTTTCTTAGGGGTGTGTTCTTTCAAATTTCGTAGTTTTCCATAAGGATTGTAATTTTTATTTTATTTTCATTGTGGTTGACCAAGGTCTCCAAAGGTATTAGAGAATGCAAGGGTTAGATCCTAAAGAACACAAATTTCCACACAACCCTTCTAATGAAGGAACTTTTTACAAAGAAGTTAGTTCTCAAGCTGGGAGTGTATCTCTCAGAACTGACCAGTCCGAATAACAAGTCACAAATTTTGTGGAAGGAATCATCCCTCACACAAATCCCCCTTTTGTTGATCCTCTCAATCCATTGGTTATTGAATTACCATCCACGATACCTGTTGATTCTTTTTCTTCTTACCATTTACAACTCGATACATTCAATAGATGCTTTTCTAACATGACCAGTACATCACCTGACTATACAGAAGGAGTGGTGATACCCTCACTTAATGCTACAATATTTTCCATGGAACACATCACTACTACTAGTATTTATCCCTTGGAGTAAATGTCGATGACCCATGTTACCCTGTCACAACAGCCTGTGAACCCCACTTCTATTCCCTCATCTCTAGTTCCACATATGCATACACCAAATGCATTACTTGGATGTATTTTTCCATATCACTCTAGTCAGGGAGCTAGTAGCGTTTTTGTCTCGGACCCTACAACAAGTAACTTATTTTCACCCCCATCCAGTCAAATAGGTCATACAATGATAGTTTCACAAATTGTTCATCCTACGCAAACTATTCCATTGACAAGTTCTTCTACACTTCTCACTAGGGGGAAAGTTATGTCCTTGATTGCAATACCATCTTCATCCATGGGGAAACAACCAATATGGAGACAAAAACCAACTATGGGGAAATAACAAGTTGAAGGTCAACACAAAGTTTGGGGTCAACAACCAGTTGGAGGGAAACCTTTAACTGCAGGGAAATTTGTACCATGGGGTCAACAACCAGTTGGGGGGGAACTTTCAACTATAGGACAATCTGCACCATGGGGTCAACAACCAATTGCAGGGAAACCTTCAACTGCAGGGAAATCTGTACCTTGGGGTCAACTACCAGTTGGGGGGAAGCAACCAATTTGGGGGAAATCCTTCATTGGAAACAAGTGAGGACCATATTTTCTTGGACATCAGTTGTGACCATCCTTTACTAGAAATCAATCTCAATCCTAGGTAAATACCTTTCCAACCTCTCCCATAGGTATTTACCCTTGTCAAACCCATCCAGGAGAAACAAATACTACATGGCATCCACAAGGAAATTTTCCTACTCAATACATGAACCCTATGATGCCTACTCCTCAACCCTATCCACAACAGTATATGGGAGGCTCATCTCAATATGTGTACAATCCTACTAGTATTCTTATGCCATGCCAATATTACTAGTAGCCACAAGAAAATCAACAACTTATATTTTTATCTACTTTGGATTTACCAGATTTTTCGATATTAACTAAGGATCCCATATTGCACAACCTGTTTTGGCCTCCAATCCCTGCCAAACTACCTTCTAATATCCCAAAATTCGACAGAAAACTTTGAGAATATCCTAACAACCATGTTATGACCTTCCATCTTTGGTGTTCTTATAACTCCTTGATGGACGATTCTATTTGATTAATACTTTTTGAGAGAAGTCTCACAAGTTTGAAAACCAAATGGTATATTGAGCTGCCACAAAAATCCTTTAGCGATTTTAATTCAATAGATATGGCCTTCTTGACACACTTAAAACTAATGATTTGATATGAAACCGGTATTGAACTTTTAATCTTGCTTAGACAATCCACTTCCACCCATATCTCTGATCATATTCATGAGTGGATTCAATGATGACAACTAATTAAAGATAATATTCCAGACTATCTCTAGGTATATTAGTTTATGTAGTCACTTTTACCACCCATTGCTAGAGATTTCAGCATGGGAGGTGTCATTACTGAAGATCAAGAAATCAGTCGTGCTCAATATTTAGACTTAGTATATTCCCAGTCTGACATACTCTACAATCTGGTTCCTCATGCTCCTCATCCGTCGAATGACCTTTGAGAATGGACCCAACAACCCATGCCGATGGTATGATAGGTTCCATTAGTACATAGTTGGAAACCTAATCGACTGGGAAAAAATTACAGAAATCCTCGTCCCTAGCTTCCTCGCAGACTGTTACCAAATATTCTCCTTCTCCCGCACAAACCTCTAAGATGAATTTGATCCAATAGGCTTCATATAAACAATATGGAGGTAAGAATAAAGGTAAAGGAAAATACAAAAAGTCTTCTAAAAAACAAGAGAACACAAAAACTCGAACTATTGCTGACACAAAACGAGAAGGAAAATTTTCCCTACCTAATTTGTGAAGAAGACCATTATACTAAAGAATTTCCTCATCATGAAGAAGTCAACAAATTTTTGAAAGGTACCTATCAACTGACAATGTTAACTAATCCTTTCTCAAATCAGTAGCAACAAATGGTTGCATAAAATACCACCCTTCCGCAAGGGGGAAACACAGGTCATCTTCACCATTGGGATGCTTCCTCAAGCACACAAGTTTTTATGTGCAAGAAGATTATTATTTTAACAGGAGAAAAAATAATTATGTCACTCCTCCAGATGGAAATTCCAATGGAAATGGAGGTGCTCCAGAGAATCCCTCCACTACTCCTCTATCTTCGATCCCTTTGCAAATAGAGAATCCCACTTCTGACATAGTGTTATGACCACCCAAGAGCACAATTCAAAAATTGATCTTTAACCCAAGTTCTCGCTCTTCCAAAAACTACAATATTGTTGAATATTTGGCACAAAAACCTTGTGCTATGTCGATGCTCAAAGTTCTACAGAACTTCCCTAGTCAACGTAGAACCATGTTGTCAGTGATAGGATCTTTGGATCCATAAACATCAAACGTGATCATGTTTAATCTGAAATATTTAAAATCGAGGCTTTCCCACCACCTTGCATTTCAAATCCATACGATCGTTCATGGGAAGAATGTCCTTCTTACTATTTTAGATGAAGGATCTTCAACCTATGTAATGTATTTATTCTATTGGGGAGCCATTGGTTCCCCTGAATTAAATCAGTCTCCCACAACCCTTAAAGTGTTTGATGGATGTGGCTTCACACCTTATGGACTTTTACCCTCTTTACCCATTGAATTGGGAGGAAAAAATGTTTCTTTTGACATGGAAGTGGTAGACACACCCTTGCACTATAATTTTTTGCTTTGTCGAATTTGGTTTTATGCAATGACCATTGTTGCATCTTCAGTTTTTCATCTACTGCAATTCCCTCATCAAGGGAAAATTTCAACTATTGTCCAACCCGATTTTTGCACACTGAATATCCATAACAATAATATTAACAATATTCTTTTCTTGGAACCATACAATCCCTAGTATGAGAGTGTGGGGGTAGGTCTCCTCAAATATTTCTTACTCATGGGGATTTTTCCATTTCCTGCCCCTAATTTTGCACAACAAGTTGCCACCATAAACATGATTTATGGATATTATGAGCTTAGATGAGTCACCATGGGAATATTTCCATCATCGGTGATCTTTCCTTCCTAATATGAATGCGTTATAAAATAACATGAAATCCATCATTTCACTTGATGGATTCCAAAATCCTCAGTCCCCCATTCTTACTCAAGACATTATTTTTGAAGGGAATATAGGGAATATTATTTCAACTATTTCTATTGACATATCGGTGAAACCTAGTATCGTGGAATATATACAACTTGGCCAAAATTGCTCGCATGGTGAAATTAAAGCTTACACGACCTTAATTAAAGAATTTCATGATATTTTAGCTTGGATTTACGAAGATATGTCAGGTATTGATCCTTCCATAGTCGTTCACGAGATCAAAACCTACCCCAGAGTCAAACTCGTCTGACAAGAACTACGCCCAGTGCATCCTCGAAAGAATGTGACTATTAAAGCAGAGGTTGAAAAATTGTTGAAAGATGGTTTCATTTAACCTGTCCCACTAATCGAATGGGTATATTCCAACATTGTTCTAGTCACAAAAAAGCAAGGGATTATCATATTTTGTGTTGATTATAGGGACCTTAACAAGGCTTGTCCTAAACACAACTAGCCTACTCCCTTTATCGAACAAGTTATCGATAAGTGTGTTGGAAGTGTCATCATTTTGTTCATGGATGACTTTTATAGCTATAATAAGATCAACATCCTCCCATATGATTGTTGGGCCCTTCGTTTTGTTGTTAGAATTTGTGCAAGGAATGCTACAGTCCCAATTTTGGTAAATAGAAGTTGTGCAAGTCACATAGGATATGGAAAACGGAATGAAGAAATAAACCAAAAATAGTTGGAAGGACAACGCAACACCAACATGAAGAAAAATGTTACAACAGAAAAAGAAAAGGAATCATGTGAAGTCTCAAGCCCAAATATCCCAATTGGATTCTATATACGGGATGAATATGATTGTAAAGGGTTCAGATAGAGATGTAATTCGAATAGTTGTTTAGATGGAGATGTAATTCATATAGTTGTTCAAATGTTTGTTAGAATGGGTTCAAGTTCTGTGTTATTTTCAATTTTGGGAAAAGTATAGATATAGTTATAGAGTCTGGGTTTTGGAACCAAACCAAGGTTGTAACAGAGTCATGTCTAGTTGTAATTTTGAAAGAGAAAGGGTTTGGGTTAACCTTGTCTCTCAGTAGCATAGTTAGCTTTGGAATGTTCGAGATGTGTATGTAACTCGGTAGAATCATGTAATTGAGAATGTCCATATGATGTTAATACAAAGAGAAGACCTAAATTTTGAAATTATTGTGTCTGTTTAGCTTAAGATTATCTTGAATGTTGCTTCGTATTATCTTTATGTCATTTCTTCTTAATTAGATATAGATTCTTTGTGAATGCAACACAATCTTGTTTTCTTTAATCTAGGTTTGGAATGTTTAGACAGTTCTAGGTTTAATCTATCTTGCTTAAGAATAACAACGATCTTGAGACTGTATGGATTTGTATAAGTATTCTCCTTACCCTTCTCTATTTTCCTCATCTTGGTTGCACTTTGGTTGAGACTTCTTTCCTTTAAGGAAGATGAAAATTCCAATGCTCTAGACTACTTCAGTACCTTTTGTTGGTAAACTGAGAAGGAGCCTGGTTTGATCAATTTTGCACCAACAAAATGGTTTCCTTGTCAGGACCTACTTCATAAGGGAAACTGTAGGGAGAATTCTTCCATGGATTCATAGATCCGATATTCACCAATGGTGGGAGAGAAATTGTGATTCCTTCATATGATAAGAAGCAGAGTTGCGAGGTAAATCTGTGGAAGATACAAGAGAGGTTGTGTTTTACTCAGAAAGATCAAGTGACTAGTATGAGATATTCTGAGTTAAATTTATGGAAGAACTATTACATTGGATAGAGAGTCTCCAAGAAGCTCCAAAATTCCAAGAACGAGTCAAGAAGACCTGTACTTGGGACACAAAAAATATTGTAGTGCTTCATCGACTAGATCACCCGATCATGAGAGTAATCGGTTTCTGGGTCAATAAGAATCTTGAAGGATACATTATTGAGTTTGAAGCTAAGAACCACCAGTCCTTTTCAAGGGAAGAAGTGGATTTCAATAAATACACATGGGGAATACTATTGATAGAAATTCCCCTATGGATTAAGGTATTTTTAATGGAGGATGGGATGATGATCATCTCGCCGAATGAGATGACAACCTAAACACCCATGCTTGGGGTCGGGTGACTTTGGGGTGGGATCATGGCCTGAGAAAGGGGAGAGGGTTCTTTGATAAATGAGGGAGAAGCAAGAAATGGATGCAAGGAATGAGCAATCCTTAAGAAGATCTGCCATAGTTGAGAAGTGGTGGCATGGTAAGATAAAGAAAGTAGTAAAGTAGTCCAAGGTGTTGAGAAAAGAACTCAGACCAGGAGAAGTCGATGCAGGAAAGGAGGAAGAGTTGAGGAAGATGAGAAGATAGGGAAGACTGGCCAGTCAAAGACTAAATGAGAGAGAAGCGCAGAGAGAAAGAAGTCCCCAAGAGGGTGGACAAGAAGAAGAATGTGGAGAAGCAAGGGAAGATCAAGCCAAAATAGATCTTGCAAAAGAAATAGAATATTCAGCCCCAATACCAGGAAATATCGAGAGCTTGACTGAAGAGACTGCTCCATAGGATGAGAATGAGACCCCCCAGATCAAAGAAACCCACCCAGAATCTAGTGGAACCAACCTCGAATCACCTGTCCCCCAAGTGTCCTCTATACTAGTGGTAAATTCTATACTACCTTCTTGTTCTATTCCTATTTCAATTCAGTTAGTTAGTCAGTCACAACTGGTGAGAAAAAATACTAGGAGGATATTGGGATATCTTGGTAGATTGCAACCAGGATTGTTAGGGTTTACCTTGATAGGAGAATTAAGATCAACAATTGTTGGAAACGCGAGAGGCTCGATCGCTCGATACCTATAATTTTTGGGTAAAGGAGATGAGGATGTTGAGCAGCATTGGTTTCTATGTGAAGCAATTTGGAGTCCAGAGGGACTCTAGATGAAAACAAATTGTAATACCCCAAGGATAAGCCCCAATTGTAATTATGAATGTAACATGTTTTGTATGTTGGTGAGCCAAGTATTTATAAGTTGGTAGGATTATGTGTTGATTACCCTGGGACCCTAGATGTTAAAGGCCAGTAACCTGTTTTGTACATGTAAATATTCATATTATTAATATAACAACATCACTGTGTGTAGATCGACCATGAAGAAACAATATGGGGGACTGAGCTCCACTAGGTTGGGCAAGGGAGGAGGATAATAGATTGAGGGAAAAGGGATAAGCTTAAGAGCCTAATAGAATAATATATTATTATTCTAAAAGTTGTAAAGAGGATATTAACTTATCCTAAATTCCTTTAGGGAGAGGAACGAGTTCCAAGTGGGGGGAATGTGCTCCTGGAGAGCCAAGTGTCATCCAAAATGCATGAAGATTTATGGGGGGGTGTTCTCAAACACATTAAAGGGAAAGAAAATAGGGTGGTCGATGCCCTTAGCAGAAGCATGAAAACAATTCACCTGGCAGCGGTGAGTACCTGCGAGACGGATGTCAAGAACAGAGTCAGAAATGCACAGGAGACAGATCCCTTCGTTCAGACTGTGACCCTGTACCTATAGCAAGAACCTATTGGAGTAAAATATGAAGGCTACTAGATGAATGAAGGAGGTCTCCTCACTTACAAAGATAGACTGTACATTCCAAATTGTGACGACTTGAAGAGGTTCATTATGGATGAATTACATAAGAGACCATATACTGATCACCCAGGATACTAGAAAATGATCACTACCACCCACAAACAATTTTATTGGCCTGGATTGAAGAAAGACATAGCCAAATATTTGGCCCAATGCATAGAGTGCCAATACGTTAAAGTATAACATCGACACCCAGCAGGACTATTACACCCTTTACCCATCCCATAATGGAAATGGGAAACCATCTCCATGGATTTTATCACTGGATTGCCAACTTCAACCAAACAAAATGACGCCATTATGGTAGTGGTGGATAAACTGAGCAAGTCTGCTCATTTCATCCCCGTCAAATCAACCTACGAGGGGATAGATATAACCCAAGTATTCATGAAAGAGGTGTTCATACTGCACGGTATGCCAAAAGAGATAGTGTCTGACAAAGACACCAAATTTACTTCCACTTTTTGGAAATCATTGATGGCTGGTTTAGAGACCAAATTGTTGTTTAGCACTACTTATCACCCTCAAACCGACGAAAAGATAGAAAGAGTGAATCAAATATTAGAGTATATGTTAAGGATGCATGTAAAGCATCAACCCAGGAAGTGGGAAAACTCCCTGGCATTGGTAGAATTCGCCTACAACAACGGCTACCAAGCATCTTTAAAGATAAGTCCCTTCAAGATCCTCTATGGTAGGCCGTGTAATACTCCAGTCATCTGGAGTAATCCTGCAAATAGGATTTCTTTTGGGCCCAACATGTTGAAAGAAATGGAACAACAAGTGACTCAAATAAAACAAAATCTGAAGGTCGCTCAGAACCGAAAGAAAAGTTATGCCGACCAAAAGAGAACTCCAAGAGAGTTCAAAATGGGAGACCATGTATATCTTAGAATTAAGCCCAGAAGGAGTTCCCTAAAGATGGGAGCTTGTGCCAAGTTGGCACACCGGTATTGTGGACCCTTTGAGGTTCTAGATAGAGTGGGACCTGTAGCCTATCATCTAGCACTTCCTCCCACAGTAAAAGCACATAATGTTTTCCATGTTTCATTATTGAAGAAATATGTATATGATGCTTATCATATAATTGACTGGTCTATGATCCAGGTGGAACCAGAGGGATAATTTCTACCATAACTCCAATGCATATTGGACCGAAAGGAAACCCCGCTCCGGAACCGAACCATTGCACAGGTAAAGGTGCAGTGGAGACATTTTGGCCTAGATGAGGCTACATGGGAAATGGAGGATGCCATGAGACAGGCATATCCGATTTTTTTTCTTTATGTACATGAAATTCATGTTAAAAGATAAGAACATCGAGGACGATGTTCCTTTAAGGGGGAGGGAATTGTAACACCCAATTTCCCCCAGTTTGTAAAAATAATTGGACTGGCCTAGAACCGTGGCAAACTCAGAAATGTGAATATGTGATGTGAATGGACCTTGTGGAAAAGGTCGATGAATGTGAATAACATTATGAATTTATATTGCAAGACTGCTGAGAGGGGATGTGTTGAAAAGAGACCACGATGACTGCAAAAAGGCGGTAGAAAGAACCTGGAAAGGTGGCGTTAACTTCCATCGAGAATCAATACCGTATTTGGACTCCACTAGCCCAGAGAACCAAAAGCGGCTCACTAACCCCGAATTAAATGTCTCGTAGGTTGGTAGGCAGATGGCTCCTCAGGAGTTAATGAGGGATGGGGAGGTGAACGTCCCATCCGTAGAGCCGTCAGGCCTGACCGACGCGAGGGAAATCATGCCACACGCAACCTCGCAAGAGGATAAGGGGTGGGGGAGAAGCGAGGGGAAAAAAGAGAACTCTGGCGATATGCAGAGTGGGTGATAGCAGAGAGGAAGGAGAGTAACCTTGACTCCTAGTCACTGGAAAACAAATATGTAGTCTCATAGCATCGTGGTCTCAGCTCGGGGGTGGCTAGTGGTAAATCTGTTGGGAGTCATTGAGCCTACCATTGGGTGGAAACGAGCACCCCTCTCAGCAGTTGCATAACCCCTGGTTTTACTTTCTGATAAGTGTTTTTCCTTTGACATCTTGAAATATATGCATGCTGACATTTATGATCATAAGCTATGAAATTATGAATGACTTCATTATAAGAATGTCTGTATGGTGTCTTGATCAGTACTAGTAGTTGTATGTTTATATGGAAAGACTATGTGTGGCTTATGCTCTCTTAAATTGTTATTTATATGAAAACTGATCTAATTTGGACTTCATGCCTGGTTCTCGGGAGAGAGATACCCTTATCTGCCTTAGATAGTACCCTAGGTAAACCTCCTCATAGAGATACCCTCCTTGAAAACATCATCAAGAACCTGGAAGGAGGATGTGAATGTGCAAGGCCTTAAGAAATCCCTGATAAGTATCGAATCAATGGACGAGATCCCATCGGGAGATCTGTGTTCACTCATGACCATCAGATAAGAAGAAGAAGCTGGAAAGATAAGTACCTTAACCTTGATAGGTGTTGATCGACAGACGAGATCCTGTCGGGAAATCTGTGGTCACTCATGATCGTTAGATTTGGTAGGAGAAAGTAGGATGTTAAATGCCTTACCACCTTGTCTTTCTGTACCTTCGTGGATAGCGACGAAATCGGGATCGTAGATCCCTGAGGTCCATGAGAACAGCTGGGCCATTGATTTTTCCCATCCAGGAAGTCGTGGGAGAATGCACAAGTTAGTAACCGATCTGAGCCATCAGATCTCGGCTGGAAAACCCAACAGTCGTTGGATCTGTCAGAAGATATCGAGGGTTAAACCCCCAGTGAATAAGGGCGAAAGCCCCGAAATAGATTTGGGTCGTCCGATTAAAGGAGGCCATGTGTCGTGAGATCTCCCATTTCGGGAACTCGGGAGTCGGGAACTCAGGAGTGCTGGTAACAAGAGATCGGGATGTTCCATGATGGAAACTCCGAAGTAGTCATATATCAACCGATCTCGGGAGGCTACATGTCGAGAGATCTCCCATTTCGAGAATTCGGGAGTCAGGAACTTGGGAGTGCTAGTAATGAGAGATCGGGATGATCCATGATGGAAACCCCGAAGTAGTCGTAGACTAACCGATCTCGGGAGGCTATGTGTCGAGAGATTACCCATTTTGGGAAATCAGGGATCGGGGATTCGGGAGTTCCGTTGAAAAAAGGTCAATCTCTCGCCTTTACAAATTTCGACGGAAGAGAGAGTGTGGTCATGTGGGAAGAGGTCATATTGACCAAGGCATAACCCAAGGGGCTAATCACTGATTTAGGCTTGTTTGGAACTTTGGTGTTTCGACACTCGGGATATCGAAGGGCACGTTCCCTCGTGCTCTCAAACCCTAAAATCCAAACTTATAAATATTGGTATGATTATCAAATGGTTAAGTCTCAATGAATGGACGAGATTCTTTTGGAAGATCTTAGGGTCTATAATAACTGTCAGATGTGAGGAAGAGATGTCAACTTTAAGTTGGGGCATGAATGTGCCTTAGGGTAAGTGGCGAGCAGATCTGAACGACCAAAGTCCACCCGCCCAGATCTACAACTGAGGCTTTATTCCGAAGGCCCCTTGCCATTCTACCTTTAATGGGGGGGGGGGTCCGGAATGGTGTGGCATGTGAAGTGGGGCCCGTCTCCTATCATGTCACCCACTGTGTCATGTTTCCCGTCTCACCACCTGTACTCCAATCAACCGCACGACAGGGCCGTTCCTAATGGCCATCTGCTAACCATGTAGGGATTCATCCCTATTAGCCTGTTGCTAGCCCTGTCGAGGTTCGACAGTTGCAGAGTTGAATGATTCGACATCAATGTAGCACTGAGGCACAAAATACAAAGAGGCACCATGATTATTTGACCTATGATCATGACCCATGATCACATGGGAACAGAGAGAGAGAGAGAGCTAGCTTGCGCTAGGCCTCCATAGGTAATTCGGGGGCTCTGATTCTGCAAAAATCAACGAAAAGTTGATTATGGTAGTGGATATGTGAAAAAGTGGTATCAGAGCATGGTGACAACACTCGACCTGATTGGGCTCATGAAAAAGTTGTGCATAAGCTCCGTTCAAAGAACTCCTACGAGGAGTAACCCCCTAACTTAACTCTCTTATCCAGGATCAAAACTTGGAAACGAGAACCCGACTGTGTATGCATGTGAAAGAGTTATGAATTTATGCATAGGTTATAAAATGTATCTAACTCTTGACTAATAACCAACGTTTGTCTTTTCACCTAAGCAGATGATCAACCATGGGAACTTACAGACGTAGAGAATGGTGACTCACCAAGAGATGGGAGAAGGCTCCCACAATAGAGGCGAAGAGTCTGATGAAAGAATAGCAATAGGAACCCCTCTAGATCTAGCCGAGACTGTGAGGAGTCTCATGGTTGAATTGCAAAGCTACAAGGCTGACAATGAAAGGATGATGAAAGAACAAGAAAAGCAAACTGAAATTAATGCAATTTTACTGCAAAGCTTATCCGACCTACAACAGAAAATGTAGCATGAACCCGAGATGCAGAAACATGGTCATATCAGTGGCCATACTGAGAGGAGAACCTCAAGGAAGGTCCACCCCAGAGGTAAAGGACCAGTGCCAAATGATTCCTCTGAGAAGGAAGCCGACGATTCAGAAGGCTCTTCCAGCAATAGGACTAGTTCCTATTCTCAAAGAAAACAAAAGAATCAAAATACTTCCAAGGGTCATAAATTTGAGGAATTGAGAAAGGCCAAACTTCCCTCCTTTGATGTTGAAATAAAGAAGGGAGAGGAAGCCGAGGCCTGGCTACTTGGACTGAAGAAATATTTTAGAGTCCATGATTTTTTAGAGAATTTGAAGGCCCGAGTGGCCACTTTCAATCTGAACGGAAAATATTCCATTTGGTGGGAAGATATTAAGAATATGAAAGGGGTCCACGAGGAGGACCTGTCCTGGAAACAGTTTGAGAAGTACTTCCGGAAGAAGTATTTGTTGGAAAAATATTTCGACGAGAAGGCTAAAGAGTTTTATGAACTCAAACTGGGGCAACTCACTATAGAGGAATATGTCAGCAAATTCCTCGACTTATTGAGATATGTACCCCACATCAAAGCAAAGAAGGCGAAGGTGCAACGCTTCATCAATGGGCTACCCAAGTAATACCGGAACCGAATTGAATTTGACGAGCCAAAGACATTAGAAGACATTATTCGAAAGGCAACATATTGTCATGAACAATATGGACATCAGGCAGAGTCTCGTGGAGACTAGAAACAAAAGAGTGGTTCGAGATTCCAGAAAAAGGGGATCAAATCCTCAGGATTTAAGAACTACAAGAAGAACCCCAAAATGAACTTTACAGCCCGGAGTGTACTCCAGCAGAACTTTCCCTCCTCAGACGAAAATAAAACTTATGGACCTATACCAGTGAAGACTGATAACCCAAAGAGAGAACCTCTGAAATGCTGGGGTTGCAAAGAAGAGCATCTCTTGAGAGACTGTCCACAGCGACAATAGAACAGTCGAAAAGTTTATAACATTCAAGAAGCTACCACAATCAATGATGTGGCAGGGAGTGTGCCGCAGATTTATGCAGCCTTGGATAATAACCAAGATGACCACCAAGCTTCAGTGGTGGAAATAGAAGGTATGATTTTCAACCATCTGGTGTCTATTTTGTTTGACCCTGGTTCAAATTTGAGTTATATAGCCCCTAGAGCTATTGATAAGTGTAAACTACAGCCACAAATACAAACCAAGCCATGGTTGGTACAGTTAGCCACTGGCACCAAAAGAAGGGTAGCAGAGGTCATACCAGCCTGCCAATTAATGTTGGGTGAATTCCCCACCCAAGAAACCCTTAACATATTACCCCTGGAATCATACGATCTATTGATTGGTATGGACTGGTTGGCCACCCATAAAGCCAAACTGGACTGTTACCATAAAACCGTAGAATGTGTGAGCAAAGAAGGAAAAAGGATAACCCTCCAAGGGATCCGAAAACCGGTCTCAGTGAGGCAAATATCAGCCCTGCAAATGAAAAAGTATTGCCGAAAAGGGTTTCCCCTATATGCAAGACAGGTGTTGAAAACAATCGAAGGTGATAAACCAAGCCCTGATGATCACTCTATCCTGAAAGAATACATAGATGTGTTTCCAGAAGAGGTACCGAGTCTACCTCCGAGAAGAGACATTGAATTCTCGATAGAGCTCGCCCCATGAGCGGTGTCAGTGTCTAGGACACCCTACCGGATGAGCATACCTAATTTAGTGGAACTCAAATTGTAATTGAAAGAAATGATGGATAAGGGTTATATTCGACCCAGCATGTCCCCATGGGGAGCACCAGTCCTGTTTGTGAAAAAGAAGGATGGCCCCCTTAGACTGTGCATAGATTATAGACAACTCAATAAAGTAACCATAAAGAACAAGTACCCCTTGCCCAGGATCGATGATCTATTCGATCAGTTGGGAGGTGCGTCTATTTTCTCAAAGATTGAATTGAGTTCGGGATACCATCAAGTCCGAATCAAGGGTGAAGACATCCATAAAACCTCTTTCCAGACACGGTATGGTCACTATGAGTTTGTGGTAGTGCCATTTGGGTTAACCAATGCCCCTTCCACTTTCATGTGCTTAATGAACAATGTACTCAGTAAATTTGTACTAGTTTTTATTGATGACATATTAATATACCCTAAGAACATAGAATAACATGAAGAGCATCTTAGACTTGTGCTGCAAGTGCTAAGAGAGCATCATCTCTATGCTAAATTCAACAAATGTGACTTCTTTCAGAAGGAAATACATTACTTGGGACATGTTCTATCTGAGGGAGGGGTAGCAGTAGATCCTGACAAGATCAGGTCTATCATGGAATGGCCTACCCCAAACGATGTCTCAAACATCAGATCCTTTATGGGATTAGCGGGATACTATAGGAGATTTATAAAAGGATTCTCCAAGAATGGTTGTCCAATCACTGCCCTCCAGAAGAAGGGGACAAAATTCCTGTGGACACAGAAATGTGAAGAAATATTCCAAACCCTAAAACATCTACTGACCCATGCACCCGTGTTAAAAATCGTTGACCCAGAAGCTGACTTCCTTGTGTGCATAGATGCCTGTAAGGAAGGGCTCGGAGGAGTCCTTATGCAGAAAGGAAGTGTGATCTGCTATGAATCCTAAAAATTGAACGAACATGAAGTCAACTATGTGACTCATGATCTAGAACTGGCTGCCATAGTGCATGACATGAAAATGTGGAGGCATTACCTCTTGGGAAGAAAAATTGTACTTATGACAGATCACTGTGGATTGCGGTATTTGTTTGACCAACCAAAGCTCAATGCCAGACAAGCTAGATGGATGGCCCTCCTTAGCGAGTTTGATTTTGAAATCAAACACATTAAAGGGAAAGAAAATAGGTTGGATGATGCCCTTAGCAGAAGCATGAAACCAATTCACTTGGCAGCGGTGAGTACCTACGAGACAGATGTCAAGAACAGAGTCAGAAATGCAGAGGAGACAGATCCCTTCGTTCAGACTGTGACCCTGTACCTACAACAAGAACCTATTGGAGTAAAATATGAAGGCTACCAGATGACTGAAGGGGGTCTTCTCACTTACAGAGATAGATTGTACATTCCAAATTGTGACGACTTGAAGAGGTTCATTATGGATGAACTACATAAAAGACAATATACTGGTCACCCAAGATACCATAAAATGATCATTGCCACCCGGAAATAATTTTATTGGCCTAGATTGAAGAAAGACATAGCTAAATATTTGGCCCAATGCATAGAGTGCCAACAGGTTAAAGTAGAACATCGACACCCAACAAGACTATTACACCCTTTACCCATCCCAGAATGGAAATGGGAAAACATCTCCATGGATTTTATCACTGGATTTCCAACTTCAACCAAACAGAATGATGCCATTATGGTAGTGGTGGATAAACTAAGCAAGTATACTCATTTCATCCCCATCAAATCAACCTGCAAGGAAATATATGTCGCCCAGGTATTCATGAAAGAGGTGTTCATACTGCATGGTATGCCGAAAGAGATAGTGTCTGACAGAGACACCAAATTTACTTCCACTTTTTGGAAATCACTGATGGTTGGGTTAGAGACCAAATTGTTGTTTAGCACCGCTTATCACCCTCAAACTGATGGATAGATAGAAAGAGTGAATCAAATATTAGAGGATATGTTAAGGATGCATGTAATGCATCAACCCAGGAAGTTGGAAAACTACCTTCCATTGGTAGAATTCGCCTACAACAATGGCTACCAAGCATCTTTAAAGATGAGTCCCTTCGAGATCCTCTATGGTAGGCCATGTAATACTCTGTTCAGCTGGAGTAATCCTGCAAATAGGATTTATTTTGGACCTGACATGTTGAAAGAAATGGAACAGCAAGTGACTCAGATAAAACAAAATCTGAAGGTCGCTCAGAACCGACAGAAAAGTTATGCCGACCAAAAGAGAACTCCAAGAGAGTTCAAAATGGGAGACCATGTATATCTCAGAATTAAGCCCAGAAGGAGTTCCCTAAAAATGGGAGCTTGTGCCAAGTTGGCACCCCAGTATTGTGGACCCTTTGAGGTTTTAGATAGAGTGGGACATGTAGCCTATTGGCTATCACTTCCTCCCACAGTAAAAGCACATAATGTTTTCCATGTTTCATTATTGAAGACATATGTATATGATGTTAATCATATAATTGACTGGTTTGTGACCCAGGTGGAACCAGAGGGAGAATTTCTACCAGAACCCCAATGCATATTGGACCGAAAGGAAACCCCTCTCTGGAACCAAACCATTGCATAGGTAAAGGTGCAGTGGAGACATTTTGGCCCAGATGAGGCTACATGGGAAATGGAGGATGCCATGAGACATGCATATCCGATTTTGTTTACTTATGTACTTGAAATTCATGTTAAAAGATAAGAACATCGAGGATGATGTTCCTTTAAGGGGGAGGGAATTGTAACACCCTGTTTCCCCCAGTTTGTAAAAATAACTGGACTGGCCCAGAACTGTGGAAAACTCAGAAATGTGAATATGTGATGTGAATGGACCTTGTGGAAAAGGTCGATGAATGTGAATAACATTATGAATTTATATTGCAGGAATGTTGAGAGGGGATGTGCTGAAAAGAGACCATGATGGGTACAGAAAGGTGGTGGAAGGCACCTGGAAAGGTGGCGTTAACTTCCACCAAGAATCAATACTGTATTTGGACTCCATTGACCCGAAGAACCAAAAGCGACTAACCCTGAATTAAATGTCTCGCAGGCTGGTAGGCAGATGGCTCCTCAGGAGTTAATGAGGGATGGGGAGGTGAACCACCCATCTGTAGAGCTATCAGGCCTGACTGGCGTGAGGGAAATTGCGCCACACACAACCTCGCAAGACGATAAGGCGTGGGGGAGAAGCAATTGGGGGGATGACGTGAGGGGAAAAAAGACAACTCTAGCGATATGCAGAAAGGGTGATAGCAGAGAGGAAGGAGAGTAACCTTCGCTCCTGGTCACTGGAAAATAGAGACGTAGTCTCACAGCATCGTGGTCTTAACTCGAGTGTGGCTAGTGGTAAATCCACTGGGAGTCGCTGAGCCTACGGTTGGGTGGAAACGAGCACCTCTCTCAACAGTTGCATAACCCCTGGTGTTACTTTCTGATAAGTGTTTTTCTTTTGACATATTGAAATATATGTATGCTAACATTTATGATCATGAGCTGTGAAATTGTGAATGACTTCATTATAAGAATGTCTGTATGGTGTCTTGATCAGTACTGGTAGTTGTATGTTTATATGGAAAGACTACGTGTGGCTTATGCTCTCTTAAAATGTTATTTATATGCAAATTGATCTAATTTAGACTTCACGCCTAGTTCTCGGGAGAGAGATACCCTTATCTTCCTTAGATAGTACCCTGGGTAAACCTCCCCATAGAGATACCCTCCTTGAAAACATCATCAAGAACCTGGAAGGAGGACGTGAAGGCGCAAGGCCTTAAGAAATCCATGATAAGTATCGAATCGACGGATGAGATCCCGTCAGGAGATCTATGGTCACTCACGACTGTCAGATAAGAAGAAGAAGATGGAAAGATAAGTACCTTAACCTTGATAGGTGTTGATCGACGGACAAGATCCCGTTAGGAAATCTGTGGTCACTCATGATCACTAGATTTGGTAGGAGAAAGTAGGATGTTAAATGCCTTACCACCTTGTCTTTCTGTACCTTTGTGGATAGCGACGAAATCGAGATCATAGATCCCTGAGGTCCATGAGAACAACTGGGCCATTGAATTTTCTCGTCCAGGAAGTCGTGGGAGAATGCACAAGTTAGGAACCGGTCTGAGCTATCAGATCTCAGCTAGAAAACCCAACAGTTGTTGGATCTGTCAGAAGATATTGAGGGTTAAACCCCCAGTGAATAAGGGTGAAAGCCCCGAAATAGATTTGGGTCATCCGATTAAAGGAGGCCAGGTGTCGTGAGATCTCCCATTTCGGGAACTTGGGAGTCGGGAGCTCGGGAGTTCTAGTAACAAGAGATTGGGATGTTCCATGATGGAAACCCTGAAGTAGTCGTAGACCAACCGATCTCAGCAGACTATGTGTCGAGAGATATCCCATTTCAGGAATTTGGGAGTCGATAACTCGGGAGTGCTGGTAAGGAGAGATCAGGATGATCCATGATGGAAACCCCGAAGTAGTCGTAGACCGACCTATCTTGGGAGGCTACGTGTCGAGATATTACCCATTTCGAGAAATTGAGGATCGAGGATTCGAGAGTTCCGTTGACAAAATTTTGAGCTCTCGCCTTGACAAATCCCGACGAAAGAGAGAGTGTGGTCATGTGGGAAGAGGTCATATTGACCAAGGCATAACCTAAGGGGATAATCACCGATTTAGGCTTGTTTGGCACTTCGGCGTTTCGACATTCGGGATACCAAAGGGAACGTTCCCTCGTGCTCTCAAACCTTGAAATCCAGACTTATAAATATTGGGATGATTAGCATATGGTTAAGTCCCGATGAACGAACGAGATTCTTTCGAAATATCTTAGGGTCTATAATGACCGTCATATGTGAGGAAGAGATGTCAACTTTAAGTTATGGCATGAATGCACCTTAGGGTAAGTGGTGAGCAGATCTAAATGACCAAAGTCCACCCGCCCAGATCTACTTTTGAGGCTTCATTCCGGAGCCCCCTTGCCATTCTACCTTTAATAGGGGGGGGGGGGTCTGGAATGGTGTGGCGTGTAAAGTGGGGCCCGTCTCCTATCACGTCGCCCACCATGTCATGGTTCCCCTCTCGCCACCTATACTCCACTCAACTGTGCGACAGGGCCGTTCCTAATGGCCATGTTCTAACCCTGTAGGGATTCATCTCTATTGGCCTGTTGCTAGCCCTGCCGGGGTTCGGCGGTTGCAGAGTTTAATGATTCTACATCATTGTAGCGCCGAGGCATGAAATACAAAGAGGCACCACGATTATTTGACCTATTATCATGACCCGCTATCACATGGGAACAAAGAGAGAGAAAGAGCTAGCTTGCGCTAGGCCTCCGTAGGTAATTCGGGGGCTCTGATTATGCAGAAATCAACGAAAAGTTGATTATGGTAATGGATATGTGACATGTATGTTTTCATGTTATTTTTGTTTATTTCCTGTTAAGTTTATATGTGATTTATTCTGCAAAGAGCTCAGTCTACCATTTCCAAACAAGTCTATGTGTGGTCATGGACAATTTTATTTACCTATAACAGAGCTTGAGACTGTGTGTGTCTGAGGTAGAATGTTTTCAGCCTGCTAAGGGGCCAAGAAACATTTTAAATTGGTATCAGAGAAAAAATATGTTTAATCAGTGATGATGCACAACTTTTTGGTGGCTAGGGAAGTTAAAAAATGGTATCAGAGCCCATGGTTTCAACACTGAGCCTAGATGGGTTGTTTAAGTGGTTAATGAAACAAAGGTTTCAAAGTCAATTGTTGTCAAAACAGACAAAATATGAGTTAAGATCACCCCTGGGTGCCAAGAGAATACCTTGGTTGTGTTATGAAGCTCAGGAGGTATAATGGTTTATGGATTGGAAATAGAGAAAGAATCCATAACAATCGTCGTGTTGGGCCACAAGGTTGTAATTGAGGCATAAGATCTGCAGGGGGGAAAGGTCAACTTTCCCAGCAGTCAGATATAGAAAAAGGTGGATGTGAGTTAACCTCCAAGTCCTTCAGACTTCGCGACTTCGACGAAGTTTATCTATTATATAAAAAAAGGGGTTGAAGCCTGAAGTTCCGAAGTCCCAGAGGGGATCTACACCGTAGATCTAAGAAGAAGTGTTTACTATTGGATTTGACCAAGGATAGATCAGAGTTGTTAGATCAAGCCAAAAGAAGAAGGTAAGGCATAGTGGTGAAAAGAAGATCTCAGCCAACAGATCTGCGCATGAATGATTGTGAGCCATAGATCTCACAACAGTGCGGAAATTCGACATTTGGGAGTAATAAGGTGGGATAGACTGAAAAATCCTGAAGACCAAAGTTAATTTGGGCCATTCATCAAAAGGGACACATGTCAGTAAATTGGCTTGTTCGGGAATTCATAATTTGGGAGAAACAAAGTGTGTTAAGGCGAAAACTCCCTTAGTCCTGAAGTTCAGATTTAATATGGACCGTTCATCAAAAGGAACACGTGTTGGTAGATTGGCTTGTTCAAGAATTCGGCATTTGGGAGAAACAAAGTGTGCTAAGGAAAAAATTCCCGAAGTCCCAAAGTCTAGAGTTAATCTAGACTGTTCATCAAAGAAAAAAATGTGCCGGTAGATTGGCTTGTTCGAGAATTCAAAATTTGGGAGAAACAAAGTGTGCTAAGGAAAAAACTCCTGAAGTCCCGAAGTCCAGAGTTAATATGGACCGTTCATCAAAAGGAACACGTGTCGGCAGATTGGCTTGTTTGGTAATTCAGCATTCGGAAGTAACAAGGTGTAATAGAGTGAAAACTCTCAAAGTCTCGAAGTCTGAAGTTCATCTAGACCATTCATAAAAGGAGACGTGTGTCAAAAGATCATCTTGTTCGAGAGTTTGGCATTCAGGAGAATTGGAGTGTGCGAGTCTAAAATCTTTTAAAACCTCAAGTCCTGAAGTGACGTGGCCTGCTAACGTCACCAGAGATGACATGGACACATGGGATGTGTGTCATGTGTCAGTGAGTTAAAAACCTTTGGAAGATAGAAATTCCAGTTATAACGTGACATGTGTCACCCGTCATATAGGGCCACATGTCCGCTTCTAGTATTTATCCACATGGCACTCCTCTCGAGCATGGGTAGTGGGGCCCCTGATGAATACCTAAAGTAGTTTAAAACTTTTCTAAGAGTTTAACTAGACCAGGCCCATGATAACTTGACCCCAGTAGACACATGGAACCAGATTGTGAAGGCTGGAGACTTGGTACTCCGAAGGAAGGGTGTACAATTAGCATTGAGTAGAGAACTCCCAAAGGCCCACAGGCCAAAGTTAATATCAATTGTTGGTCATAGGGGACGTGTGGCATCATATCCCAAGGTCCAAAGACTTGACACTCTAAAAGAAATGGTTCATCATTGAGTGTGAGGAATAAATCCTCCGAAGTCTCAGAACTCCGAAGCTCCGAAGTCCCGGAGCCAGGAAGTCTCGAAGTAATGGATGTGACATGGAATGATGACATCACCTGGGTGATGTAGATCTCCCCTAGGCATGCCAGGTGTCATATGAATTTGTACTTGGCAATAACTGCAGCAGTCCAGAGACTTGGCACTTAGGAGGATTGAGAGTTTGGATAGTCCAGAACTCCTAAAGCCCGGAGTTCTATAGTAAATATCAGTCATTGGATGATGGGAAGCCAAGGACCATTGATCCACCCCACTTCGTTAGTTATCCAATGTGACACTCCAAGATATTTGTTGTGATGTGATTTGGAAACCGTCGAAGCCCAGAGTGTTAGAGCTCCTATCCACCATAGACCTGAACAAGGAATGTGGACCGTAGATGCACCATCCTTCGCCAGTTCGCTAGTTCAATGTTTTGTGATGTTTGTGATGTGTGAAAAGGGAAACCTATGAAGCTCTGGAGCCCCAAAGTTTTAAGTCTTTGGATAAGTGTTGTTGGTGTATAAATATGCTTAGTATATTACACTCATTTATATGTCAATCCAGGATTCGTAATCAACAAAGTTGTTACACTATATGTGCTAGCAACAAGTGGTTTAACTATGTTTGATGAGTATAACATTAATTAGAAACATTAAATAACAAAATACTATGTTTCACACCTTTCAAATAACACTCCACACATACAATTCAAAATCCAGAAAACAAAATTGATCAACAAATGTATAACTAAAAAATCTTGTTCAGGGGATGGATCTTCTCATTATTGGCTCATGAAAGATAGAGATGGGCTATGATTCTATCTCATGTAACAACCATACAATCACTCATTAACATTCTGGAAACTTAACTGAGCTAAAATAGCTACCAGGCAGAGTATAAAGACTCCCTTGTAAGCGCATGTATGTGAGAGATGGAGATCTGATCTCATTTCCTATAACAACTCAATTCAATAATAAATTGAAAACAATCCCTATCTAATTTTGCACACTTCTTCAAACCAATGACATTCAGAAAATAAATCAATGCAACTTGATAATTATGAAGAGCCATTTCATCCCTACACAGGAAACATAAGTTTTTATGAGATATTCCATTTACTGGATCATGTAATGTGAATGATGGACTCTCAAACGATTCATGTACTGCCACACTTTGCAATCAATTCTAATAGTGAAATAAGAAATGAAATCAAAACAACAAGTACATGAAATAAAAATCTATACTAATAATTTACAATGAGCTTACCAAGTTGGATCGGTGGGCCCTTGTCGATGCCAACATGGAAGCTTCTATATCAGTAGATGATAAATTCTAAAGGACACACAAGATCATTTAATTCAAACTTCCATTGATCTTCAACAAGTAAATTTACAAAAAGAGTATGTTCAGAAATCCAATCTGTAGCATAATAATTCCTCCCTTGGCTTAGAGCCATAACTCAATTTATATACTTTTTACATTACAAATTTGGCTCTAGATAATACAATCCATGATCAATCAAATAAAAACCATTTTCCATCAATGGAGGTCAAGTACAACCATTATCTAATCAAGGAAATGCATTTTCTACAAATATGGGCATGATCCTAGAATTTCTGGAAAATTGACAATGTTTTTAGGCCGAATCGTTCCCCCTGAGATGGAGGTCCACACATTTGATATTTTGGAATTCTGCCACACGTGTCCGCATGAAAACGCTTCTCTGGAAAAAACTCATTTCCCCAAATTTGTATATTCATCTTTATATTCCTGGAAATAGAGGTTAAAATCTAGTACGAGAATGTTGGTACCAGAATCCTGTAGGCAGGGGTTTAGTACCGGACTAGCACAATCATAATCTGGGTACCGGACCAGCACGATGGTAGTACCAGATGGAGCTAGTACTGGAAGAGGCACAATCTGGTACTGAATGAAGAACAAAGCTAGTATTGGATGAAGATGGTAATGGAAGAGGTAGAGAGCTGGTACCAGATGAAGCGCAGAGCTGGTACCGAAAGAAGTGCAGAGCTAGTACCGGATGAAGGGCAGAGCTGGTACCAGATGAAGCTAGTACCAGAAGAGGCAGAGTACCAGATCAATGGGTTGTTTCATTATCCGACTAGTGGTAATGCCAAATGGAGCTGCTTAATTAATAGTGAAAGTAATTAAGAGCATAATAATCAATCATTTAATTCCAATTTAATCAAGAAAATCAAACAAATCATGTTTTAACATAGGTTACCTCTCTATGCACATGGACAAGGTCACAAAGTATGTTTGTGGAGGAAATAGAAAACATATGCACATGTGAGAGGTAAAATTGAATCAGATAGAGGATAATATAGGGTAATAGAGGTGTCAAAATCGAGACTCAACAAGCACCCAACTATTAGCACTTGGTCACAGTCATGGTCACATGCGAATTAAGTGCTGAAGAAAAAGGGGCTAGCACCCAAAAGTGAATTGTAGAACAGAACAAGGCTCAGAGATAGAGCTGTGGGGATTCTTGATCAACCAAAGACCCGCATAAAATGGAGTCATATATTCTTTTGTTGAATCAAATTGTTTAAGTTATTCTAGAAAATTATTAAGTCTAATAGCCTGACAAAATTTGGTTGAGTACACATTTTGAAGAGTTAAAAATTATCAGAACCAAACCAAATTGTTACATAGTGAAGAGAAATGGAAGAGGAACATGGCACTTACAATCTGGAGGATGAATTTAGAGGAATCGATGTCCATTTGGTAGTTGAAGGAACAAACTCCAATGAGCATGGAGAAGAAATAGATAAATACGTGAGCATGATGAAAATCATTAAAAATTTGCAAAAATATGTCCAAATTCACCAGGAAGATAACAAAAGGCTTAAGAAAGCCAAGCATCAACATGAATACTTCAATATTAAGTTGATGTAGATACTGGAAAGAATTGAAAATAAGTTTATTTAAGAAAAATGGATCCAGTAAATCAGGGAGCCACAGGTCCCCTGATGAGGAAAGAAGAGAAAGAAGTGGTAACAAACATCACCAACACTCCCAAAGGAATTACAAAAGGAGGCCACACAGTAGTTCAAGTCCATCTCCTACCAGAAATCATAGGATATCTGAAGTGGATGAAATTAAGGGTGAAATGAATAAGATAAAATCTCCTACTTTTGATGGAGAGCACCAAAAAGATGAAGAGGTTGAGACATGGTTACTTGGAATGAGGAAATATTTCCAATTGCATAATTATTCCTCTCATGCAGAAGGAAGAATTGCAATATATTAGTTGAAAGGAAAGGCACACATGTGGTGGGATCGACTTGTGCAAGTGTAACACATCAGAGAGAAGGATGTCACATGGAAGGAATTCAAGAGGCATTTTGAAAAGAAGTACTTAACCAAGAGATACTATGACAAAAAGATGAAAGAGTTCTTTGAACTTAAATTGGGTAGCATAAATATAGATGAATATGAAAGGATGTTTCTAGAGATGTTGAAGTATGTCCCTTTCATCAAGGATGAGATAGTCAAGATCCAGAGATATCTGAATGGGCTGCCATCTTTTATTAGTGACAAAATCCAATATGATGATCCTAAATCTATGGAAGAAACCATAAGGAAGGAAAAATGTTTATATGATAAACATAAAGGAAATCCTACTTTCCAAAGAGCTTGGGAAGACAAGAGGAAGTTTAATAAGAAGTAGAGGAAAAAGGGGAACAAGCCACCATTTTTTAGAAATAGTCTTCAAGGACAACCAGTTTTGAGGGAGTCCAGGATGGCTGAAGTAGGTGGGAAAAGGCCAAGGCAGAAACCTATGCAATGTTGGGGCTGTAATGGAGATCATAAGTTTAGATATTTCCCTCACAAAAAATACAAGGTGAGAATTGTTCACAATGTTCATCAAGCAAAACAGTGGAGGACATTGGCAGAAGAGTACCAAGAATCTATGTAGCCATGGACAACAAGTGATGCAGGAGCATCGCAAGCAGCTAGCCAAGCGAGCATGAAGGCATAAGACAGCTAGAAAGTGAAACACACATTTTACATGTTTTGGAAATGTTTTGAAGCATTAATATAATGGTTAAAGGGAAGCATACTTGCATATTGTAAATGGATCATGAGAGATTCGCTCTCATTTGTAGGAGGTAGAGGCATTTATGCATAGTTAATGAAAGTAGGTAGATTTAAATTCCAGATTAGACAGTTTTAGGAACAGGAGGGAAAATGACTATAGACACCCTCACCTTTGTATCATTGTATCGATCAGAATTAGATCATTAAGGACATTAGCATAGAGAATAAGCAAAGAGTTGTAGAGAAGAACCCATGTACAAAAGTTCTGAATTAATATATGAAGCTTTGATTCAGACTCATGGTGTTATAATGCTTTCTGTGTATACATGTTGAATGCTATTCTTATGGTTGTTTTATTCTCTCTATCATGCATTTGTTATTATGTTGTGTGTGAATGTATGTTTTCATGTTGGATGTTTGAAAACTGAGAGAGAGAGAATGAGTTTCAATTGTTTCTCTTCCTGAGTGAGAGAAGTTCATGCAAGGAGTGCAGTGGAAGTGTCCGCAAGGTGTGCGTTGACAGGGTTTAGAGTTTATCTCTGAAAGCTCAGGAGGGATACTGTTGTTCTCATTCCAGTATAAGTGTAAGACAAGCAAAAAATCCATGCAAGGTGTGCACAGGCAGGTCGAGACCTTAGAACTTATCAACTAAGGTTGAGAGATTGAAGGACTGTTGTTGCCGAGAAAGTGCACAGAGTAGGGAGTTCAAGTACGTTGAAGTATTTGGAGGATTGTCGCAAGGAGTGCATGAAAAATACTCCTTGAAGACCTAAGTTGCAAAGAAATCTCGAAAGGGTTAGGGCCTTTGAATAATTCAAGAGAAAACAAGAAGCCCAAGTTGTGTGCAAAAGTCACATCCCAGAGAAGGATTGCAGAGTCGATTTTGAACCAGAGGTTCTTGAGGAGGAAACTGAATGGTTCGAATTCTCCGAGGAGAAATCCAAAAATAACGAGGACCGTAGGATCCAAGAAAGTTGTGGGGAAGTTAAACGTTGGACAGATCCACCTTCGAAAGGTAGGATTTAATGTGGACCGTTGATTTCGATCATTGGACCGTCGAGATCATTTCAGCATTTTGGGGGTCATAAGTCCGAAGTGTGGACGAAACCTTTGGTTGATCAAATCCCCGAAATGCGAAAAGAGTTTTCGTGTATAAAGGTGAAGAGCGACGAGGTCGGAATTTCAAAACTTTAGAATTCGGGGTTTCAGAGGTCCTGAGGAGAGTGATCAGGACAGAGGAGGGAGGAAAGTCCGAAATCAAAAATCGTGACAGGACATTTCTTCGACATTTCGGGAATCAAAATTTTATCATTTCCATTGACAAGGAGTAGAGCACTCCACATCAGAAGCTCCAATATCGTGAAATGTGAAGAAGTTTTGGAGGAGCGTTTCGACATTTCAGGATCTGGGATCTCGAGGAGACAATGATTGGAATCGAGAGCATCACGAACTCCTGGTACGTGAAATCGCACCATTCGTCGGATCAAGGGAAGAACCATAGTCATTGATCTCCTTAGAAGTGGGATAGCACCATTTCATTATTTCGGGGTTCGACATACCGGGAATCCTGATGACAAGGGATGGGACATAGTGAAAGGGAAATCTCGAAGTCGCAAAGCGCAATATAACTTAAAGTGGATTTTTTGGATTACGACAATTCGGGTTTCGGGACTCCAAGAGTTAAGAGGTAGAGTTGCACGTCATCGTAACTCCTAAAATCACGAGAAGAAGGAAGTCGAAAAGGCAGGGTCCCAGGTACTTGTTGGAGGACACATTTGACGAAGGTCATAGGGTTGGTCAAATGTCAGGGAAAATTCTGAAAGATCATAATGGGAGGAATTTCAGAAATCGGGAAATCATAAGGAAAGAGGGACATGTGTTGTTCATCCACTCAAGTCCCAAAAATCCAAAATAAGTGGCAAGAAAAGTCATGTGTTTGGTATTTCTGGTTTCAGAGGTCGAAGAGGTAAGGCACTCGACAACAGGATTCGCAAACTCACGAAATCCGGTATCCCGAAAGGAAAAGGGGAAAGTCCCAATGTCAGTTGGATGTTGATCGTGGAGTTCATGCCAGTGCAAAGATCACATGAGCATAACTCAGAAGGACCTATGAAATACACTCAGTTGGGTGTGTAAGGAATTTTTGAGAGGAAATAAAAGAGCCAGTCAGACTCCAAGGGCCGAAATTGAAAGATCCTGTGCGAACCTCGACCTGAGGGTTGGGGGTTTGCGTCAGTGTGGTATCAGAGTGAGTAAGAGTTCTTTTCTTTTTGTAGCAGAGAAAAGAGAAAATATTTGCAGCCATGCCACCGAGAAGGAGAGAGAGGCCAATGCCTGATCCAACAATGGAAAGGGAAATGTGTGAACTACGTGCTAGGCTTTATGCCATGGAGACAACATAGAGGCGCACAGTCAACGTTGGGGATATCAGGGAGGCTGAAAGTGAAAATGAAGCTGGAAACAAGGGAGAAGAAATTGCAACCGAAGATGGAGCAGATGAACTCTTATTCATGGTTGTTGTGAGGATAGGTTCCAGAGTGAAAATGGACATCCCAGTATATGAAGGAAACCTAGATGTAGAAGAACTTCTAGACTGGATTAGAGCTTTGGATAAATATTTTGATTATGAGGATATTGAAGAAGACAAGAAGGTCAAACATGCTATAAAAAGACGTAAAGGACATGCAACATTATGGTGGGATGAACTATAGGCTGACAGACGTTGCAAAGGCAAGCAAAAAATCAAAATATGGGATAGAATGGTTGCGAAGATGAAAGCCAAATTCATACCCAAGGATTATCAAATTACTTTGTTTCAGAGAATTCATAATTTGAGACAGAAGCTAATGTCAGTGAAAGAATACACTGAAGAGTTCTACAGGATAAACATCAGAGCGGGTCATCGGGAAAGTGATGATGAAAAGGTTGCCAGGTACATGAATGGTTTGCGATACGACATTCAGGATGAGATGATCATGATGAGCCTTCAGAATGTGGAGGATTCTTATTAGATGGCTATGAAATATGAAGAGAAGTTGAGTTGAAAGCAAGGTCAAAGAGGCTGAGGAAGAAGTCAAGCCAGAGGCAAAACAATTTCCCAGGACAAGAATCAGAAACCTAAAGAAGAGTGGAAGAAACCTCAAACTCAAACTGAGAGAGGAGGAAGCTCACAGAGAGGACAATATGTTGATAGAAATACTTTTCCTCAAACCAGAGGAAGAGGAAGAGGCAGAGGTGGAGAAATAAAATGCTTTACCTGTGGAAAAAATGGACACAAATCCTATGAATGTCCAGATAGAAAGAAAGAAGGAGGTGAAACTCACATTGTTGAAGCACAAGGACGGAATGTTGAGGTAGAAGATGTTGAGGGTGGAAGATCCTTGATGATGAGAAAATTTCTCTTAATTCCAGAGAAGGAGGCAGAGAACCCAACCCAAAGGAACAAACTTTTTTGGATTGCTTGCAAGACCAAAGACAGGGTATGCAAAGTCATTGTGGACAGTGGTAGCATAGACAATCTCATTTCTACAAAGATGGTAGAAAAGCTGGAGCTGGAGACTATTGATCATCCAAGCCCATACAGAGTTTCGTGGCTACAAAAAGGACATCAGGTAAATGTCACTAAACAATGTTTAGTTGAATTTAAAATAGAAGGATACAAGAATGAAATATTATGTGATGTCATTCCCATGGATGTTTGTCATGTATTTCTAGGTAGACCATGGAAATATGACAGGAATGTGATTTATGATGGGAGAAAGAACACATACACCCTGGAGAAGAATGGGAGAACTCACATGTTACTGCCAATTAAGGATAAAGAAGTGAAACCAGAGGTGAGCAACATTGTACTTCTCATGAGTGGGAAGGAACTTCTTAAAGAGGTTAAGAAGAAGGAATATACACAATTCATTGTAGTCAGGAAGCCTAGAACTGTTTTAACCAGTACAAGAGTGGATGATTTACTAGAGGAAATCCAGAAGTTGTTGGAAGAGTTTTCTGATATAGTAGTGGACGAACTACCTTGTTCGTTGCCACCAATCAGAAGTATAAGTCATCACATCAATCTTATACCTGGAGCTAGTTTACCAAACAAAGCAACGTATAGATTGACACCATAGGAGAATGAAGAGGTCAAGAGACAAGTCCAGGATTTAATGGACAAAGGATTGGTTAGAGAGAGCTTGAGTCCGTGCATTGTTCCAACGGTGCTCAGCCCAAAGAAAGATGGAGGCTGGAGCATGTGTACAGACTCAAGGGCAATCAACAATATTACCATCAGATATAGTTTTCCTTTTCCAAGGATGGATGATTTGATGGATTGCTTGAGTGGAGCGATTTTTTTTTCAAATATTGATTTGAAGAGAGGATATCATCAAATCCAAATGAGAGAAGGTGATGAATGGAGGACAAAATTCAAGACAAATGAAGGGCTGTATGACTGGCTTGTTATGCCATTTGGCTTAACAAATGCACCCAACACTTTCATGAGATTGATGAATGAATTCCTGAAAGAGTTTATTGGGAAGTTAGTCATTGTATATCTGGACGATATATTGATTTTCAGCAAAACAGAAGCAAAGCATTTGAATCATTTAGCTATAGTGATGAGGAGATTACAGCAAGAGAATTTGTTGATAAATATGAAGAAATCAACATTTATGAGGACATAACTCATTTATTTGGGTTTTGTTATCTCTACAAATGAGCTGAAGATGGATCCGGAAAAGGTAGAGGCAATTAAAAATTGGCCATCACCGAAAAGTGTGTTTGAGGTTCGAAGCTTCCATGGATTAGATAGTTTCTACAGGAAATTCATCCAAAATTTAAATGGGATTAGCACACCAATGATGGACACAGTGAAGAAAAGACATAAATGTTTTCACTGGACAAAGGAAGCAGAGAAAAGTTTCAATCTGTTGAAAAGGAAGATTACTGAACAACCAATTTTCATGTTGCAGATTTCAACAAGATGTTTCAGGTAAAATGTGACACAAGCGGATTTTCCATAGGAGCATTCTTAAGCCAAGACGATAGACCGATCGCATACTTCAGTGAGAAACTAAATGAAGAAAAGGTTAAGTACTCCACATATGACATAGAATTTTATGCAGTCATACAAGCGCTAAAGAAATGGAGACATTATTTGGTTCCTAAAGAGTTTGTTTTGTATAGTGATAATCATGCCTTATAATTCGTGACTCAATAGGAGAAGTTGAACCAAAGACATGTTAAATGGGTTGAATACATGCAGAATTTTAATTTTGTAATTAACCATATTTATGGAACTGCTAACAAAGTTGTTGATGCTTTGAGCAGGAAATGTTTGCTTATGCAGGAATTTAGAGTCAAAACTTTGGGTTTTGATAATCTCAAATAAATGTACAGAGACGATACATATTTTAAAGAGGAATATGAGGCATATAAGAATCCAATTCTCATGGACAGAAGCCAGTGGACCAAATATATGATCCAGGATGGATTTATTATTTGGAGGCAATCAATTATGTATTCCAAAATGCTCCATGAGGGAGAATCTATTGAAAGAAAAACATAGTGGAGGATTGGGCGGACATTTCGGTCATGAAAAAACATTCTCAAAATTAAATGGCTCATATTTTTGGCCAGGGATGAGGACCGATGTCAAAATATTTGTGGACAGATGTAGAATTTGTCAGCACAGAAAGGGAAAAAGGAAGAACACAGGGTTATACCATCCGTTACCCATACCTGAAAAGCCATGGGATGTAGTGAGCATGGATTTTGTATTAGGGATGCCAAGGACACAAAGAGGATTTGATTCAATCTTTGTGGTGGTAGACAGATTTTCAAATATGGCACATTTCATACCATGTCAGAAAACCAGCGACGCAACTCATATTGCGAACCAGTTTTTCAAGGAAGTTGTCAGACTTCGCGGCTTACCAAGAGGTATAGTTTCAGATCAAGACACCAAGTTCATGGGACATTTATAGAGGACTTTATGGAAGAAGCTGGGGACAAATTTTTCATTTAGATCAGCTTATCATCCTCAGACATATGGGCAAACAGAAGCTTGGGAGATTTGCTAAGGAGCCTAGTGACTGAACACCACAGTCAGTGGGATCACATTCTACCACGGGTAGAATTTTATTACAATGATTCATTTAACAGAAGCACAGGGTAGAGTCCATTCCAAATTGTGTATGGAATGAAACCAAGAGGAGTTTCTAAATTGAAAGATTTGGAACAAAATGAATTCAGGAGTGCTAGTGTAGAGGATTTTGCAAAAGCGATGAAGGAGCTTCATAACCAAGTCAAGGAGCGATTACAGAATTCGAATCAAGAATACAAGTGCAGAGCAGATCAACACAGGTGAGAACTTCAATTTGAAGTTGGGGATCTGATTCTTGCACATATAAGGAAAGAAAGTTTCCCAAGGGGAACATATAACAAACTGAAGATGAAGAAGATTGGACCATGCAAGATCGTGAAGAAATTTGGGGCAAATGAATATGAGATTGAATTACCTAATGGGATCGGAATTTCACCAATATTCAACATCTCAGATTTGTATCCTTATAGAGATAAAGAAGCAGGAGAAGACAATGAATAGACAGAGGTTTAGTGGACTAAATAAATTCCTATAGATGCAAAGCCACAGATGGAAAGTATAATTGATAAGAGGGTCAGCAGGAGGACCAAGAGGAAAGAGTATTTTGAATACTTGGTCAAATGGAAGGGACATCTAGTTGAAGATGCTAGCTGGGAGGATGAAGAAGAAATTCGAAAGCATGGACAGACCATGCAAGAGCTCATGAATAGGAGTTCATGAAAATTTTCAAGTGAGAGAGTATGATGCAGGAGCATCGCAAGCAACCAGCCAAGCGAGCATGAAGGCATAAGACAGTTGGAAAGTGAAACACACATTTTACATGTTTTGGAAATGTTTTGAAGCATTGATATAATGGTTAAAGGGAAGCGTACTTGCGTATTTTAAACGGATCATGAGCGATTTTCTCTCATCTGTAGGAGGTAGAGGCATTTATTCATAGTTAATGAAAGTAGGTAGATTTAAATTCCAGATTAGACAGTTTTAGGAATAGGAGGGAAAACGACTATAGACACCCTCACCTTTGTATCATTGTATCGATCAGAATTATATCATTAAGGACATTATCATAGAGAAGAAGAAGAGAGTTTTAGAGAAGAACCCATGTACAAAAGTTCTGAATTAATATATGAAGCTTTGATTCAGACCCATAGTGTTATAATGCTTTCTATGTATACATGTTGAATGCTATGCTTATGGTTGTTTTATTCTCTATTTCATGCATTTTTTATTATTCTATGTGTGAATGTATGTTTTCATGTTGGATGTTTGAAAACTGAGAGAGAGAGAGAGAATGAGTTTCAATTGTTTCTCTTCTTGAGTGAGAGAAGTTCCTACAAGGAGTGCAGTGGAAGTGTCCGCAAGGTGTGCGTTGAAAAGGTTCAGAGTTTATCTCTAAAAGCTTAGGAGGGATACTTTTTTTTTCATTCCAATAGAAGTGCAAGACAAGAACATAAGCCATGCAAGGTGTGCACAGGCAGGTCGAGACCTTAGAACTTATCAACTAAGGTTGAGAGATTGAAGGACTGCTATTGCCAAGAAAGTGCACAGAGTCGGGAGTTTAAGTACACTGAAGTATTTGGAGGATCATCGCAAGGAGTGCATGAAGAAGACTCCTTGCAGACCTGAGTTGTGAATAAAGATCATAAGGGTTAGGTCCTTTGAATCATTCAAGAGAAAGAAGGAAGCCCAAGTTGTGTGCAAAAGTCACGTACCAGAGAAGGATTGCATAGTCGATTTTGAACCATAGGTTCTTGAGGAGGAAATTGAATGGTCGAAATTCTCTGAGGAGAACTCCTAAAATAGCGAGGACCGTAGGGTCCAAGAAATTTGTGGGGAAGTTAAACATTGGACAGATCCACCTTCAAAAGGTAGGATTTAATGTGGACCGTTGATTTCGATCATTGGACCATCGAGATCATTTCGGCATTTTGGGGGTCATAAGTATGAAGTGTGGATGAAACCTTTGGTTGATCAAATCCCCGAAACGTGAAAAGAGTTTTCATGTATACAGGTGAAGAGAAACGAGGTTAGAATTTCAAAACTTTGAAATTCGGGGTTTCAGAGGTCCTGAGGACGAGTGATCGGGACATAAGAGGGAGGAAAGTTCGAAATCAGAAATCGCGGTAGGACATTTTTTGGCATTTCTGTTGACAAGGAGTAGAGCACTCCACATTAGAATCTCCAAGATCACGAAATGTGAAGAAGTTGCGGAGGAGTGTTTCGGCATTTCAGGATCTGAGATCTCGAGGAGACAGTGATTGTAATTGAGAGCATCACAAACTCCCGGTATGTGAAATCACACCAGCTGTCAGATCAAGGGAAGAACCACAGTCATTGATCTACTTAGAAGTGGGATAGCACTATTTTGGTGTTTCGGGGTTCAGCATACCAGGAATCCTGATGACAAGGGACAGGACATAGTGAAAGGGAAATTCAGAAGTCGCGAAGCACAATAGAACTTAAAGTGGATTTTTGGGATTACGACAATTCGGGTTTTGGGACTCCGGGAGTCAAGAGGTAGAGTTGCATGTCATCACAACTCCCAAAATTGCGAGAAGCAGGAAACCAAAAAGGTATGGTCCTAGGTACTTGTTGGAGGACACGTGTGACGAAGGTCATAGGGTTGGTCAAACGTTGGGGAAAATTCTGAAAGATCATAAGGGGAGGAATTTCGAAAACTGGGAAATCATAAGGAAAGAGGGATGTGTGTTGGTCATCCACTCAAGTTTCAGAAAGCCAAAATAAGTGGCAAGAAAAGTCATGTGTTTGGTATTTCAAGTTTTGGAGGTCAAAGAGTTAAGGCACTTGACAAGAGGATTCGTGAACTCGAAAAATCCGGTATCCCGAAAGGAAAAGGGAAAAGTCCCAATGTCAATTGGATGTTGATCATGGAGTTCATGATAGTGCAAAGATCACGTGAGAATAACTCAGAAGGACCTGTGAAATACACTCAGTTGGGTGTGTAAGGAATTTCGGAGAGGAAATAAAAGAGCTAGTCAGACTCCAAGGGTTGTAATTGAAAGATCCTATGTGGACCTCGACCTAAGGTTTGGGGGTCTACGTCAACAAGCAAGATGAGTTTCAATCACACATGATTGAAGTCAAGGGTATGATAAATAACCATGCATTTAATATTTTAATTGATTCAGGGGCTAGTCATAGCTATATAAATCCTAATGTAGTGAAAATATTTCAATTACCAAGAAGCAAGCATGGGAAATCTTGGTTGGTGCAACTGGCTAATGGAGCCAAGAGAAAGGTTGTTGAGTTGGTTAAATCATTTCCATGTCAGAAAGTTGTCTTAGGTTGATGGAAATTTGGTATGGATTTTTGGTTTTCATTGATGTCAACCATTGGAGAGTGATATTGTAGATTGATTTAAACCCTTAGTGATTGATGTCAACCCTTGGAGAAAGTCCAGTAGCAAATTCTGGTAGCACAAAGGTTTGGATAATGGACCTAGGGTTGTTTCATGTACAATGGTATGAGTTTTAATATATTTTAAGATAATCCTATTCTATATGGATAGTACATGTCATTCCAATTCCGGTTCTATGTGGAACCTCACATAACTCCTCAAGGTTAGAGAGTTATGGCCATGAGAAGTTGGAGAACCCAGGTTTGGGTAATGGACCCAAGTTTGTTTGATGGATAATAGTATTAGTTTTGATATATTTTTAGGAAATACTATTCTATATGGATAGTACATGTCATTTCATTTTCATTGGTGTGTGGAATGCCACATGACTCCTCACGGTTAGAGAGTTATGGCCATGTAAAGTTGGAGAACCCTCATGAGTCATCTAGAAGACCCAAAAGGTCAAAGTAGTCAAAGTGGTTTAAGAGATTTTAGAAGGTAAATAATAAAGTGAAGTTATGACTGTAATATAAGTCAAAGTGAATACAAAATAAATTATTAAATAATAAAGTTAATGGAGAAATTAGAAGTGGGTTAACCCTAAAATAAGGAAAGTGGGTTAAGATGATTAAAAGGTAACCCCTTGAGGAAGATACATGAAAGTATAAATAAGAGGAAAGGATCTCTCATTTTAATCAAACTTGAGCATATTGAATATCTACAGGTGACTAAGGTAACCAAATGATATCTAAGACAAATTTCAATGGGAAGGTGAAGTAAAGAAGGTCGAAATTCAAGGGAGGATATATTCTTTTGATGATGCTTTCTAAGGTATGTTATTTACAGGTCATCTAACCATTTTCACAATAAATTTTTTTCTAGAATGATTTAGACCGTGAAATTGGGAGGCCATTGAGGAAACATATCCAAGTATCTGTGGTACAAATTTCATCTTGTGGGTCGTTTTTTTTTTTTTGAGTTACACTTCGGAGAAAATAGGGTTTGTGGCTAGTCATGAAACTAGTCTAAAACACGTATTTCGGGTAAAAATGTCAAAACTTCTTCATAATAGATACAAATTCAGTAATACAAAATGTATTGGTTAGATTAAAGTTTGTATTACTCTGTGTACAATTTTCATACCCATACAACAAATATTCTATGCAGAGCACGCTCTACAAGTTTTTTCTCTAGAATAAGCCAAAATTCAACAAGGTATGCCATTTTTGCTATAACTCATTTTCTAAGAGGCTCCAAGTAGTGAATTCTGGAGGAATTGTATAAAAGACAATTAAGAACATTGTGTACCATTTTTAGATCTTTATTCATTACAGGTACATAGTTATGATTATTGCAAGTTAGGGTTGTTGACTAATCCAAAACTAGTCATGTGAGACTAAAGTAAAGTTTGATGAAAATGCTAGTATCTTGTTGTTAAAGTTAAGGAAGGTTTTCAAGTATGTGATATTATACACCAAGTCTATTGCAGAGTTACAAATCAGATTTGGATGATGAAATTTATGAGGGATTTTGGTTGAGGTACATGTTGGGTACATGGTTGAGACAAGTAGTTGATGAGTTGTCACATACATGAGGTTCATAGTTGATGATGTTGGTACATCTTGATGAGTCATATTTTATGTGTATATGATGCATGATTGGTACATATTTGGTGCATGGTTGATGCACTCATTGATGGTACAGGTTGAAGTATAGGTTGGTGCATGGTTGATGCACCTGTTTATGGAACAAGTTGATTACATGTTGTTTGGTACAGGTTGGTGCATGGTTGATGCACTTGTTTATGGAACAAGTTGATTACAGGTTGTTTGGTACAGGTTGGTGCATGGTTGATGCACTTTTTTATGGTACAGGTTGATTACAGGTTAAGGTACAAGTTGATGCATGGTTGATGCATGGTTCAAGTTATTGGTACAGGTTGTTTGGTGCAGGTTGATTGGTACAGGTTTATAGCAGTATATCTCACAGTGATAGTGTGACAATGGTTCCATCATTCTACTTATACATCAGGGTGGTTGGATGAGGCAAGGACATGTGGTTGTATCCACCTTTTGGTTATAGCCAGAGAACATAGGGGGTTGTAGCCTCCTTCTGGTTGTATCTATATAATTGGGGAGTTGGAGCTTCCCTCAGGTTGTAGCCTGAGAAACGAGAGGGTTGTAGCTTCCTTCTGGTTGTAGCCATAGAATTGGGGATTTGGAGCTTCCTTCAGGTTGTAGCCTGAGAAACTAGGGGGTTGGAGCCTCCTTTCAGTTTTAGATGGAAAAAAAAGGAAGTTGGTGCTTCCAATGAATGTAATTCTTAAATACATATAAGAAAAATCATTATGTGGTTTTCTCCTGCTTTGGGTTTCCACGTAAAACAATGGTGTACTGTGTATGTGTGTGATTTCTCATTTGTTCATTGCTTATTTACTCTGTGATTATTGGATGATAATGTTACATTGATATAACACTTTCATTTTATGGTGAAAAAAAGGATTAAATTGATATATTATTGATTCACCCCCACTCTCAGTAATCCAACAATTGGAATCAGATTTGCTTCCTTTAGGAAACAGTTTAAGTACACTACTGCATTTGGGTCAAATTCTGATGGCGCGTTCGATGCAATTTCCACTTTCTATTATCAGAAGACCGACAAACCTCGAACCCCCTCAAACGTCGTTTCACATGACGTCATTTTTCCGACGACCTAGTTTTCGTCTCTATTGCGACGTTTCAAACGTGGCAAGAGAGACGTTGCAAACGTGGCAAGAGAGACGTTGCAAACGTGGAAAGACTGATGTTTCAAACGTGGTAAGAGAGACGTTGCAAACGTGGCAAGAGAGATGTTGAAAATGTGGCAAGACCGACATTGCAAACATGGCAAGTGAGACATTGCAAACGTGGCAAGTGAGATGTTTCAGACATGGCAAGAGAGACATTTCGAAGGTGGCAAGAGAGATGTTCTGAAGGTGGCAAGACCGACGGGACGAGGTATTAGTTCCGATGTGGTTTCTATGGGAGAGACACTCTTGAATGTCGCAAGAACGACATCCATCAGGTGGCAACAACGACAGCCAAGAGTTACTAGCTCCGACGTGGTTGCTATGGGAGAGACAATCTTGGAGGTGGAAAGAGAGACGTATTGGACGTGGAAATAGCGACGGGAAGAGAGTGAAAGACGTCACAATTGCCACCTTTGTGTAGGTATTTAAAAAAAAAATACAATATCAATATCAAGACCTAATAGTCATTCCAAGCCCAAAGGAGGAGTAAGTCATATAGGTG
>ML778000.1:373856-440188 GCA_009831015.1 Picea engelmannii | reverse complement strand
AAGGATATGAAGAAATGTAATCGTTTTATTCAATGAATCCTAGCTATGGGAGAGATAGGATGATTTCCAAATCAAACGCAATTACTTTAATGCAAATGCAATTCTCAATTTCCTTTTAAAAACCAAGACAAATAATCATGCATAAGTGAATCATTTCTAACTGTCTTCTTCAAAACTTCAATGCTCTAAAATTTAACAAGTTTGATTTTCGATGTTTGCAACAAAAGCAAAAACAATACTTGAAAGAAAACAAAAGGTTCACTTTCCAAGAAGAACTATGATAACAGAGAAAGAAAATCAAATCATTAATACTAAACAATCAATGACAACCCAACCAAAACTTTCAATGATAGTAAAAACACAAAGCAAACCAAGGAGTTTCTTAATGCAAATGAAAATTGCCCTTTCGAAACAATAATCAACTAAGAAACACCAAACTCTTAACTTTCAATCAATCACTGATATTTAACCAATACAACATATTCAACCCCAATAATCAGAGAGAAGAAAAATTCCAATAAAGGCTAAAGGATGAAAGTCAAGTGATCAAAGCAAGAACAAGCTTAAAAACCCTAGATCAGATCCAGCAAGCGAATGAAGTAAAAGATATGTAAACCAATGAGATGAAGTGTCAAAAAGACTTAAATCAACCTTACTGAGCTATTGGAAAAGTCAAATCTTGAGTTCAAAAAAATTTCAAAATCTGCCCGCAGGCAAGCCTTGGACACAGTGCGCGCAAATCAAATTCCCGCAGTCTAGTCAAGTGCAGACTGCAAACTTTCTGCACTGGAGTATATACGCAAGATGCGAACTATCAGGATTCTCGCAGGCTATTAATTAGCACAGTGCGGGAATCTCTGAAAGTAAAGAAAAATTTCAAAATCAAGCAAAATCTAAATTGGTTTTGTAACCCAGAAGGTGTCTCAGGGTATCCTGAGGACTCAGAATTTTACAAATCAGGAGAAAAAGACAACAAGAGCAAATGGCCACATAAATTTCAAGAAACCAAAAAAGACAAAGGTATCTATTCCCCAGCGGAGTCGCCAATTTTGTTTATGGATAAATTCGTGACTGCGGACACAGACCAATCTCCCCAGATCCACCTGGATCTGGAACAAAACGTGACATAATACTACTCTTTCCCTAGATCTAGATATTGAATGAACTAAGAGAAATGGATGGTGGACATACCTTAAGAACGCTCTCCTTTAATCTCTGTTGTTCCTTTCTCTGCTCCGATGCTCTTGTGTCGTTCCAATCATAGCAAAGGCATTAATATATTCAATACCTAGTCTATACATGTGATCAAGGAATCATGTAATAAGATGGCATCATCATTATTGGAAAGGGACATATTCATGTATTGCATTAACTGAAAGAGAAATATACAACCTGAGCCTTGATGTCATAGATCTCCTTTCGATGGCTCCTAGATCTGACACACACACTTGCTCATGCATGACAAAGTTCAACCACATATGATTACTTGTTGTCTCTTGCTGTTGTAGCTTCAATCCTCCATACAGTCTTGCACAAGTTCTCCAATCAATCTCCAGCTAGCTTGCTTCTTCTTCTTGTTCTTAACCATTTCCATAAGTAATATCCTCAATATATAGGAGAAGATTGATTTGGTTACTTGGATAGGGAATGATCCCAAGATATCTGGAAAATCAGTATTTTGCCAACCATTCGAACTCCAACTCACCCTTCTAGAAGATTCCTTCTAGAAGGATCGAGAACTTATCCATTTTTCTCTACTAAAAATATGTTCGCACTCTAACCATTGACACAGTGTGGAAAGTCCGCAGTCAAGCTAAATGCAGCATGTGGGAATTAAGGATTCTCGCAGGAGAGTATATATGCAGCCTGCGAACTATTTTCAAAATATGATTTTGAGAAAATGACAAGTGTAACCTTCTTCAGGAAAATGTTCTTAATGAAGAGTTTGATCTTCCATCATCATGACATAATCATAATATCATCTTGATAACCAAAAATGTGGATAACAATTAGTGTAGAGAGTTTGATGCACTTGTAGACATATTGGATCGAACATCATTAAGGGTGAATGAAAACCCTCAAGGACCGGGAAGGGGTCGAGGAGGTGAAGTCAGAGGAGACTTCAGAGGATGAAGAACTGAGGGAAGAGAACCAAGTAGATTCTACAACTGTGATGAGAAAGGTCACATGGATAGGGATTGTCCTCAACCGAGATGACCATGGTTCTCTCACTGTAGAACCAATGGACACACAAATAAAGACTTCCCAAAGCTAATTGCAAAATGGGAAGATCAGGCACATCAACGAGGAGCCAACTTCATCAACTCAAAGATAAAGAGGGAAATCAAGGGAAAACTACCCAAGATTAATATCATTACTCATGGAGGAGAAAAGACTGATGCAGATGATGATAACCTGCCTAATATCCAGAAAACAACGCCTAAGGAGGAAAGGTATGACCCTCTGAAACAGAAGTTATTATTTAAAGATGCAATAGAAGTATTCTAGAGTATCCTTAGACCTAAACTAGAAGAAAACCCCTCTCATCCCACCATTTATCCTAAGATTGCGCAACTCCCTACTTAACTCCTTGCAACTCAAAACCATCTAATCCAGATGAGACAACCTAATAATTCCCAAAATGTAGTTAACCTTTGGTTTGAGTTATTTTCTAATATTCTCAGGAATGACCAGATGACATAGAAGTTGTGCAATTCTCTGTATCTAGTCCTAGGGATAGAGGAATTCCCATAAGCTATAATAATGACTAACCTTCCTGAGAAGAATACTCAAAGAGTGAAAATAAGGAAAATACGGACTGGGAAAGAGTTTAGATTAGCAGCCTAGCTAGATGATTTTGAGATTAAGGATGTTATGTTAGATATAGGATATGATGTTAACATATTTCCTAAAAATACTTGGGAAGCTTTAGGGAAACACTATTTGAAATATTCCCCAATCCAATTGAGAATGGCCAATCAGTATTGTATTTTCCCAATAGGAAGGCTGGAGAATGTAGAGATAGATGTCGTGAGAGTAAATATTAACACTTATTTTGAGGTGATCAAAATCATGGGGTATAAGGACCCATATCTTGCACTACTTGGTATTGATTGGGATTATGATAACTATGTTATTATTGACCTGAAGAGGGACACTATGACATTTGAAGGAGACAGAATAAAAGTAGTTCAACCCTTGGATCCGTATGTAGGCCCTCAATACACAGAGACAATGGAAAACAATATGGAAGGAGAGAATATAGATTAGTTATACATCATAACAATAGGAACAAGAGCATACTACATCAATCCTACGACCGATGGATCAGTAAGTTAGAGGAGCATAAAATCGGCGAATGGAGATTAAAAACTAGCATTTGACAATTGGAAAAAAGGTACATATGAAATACTTTCAAGACATTGTGCAAATGTCATAGCAAAGAGATGGGTTGGAACTGAGGTCAAAGAACATCCAAAATACAATGGTACCTTAGACCTTGGCACTTTTCTAGTTAGCATGGAAGAAAAAATAGCAGAAGATCAAAGGATCGTAGTTTTGGACTTAGCCCTGGAAGACACCCCTGCCAGGTGGTGGGCAAGTCACAAAGAAATAATTAGGAACTGGGAGGATGTGAAGCATGCTATCTAGTGTTGATTTCAATATAAGGAGCAACTAAAATCAGAGATGTGGATGGATTTTCAAATTGCGCAACTGTTCAATGGATAGTATGATCCTAAAACACATATCGAACAATGCAGAAGACAGTGGAAAGTTTAGAAAGTACAATCTCACTTGTGGGTTCAATTATATTTCCATTTGATAGGTATGATACTGAAATCCTGGTACATTCATGAAGAGACCATAAAGTAGACCAACAGTTGGAAAACTTTAGCAAACTGATTTTGCAAGGACTTTTCTTTTACAAGTAAACACCTTGAGCTTAAGATAGTCCTGCAAAGAATTAAAGAAATTAATTTTACCAATATTTGTAGATGTAAATCTGACCCACTGGTATGTGCTAATCATAGTCAAGTGCTTCAGTATAACCTTCACTTGGACACAAACAAGACACCCATAGAATGTTATAAAATTGAGAAGGATTTGGAAAACCCTGATGATTTAGAAGAATTGATAAATTTAGCCATTAAGGAAATAGAAGGAAGTAGAGAAATAAAGAAAACACTACACAGCTAGACTAATAGCTCTTATAACCATCCATTAAAGTTTTGAAAATTCAACATAGGAACTGTCGAGCAACCCAAGATAACTTTCGTAGGGGATTACTGGGATGAGTAAACTAGCCAGGAAATACATAGCCTATTGTGGGAATATGAGGACTTATTACCAAAGACATTCTCATAGCTAAAAGGGATAAAAGGGGCTATGGGAGAGATAAAAATTGAACTAAAACTAGGATAAAAAACTATAAGGAATATACCATATCATCTTAACCCCGGGGTGAAAGATAACGTTAAGAGGGAAATCGATAAGATGCCTGAGGCTAAACTTATTTTCCCAGTTGAAGAAGCAGAGTGGGTTAGCCCCATAGTCATCCAGAGAAAGAAAGGTATAGAGGAAATTAGGGTATGTGTATACTACATAATCCTTAATTATGTCTGTGTGCATGACCCTTTCCCCATGCCTTTTATTGACGAGGTTCTATAACAGGTTGTGGGGAAAGAATATTACTCATTTACGGATGGATTTTCGAGGTATCACCAAGTGAGAATTATCGAAGAAGAAAACAAGAATACCACATTCATAATAGAATGGGGGTCATTTGAATATAATGTGATTCCATTCGGTATAAACAATGCTTTTGCAGTCTTTTCCTAGATTGTAATAGAATCCTTCCGAGAATTTATTCACAAATTTATAGAAGTTTATATGGATGACTGGATGGTGCACAGTCTGATGAAATAACATGTAGCACTACTACGACTGATGTTTGATCAGTGTAGGGAACTGCAGATATATTTAAACCTAATCAAGTGTATCTTTTGTGTGCCACATGGAAATCTGTTATGCCACATAGTATGCTGAGAAGGAGTGTTGGTAGACCCAACTAAAGTTGTGGTCACTTTGAATATTCCACCACAAGAAATGACCCAATCCACTAAACTTGAGCCCATGCAATTCAACCCCCCCCGGACCTACCTGATCATGTACCAGAACTCACTGGCCTAACCCCTGAAGTCTCGAGCCAGTCAATTGTTCGATTTCTACAGATTTAGGACACTCTGCCTTCTAAGAAGACTCAAATTGTGCCAATATTGCAAGACCCAACGAATCAGATCCCTCTCTCAACAATCAATGTTGAGAGTGCAATCCAAAGAAGTGGAACCACAAAAACCATGGTCTAGAAAGAGCCAGAATTACCAGAGTTTCAGAAGAAACCTGAAACGAAATCAAGAAAGAGTGCAACTTTGTTGCAAGAGAAACTGGAGCTAGTACTCGAGAACCCAAAGTAGTGCGTAGAGCTGGTGCAACTCTTCTTGGAAAAAAGAAAGATGCTCCCATTCCTTCTATTAGTGGTAAGGATGAGACTTGCATAACAACTGCAAGGTCTGTCTATGAGGGAGGAAGAGGTGGAGACACCTTCGAAACACTCAATGGCCAGTGGAGTCCCACTGTAGGTCCAATTACCTGAGGAGGCCACTACTTCTTCCAATGACCTTGCTCAATGGTCATTAACACAACTAATAGGGATGGAGAGATCTTCAATTGATCAACTAGAGCAGAGGATCTAGCAGGTCGAACAGGAAGAAAAAATTTGCAAGGAGGAAGAAATCCTCATGCAAGCATGCCGGACACAGGAGGAACATGCAAAGATCAAGGAAGAGTAGAAAATGGAAAAGGTCCAGGAAAATATTGTAGAAGCCTAGCTAATAATCCAAAGGACATCACCCCAACTACTCGAATATAGTGCAACAAGTGAGCCTGTGAAACATATCCATCTACTCTAGGTAGCATGGTAGGAGTTGGCTATTCACACAAAGAACCTTGAAGCAAAGTTGTGGGAGAGTCAACAAGAAGCAGAAAAATAACCTCAGAAACTTCAAGAGAAAATGGAAAGAGTTTTGCTTGAATGAATAACACAAGAGCATCCTTACACAAATGAACTGCAGAATGCACAAAGATTTTTTGGGAAGTTAGTGACTGGATGGGTATTATTTCACAACACTACCAAAATCTGGAGGAATTGCACACAAAGATCTAGTCGCTCAACAAGGAAGTTTCCATCACCATGGATCTGGAGGAGAAGTAAGATAAATTTTACCAGATCCAACAAGCAGAAAATGAGCTAAGTGATTTATTTGAAGCACACTAGTCCAAGTGGATATTGGTGGCCACCCACTTATTCCAACTGGCTCCTCTTGTCCATTTTTGTTCAACACGTTCTTCTATACTTATTTGTAATTGTGGGTGTTACACTTCTGGGGTTTTCTGAAGCCCCACACATACTCCAAGTGGATACTGGTGGCCTCTTGCCTAATCCAACTAGATTATTTTGTATGTTTTCATGTCAACACATATTAATGTACTTCTAGGGCCATTTTTGGGCCCTAAACATTGTTTTTTTGGATTACCAAAGTCAAATTGTAGACGGAGTCAGAGTTTGACAGAGAAATGTGTATTTCTTTAAAAGACCTTTCCAATGGGTTGTCATGCACCTAAAATGAAGGTCGTATGAAAACGTTACAACCCTGGGAAGTTGAGGTACCAACTTAACCATAGGGGGCCAGATGACTTTTGGCATTTCACCTTCTAGGGTTAGGCTTTTGGATGTATAGGGTTTTGGAATTCATGAGTAATATAAAAAGGGCATCTGGAGCCTCATTGTAATGATTCACTCAGAAATATGCGTGTAGCAACCACATCTCTTCTTAGAGATAGATACCACCATTCGAGCAAGTGTTTCAGTTATGCAGTTTTACAGTTTCAGCCTATTTCATTATTCAATAGAAGATATTGTTCACTAGATATCTGTGTTTATTGTATTAATTATGTTAATCAATTTGTTCCACTCCTAAATCTAGATGAATAGTATCAAAGCGGTCTACTCGTCATTCATTTTTCTTTGTGCATGTCCCCAGATCCGTCTTCCATTAGGTCTTTGACCAGCCTACCATGCGGATTCAACTCATATTTGAGGGTCAAATCGGCTTGGGAGCTGATCCATAAGTGGTTGGGAGCGTCGTTTAGCAGGTGCGTGGGTTTTTGCGCTAACAGCCGCACATCATGCGCGTATGCATGCATGGTACGTTCTTGTTCCGCGCATGTGCGCGCGCACCCAACTTCTGTAAAGAGCCCTTCAATTTTTGGTTACTTTGTATAGTTTTTGACCTTTTTGCAATGCTGTGAAATTAATTCAGTGCTATGAATGACTTCATTACTGTTTGACGATGCTGAGTTCTTGTCGCCATGTGCGGACGAAATTTCAATGATAACAGATGCCCCCTGATGGATGAGGTTAGGAGCATACGTATAGCCGAAATCCATCAATGTTTCTTCTACTGAGAATGTTGTTGTAAGAGAGAGCAATAGTGGGACTGTTCAAAGCGATCCGTTGGAGAAGAAAGGAACCTTTAGAACCCGACCTTCCATAAGGTGCGTAACAATATACAACTGTGTACAAACAAGGCGGGCATGCCCCATGCTCGTGTTATGTAACTCTAAAAAAATATGACGGAAGTGTTGGTGTAGATAACTACAACTCCCTCGGGGGTGGTGATAATAAAGGTAGAAGACAATTCTACAAAGGAATATACTCTGAACAATAGGCAATGATCGTGGTAATAAGAAGCGACGATGATGTGGGCATTGATGGCCCTACCTGGTTCAGAGGTCTTCGACAAATGATAAAAAGAACTGCAATAGTCGCAAAGTAACAGCCACCATAACATGAGAAAGTGTTGGCGTCGAATGTTATGGGGGCCAACGACAGCAGGGAGCAATGGTGTTTCACCCTGTGTCATCTGAGATCTCTCATTAAATGGAGAATGAGAATCAATACATTGTCGCCCTTCTGGAAAAAGTGTGTTGCTGTCGACAAAAGGGGAACGCAACTCCCAGAAGCAAAGGGCTTCATAGAATCTACTGAGGTGAGGAAGTGGTAGAGGTACATGGACGAAGTCAAAAAGTGGGGAGACTCAACACTTCCCTTGGTTGGAGAGTATATGATATAAGGAGTGGCCGCAACCGTGTGACAAAGTCGAGTGTCTGGGGGATGCCAAGACCGAGGATAAGTTGTGCCAGAGGCAGGACAAGGTGAACAAATTCATAGGGTAGAGGGAAGTGACCTGGGTAGTACTCTGAAGATATGGACGATGTCGGCGAGGGTAGATGAGAAGCAATGCTCCAACCAAGGGTGACATGGGTTGTGCTTGGCCAAAATGAAGCAAGTCGCCAATGGCGATGACAAAAGAAAATGTAAAGACTGGAAATACAGGATGTTTGTACAATAAATAATGAATAGTTTTGGGGAGAGATGTACAAATACAGAAATGGGTGCCCCAGTGTGAAATGCGTGCCCCAGGGAGCGAAGAATTTTCTTGGAAAACAGATGAAGGGTGGGGGCCCCATTAGTGAGTTTCTGTATGAGGTAGGTGAAATAAGGGTAGGTTCACAGATGGGAAAATTGATTGTGGATGAAATGGAGGGTTCATGAGCCGGCGGAGGTGCAGGTAAAAAAGAATAGAACCATAAAGAGATGATCTGGGAGTCCGTATGGGAAGCGAGAAAAATGAGGAGGAGTATGTGGTTGATTCATGACATGATGAAAGACCATGGGGACTCCCATCCCTAAAGGGTAATGAAGAACAACATGAGTGTCTAAAAGTGCCAAAAGGTGGTATGAATGGGACAACTCATGTGAGTGAGAATGCTACAGGGTTACAACACCGAAGATGCAAAATGGAGGTGTGGGTACTGCAGAGCCGTGAATGAGGATCCTAAAGGTCAATATCAACGGGTGTGACTAGAAATGTAAATGCAATACAACGAGAGAGAATACATGCCAGTGATGAATATATACCTAAAGGGATGATGTTGATGACCGATGAGAAAGTACATGCGCACATAACAAACAAACACCCAAAGTGAACAATATCTGAAGAGAATCAAAGATATGAGCATGTATTTGACAAATGTGACAATGCGCATGCGTACCTGACCATGATATGAAAAAAGGCACCCCAGGGGCTCAGGATGAAAAGTAACCCAGGGACAGCTATGATGTAGGTGGTGGGACATTGATCTCGTGGCTGAAGATGGTTTGAAAAATGGACACCTTGGGCTCCCGGAATGGTGAGTGGAAGTTTGGCAAAAGGCCTATATATAGTTGTAGGGCCCACATTGCCACCTCATTTGTACCTTCTGCCACAGTGACTGGACGAGCATATTACAAAGGAGATTTGGAGTTTCAGGGAGTATGAGGTATCCGATCGACGTTGTGCGAGTATCAGGTTAGTGCTCTGATCATCCTGCATAGAAATAGGATTTCAATTTTTGGACAGGGATGGTACGGGGGGCCGTACCAGGGTAATTAGGGTAATTTGTCTGGGGTGTGGGCCCACATGCGTGGGAGATTCGGTGGAAGGAACACATACATGCATGCCTATCCACCGATTATACGTGCATGGGTGCGCGAGAGAGGGAATTTAAGGTGCGCCTGTGGGTTGGACAGGCGCGCACTTGTGCGCGCCTGTATGATGAACACGCGCGCTCAGAAGCGCACCTGTATAGTGAACAGGTGTGCATGTATGAGCGCCGGTGAGTGAAAAAACCGCGCCTTTGAGGAAAGTTTTTAAGGGTAGAAAATGAGTTTGTTTGATGTTGTTGATGGGTATCTGAGCTGATATAGGACTCTGTGTTGATTGAAAGTTGCCAGCAGTGGCGATGGCTGTGCGGTGGCGAGAGAGGGACTGGGCCCAGTTGCGAGAGGTTGTGGCTAATGCGGGGCCTGAGGTGCGAGCGACTTTAGCAACCTGCGGGTTGCTAAAGTTTTTTGAGTGCCCATTGATACGGGCACAGGAGTATTTACTTCAGTTCCTGCTCCAGATGTGGAGTCTGGAGCTACACTTCTTCCTCATGCGAGGAGAGAAGATCCCCTTCACTGCGGTGGAGGATGTATATTTTTTGACTGGGCTCCCCTTCCAGGGAACGCCTCTACCGGCAGAGCCTGTGCTGCCGAGGGATACACCCCTTGCCATGATTGGTGCGCGATACTGTTCAGGCCCGGAATTTATGTCAGGGACGGTGGTGAGCGTGAGTGCTATAGACTCCCTAGCTCATCGTTGCATAGCGGCGATGATCATTCGAGTATACAGGTCACTTGCGACCCAACGGATTAGTGGTGGCCAGTTGTTGGTGCTGGAGAGGGTGGTGGTGGGCCGCGAGCGGTTCACATGGGGGCTGACACTGCATGTGTGGATGATCGTGCAGTTGGACCGTTGTCGATCCACAGGTGTCGGGGAGTTTGCATTTGGCTCGATCCTGGTAGCCTGGTTTTTGGAGAGGGTGTCGATGCTGCACCCGAGGGTTCTGTTAGAGATGCCAGGGGCACGAGAGCTGTACTTGAGGTGGTGGTCTTCAGTTTTGGTTCGCCACGGTGGTGGCGAAGGTGGCCATTACTTTTCGACACAGGCGGCACAGATATGGCAACAGATGTCGTAGGTAGTACTTCGTTACCCCTATGCTGGGGTTGACTTCCGGGGTGACCCAGACATGGTGCTGCCTCCAGGGGAGCTTTTTGACAATCGAGGTACGTTTTAGAATTTGTGCATGTTTTTTATTTCTATTTTAGTTTGAGATATCAGTTCATATGTATGTGATATAGATGTTGATACTATCGATTGTTGTTGTTTTGTGTGTGTGCAGATGTGGCACCTCGCGGACGCAATGTGGAGATGTCGATAGTGTCGGCTCGTCGAGAGCCAGAGAGACTGCCACATGGAGAGAGACGGTGGTGGGATGATGCCGCGGGGCGATCAGCAGAGCCTGAGAGGGCAACAAGGAGGCGTTGGTTCGATGATCCTGGTGCAGGTCCATCACATGCTCCTCCGGCGGAAGCCGGAGTAGACTTTGATGATATACGCCATCGTCTGGAGATGGTGTTGCAGGATGTGCCTGAGGGCATGTGGACACGGATCCAGGATGAGAGCTTCCTGGAGCAGTGCGTGGGGGTGCCGCCACCATGGCGGGCCATAGTGTGGTGAGCAGCAGTGCTGGCTGCGATGACTAGTGGACACCTGCCGCCAGGGAAGGAGGGTCCTATGGGTGGTCCTCCACCACCGCCTAGGGTAGGTGGGGGTGGGCCACCACCTCCTCCTGAGGGAGGAGAAGGTGAGGGTGTGATAGAGGCCCCCTGATGTATGATGTATATCTTTTTGATTGTATATAGGCTGGTGAGCCGATTTTTGTACCGAGGTGCGGCACTGGCCTGCGGGCATATGTATTTTTTGTATGTAAACATTCAGATGGCCTGATAGGCCTTTTATATATACATGAGTATACATTTTTTGAGAGCCTGAGTTTGTCTACATGTGTTGTTTGTTGATGATGATGATGTCTATTCTATCTATATGTTGTGACAGGATTTATGAGATGTGTTATGTATGTGTAGCTTGATGTGATATATGCCAATCTAACACCATGTTAGCTATTTCATCTGTTGTTTGATTCAATTGTCTTGAAATATGTGTAAAGGTAATGGAATTAAAATGTCGAGATAACAGTCTAACCTGCAGGTATTTGCGAAAGAGGCATGGATCACGTACACGGTAAACATTGTTGAGCTAGAGAACGACTAGTTGAGAGTCGGGGAAGACACTAAGGTGGCAAATATGATGACGCTGGGCGTCGGCGCAGAGGCCAATGACCGCAGTGTATTCATCTTGGTTTTTGGTTGCTGGTCCCAAACAGATGCCGCTTGAATGTAGCATTTCATGTGAGGGGGTATATAGAGCCCAAGCCGCCGAAGCGAGATTTTGTGTCCAACGGCTGGCACCGTCGGCGTAACCAATGTGGTAGGCTGGTGGAGGAAGCATTTGTCAATAGCACAAAGAATAGTTTAGACGAGAGGGTAGGAGAAAAAAGATTAAAAACACTAAAAAAGAAAAAATAACCTAAAGTAGAATGACTACTTCTAAGCACAAAATTTCTTGAGGTATAACCCATTGACGGGTTCCTTGAGTGAGAGGCCTTCGGGGGAGGCCAGGATGTATGTGCCTTTAGTGAGGCAATGTTGGATGATGTAAGGGCCATGCCAAAGTGATTCAAATTTTCCATGGCCAAAGGTATCATGGGCGATATCATAGGCCAGGACGAGGTCGCCTTCGCGAAATGATCGAAGGTTGACATGGCGATCAAAGGTAGCCTTGGATCGTTTTTTAGCTGCCTCGTTGTTCTGTAAGGAAGATCAACGATCTTCATCCAGAGACTCCAAGTTCAGCAAGCACTACTCCATTGGAGCAGTGTCAGGTAAAAGCTCAATTGCGGTGCGTAGGGTGGGAATTTCGCACTCGATGGGAAGAGTTGCCTCGATCCCATGGACTAAATGAAATGGCGTGAAACCTGTAGCAGTCTTTACTACCATTCGATAAGCACATAGCACGGAAAATAACATATGATGCCAATTGGTTTTATGTTTATTAACCGTGTGCTGTAACATGGTCTTGAGGACTTTGTTCACTGCCTCGACCTGTCCGTTTGACTGAGGGTAATATGGTGAGGAAAACTCGTGAGAGAAGCCTAACCGAGATGAGAGTTCGACGAAGATCTCATTCTCAAAGTGTTTCCCATGGTCGGAAACAAGTTTGAGTGGTACTCCAAAACGGGATATGACATGGTTAAAGAAAAAACGCGTTGCAGTGTCAGCGATGTTGTTGAAAGTGGGCATAGCTTCGGCCCATTCGGTGAAGTAATCAACGACAACAACAATGTATTTGTGACCATTGCTGGAGGGGGGATTACAAGTCATAAATTTGATGCCCCATTTGCAAAATGGGCCCGTAGTAATGACAGGGTGAAGGAGAGCGGGGGGATCTCGGGCTTTGTTGGCGTAGAGTTGACATTGCTCACATCGTTTCACGACATGAATGCAATCATGAAACAAGGTAGGCAAAAAGTAACCGGCATGGATAATATTTTGAGTTGTGGATATACCCGAAATATGGCCCCCACAAGCATCACTGTGGCAGTCGTTTAGGACTCGGTCGGCCTCGTCAATAGTCAGGCAATGACGAAGAATGGTGTCGACACCCTGCCAATATAGGATGTCTCCGATGAGGAGATAGCGGGGGGCCTGATGGCGAATACGCCGACGATCATATCTTGATAGATGGGGACCAAACTTTTGAGTTCGTAGGTAGACGAGAAGGTCTCCATACCAAGGGTCATCAGAAGCGATGTAAAAGAGATGTTCGTTAGGAAAGACAGTGTTGACGAGGGCACTGGTGGTGTCAGAGGGGAGGGCCGTGACCAGTTCGGCGAGAACAAGGGCTTTCTTACTCTTAGGGGTTAAAAACTCGAGGTCGTACCCCTGAAGGATAACGATCCATCGAGTGAATTTTCCGTTAACTTGTCGACGGCTGAGCAAATATTGTATAGGGTTGGAATCTACGACGACCTTTGTGGTGCGAAGAAGAATGTAATGGCGAAGTTTCTGGACTGCGAGGACAACTGCAAGAGCAATTTTCTCTTCGTGTTTATACTTCAAGGGTGGCCCTGAGAGGTTCTTACTAACGTAGTAAATGATGTGTTCATGATTGTCATCTCCAAGCTAGACGAGGACGCCGTCTACTGATACAGCCAATGCTAATACATAGAGGATGTAGTCATGATTATAGTCAGGCGCACTAATCAAAGGTGAATTTGAAAGCACTTCTTTAAGATCGTCAAATGACTGTTGGGCATAGTCGTCCCAGTGAAATGGGATGTCATGAAATAGTAAGCGAAGGAAACCATGTGCGCGAATGGCGTAATCTGGGACAAAGCATCGAAGAAAGTTAGCTTTTCCCTGAAGACTCTGAAGTTGTCGTAAATTCCGCGGAGGTGGAATTTTGGTGATAGATTTGACTTTAAGGGGGTCGACGGTAATTCCGCTTTAGGAAATGATAAAACCGAGGAGGCGCTCGACGGTGACACAGAACACACACTTGAGAGGATTTAAGCGAATGTTGTACTGAAGACACCGTTGAAAAATGATTCGTAAATCATTGAGATGTTGGGTGTGTTTCTTAGATCGAGCTATGAGGTTGTCCAAGTATGCGAGGATGATTTCAGCCAGATCATGAAATATGTATGTCATTTCCCGCTGGAAGGTTGCGTCGGTGTTTTTTAAGCCGAAAGGCATGACACAATATGAAAAATTACCCCATGGGGTAATGAATGCAGTTTTATACTGATCTACTGGGTGGATTTGAATTTGGTTATAGCCAGAGAATCCGTCCATAAAGGAGAGAGCCTCGTGGTCGGTGCAGTCGTCGATAATTTGATCGATGAAAGGCATTGGAAAGTTGTCTTTGGGACATGCATTATTGAGATCACGAAAGTCTGTGAAAACGCGGATAGTGCCATGTTTCTTGTCGACAGGTACAGGGTTGGAAACCCATGAAGTGTAAGCGATGGGGTAAATAAATCCGTCCGTACGTAATTTGTCGATTTCGGCTTTGATAGCCGCGACCTTAGATGGGTGTAGCGGTCGTTGTTTCTGGCGAACTGGTGTGATGTCAGGCCAGGTGTCGATGCGATGCTCGACAATAGATGGGTCAAGGCCAGGCATTTATGTGTATGACCAGGCGAAAATATCCCTATATTCCTGGAAGAGGGCTTTATATGCGGCGATTTCCTGAGGAGTGCAAGCAGCTCTAATGATGATTTCTTCGGCGATGCCATTTTTAATGGAAATGTCGATTTCGATGGTGGGGGAAGTGTTTTCCATATTCCCTTCTTCAAAAGTGTCGGGGGCAGGAATGGGATTGTTGAATCAATCGATAGGCCCTGACGGGATGAAATATTTGGTTTCGATCGCGTAAATGGGGTTTTGGTTAGGAGGCATGGGGGCTTCCTGTGGAGAGAAGAGGGCGCGATGATGTAGTTCATCCCAGGGGGAGTCTGGGCGATTTAGCTCTTCGAGTATTTCCTCTTCGCATAGGAAACGACGGGAATACAAGGGGTCGTGAGGAGTGACCTCATTGACAGTGTGATTGCCCCCTGATGAAGAAGCAGGGGGAATAATGTTAGGAGAGGGGGAGGGTTCACTTGACATAAACCATATGTTGAAGTACTGAGGGGTAGCCGTGGTGGTTGGATGGAGATTCTCTATAGGGGAATGAGCAGGAGAATTGGGGGGGTTGCGGGGTAAATCCTCAGAGACGTCATTTAAGAACCATGGAGGCGTTGGGAGTGCCTCGGGCTCGAGAGAAATGACCTGAAGATCCGCTAGTGACGAGGTAAGGTCATTGGTCGTCTCTGTGGGTTGGCGAAGCAGGGCCAATTGACATTGCTTGTATGGAAGGATCATAGGACACTGGTATGTAAAATGAGCCAATGAATTGCAGAGAGAGAAAGGGCATCTCATACGTTCATTGACTGACGTGGTGACATAACGAATGTCAGTGATATTTGAAGAGGACGTAGCTGGGCATGGGTTGTTCTGGAAGTTCTGGCATACAACCGCTAATGTCTGCCGAAATCGTGGCAGTGTTGGGCAATGATGGGTGTAATGGCCGTACTCTGAACAGATAGCACAAGAAAATTTGGTCCTCAACCCTTTAATACTGGAAGGTTAGGTGGTAGTAGGACTAGTAGTATTGACGGGTGTTGTGGGAGTTTGATTGAGTGGAATCAAATTCTGTAATTCTGGTAGTGATGGGCAGTTATTGGTTTGGTGACCCTCTTTCTCACATGGTGTGCAAGGTGGTGGGATGCATGGAGGAAGTGGAGCTGTGGGCTCCTTCTTATTTCTCCTGCCCCCAGCTGTAGCAGGGGGGTTAGGGAGTATGGGGGTTGTGGGGGTAAGGATGGGAATCGTCATGGGGAAGCCTTTATGTGGAGGAAGGGATGGGCGAGGGACCATCTCAGGTGGATGTAAATACCACACTGGGATTTCTAACACCATATTAGGTAGTGTGAGTGCTGCGGCTACCTGGAAAGCTTCGATACCGGGTGGAGGGTAAAAGAAGGGAATTTGAGTGAGGGCTTGGGGAACTGTCTCCCAATGAGGACTATGCCCCTGAGGGGATGTGGATTCATGGACTGTTGGGTCCAACGAGTGCGCAGGAGGCTCCGGCTGGAGTGGTTCTGCGACTACTGAGACGTCAGGAATGATGGAAGCCTCATGAGGAGGAAGAGAATCCTCCGTGTGAGTTCTGTTAGATGAGATGACGCATACTTGATTAGGGGGAAGGAGTGGTGGTGCTCCATGGTATGTCCCTAATAAGGATGGATCTTTGAAAATCCTGGGACCCATCTCGATGAGTGGGTATGTGTCATGGTTGGTGTGGATGAGTGGAAGAATGTTATCAAGGTTGGCAGATGGGTTAGGCTCATAATGCGAGACTTGGTCGATGGTTACAATCTTCCCGTTATGAGGGAACATGATTGCCCAAAAGACGGATGATGCCACTTCCTTCATAGCATACATGTAGCTACGTCCAAAGAAGATATTGTAATCGAGCAGAGCGTCGATAACTTTGATGTCAATGAGAATAGTTTTTCCCCCGAGTTCAACGGGGACATTTTGGAAGAGCCCTTCGGGAGATGATGGTCATCCGTCATAAGCTCGTAATGTGATGGCAGAGGGTATGAGTTCCGGGGAACCAAGTTTTTTCCATACTGTTTTGGACATGATGCATGTAGATGCCCCTTCATCGATGAGACACCGATGAACGGTGATGTTTCGTATTTTTACTGGTATTTGAATAGTGACCAAGGCAGGAAGACGAGGTTCACAACTATCAAGATCAAAGGTGATGAGTCGAGTATCTGCAGGGTCGAATGCCCCCAAGGTGGAAAGTAGAGACTTTTTTTATGTAGGACAAGTCTGGAGGACTTCCAAGACTGACATGGCAGCCAAGGATTGCACTAAGTCATCTACCAATCTATAATTATGAGCTGCCCTAGCCTGTGGGTTGTGAACATTCCTACGCAAATGGATGCGAGGGATGCGTAATGGTGGTTCAGTGGAAGGGAGAGGGATCACCAATGGGGGTCCTGTTGGTGTAGGGTTTGTCTCTGGAGAGATAGGAGTAGACTCAGCTGGTGTCTGATACTGATGATTCTGTGTTTGCATAAGGATCTCTTCCTCACTGGTGAGGAGAATTGTATGCTCTACTGGATTGTGGGGGTTGTGGTATTGACCTACCTGAGGTAGGGGATGCTGCGTGTCCTATTGGGTGTTTATCACCCCTTGATGTGGGATAGGATTTTGCAGTGCGACGGGAGAGGGTTGTTGCACATACTGTTGTGGCGCCTATTGAGGGGAAGTTTGTGCAGGGGTATGGGGAAGATTACCTGAGTCTTTCAACCATTTGAAATCAACAATCTGGGGGCAATGGTGAGTGTAATGACCGAAATTGCCACAAAGAGCACAAGGGTGGATGGTTTTAACATTATTTCACCCTTGGCATTTGTTGTTATTGCCCCCTTGGGGGTTTTGGTTCCCTTGGTTCTGGTTGCCCCTAGTGGGTTGGTGTTGTGGGGGTTGATTCCTGCCTTGACCAGGGTTGTTGTTATTCTTGTTCCTTCCTTTCTTCTTGGCATTGTTCGAAGGATGAGTTGGGTTGGATGTGTTCAACTGTTCAAATTTTTGGTATTGTTGAGAAACAGAGGGTTGAACAAAATTTACCCCCGCATGAGGATGTGGGGTAGCCATGGGTTGTGGAGGACCAAGAAACAGAAAATATGGATTTTGTGGTGGTACCAATCTGTAAGCTACATAGGAAGGCTACGTGCTTTCACTAGTACTATAAGCTGATGTTGAGGGAGTACCATTGTTTGTGGGAATAGGTGGATGTATGGGAGGTTCCAGTGGTGGTCCACTGATGGGTGGAGGTATAGCAATAGGATATGGCTATTGATAAGGGGGTGGGGGGTAATACGAAGTGCCCCCGTAGGCCGGCGGGTATTTAGGTGTTCCATACATCGGTGGTGGTTGGGGTTGTGGACCATGGTGTGTGGTGGAACCTATTAGTCCGTCTGCTGAGTGAGACATCCCAGGTTTGTCTTGGCCAAATGGCACAGGTTTTGGAAGGTCAGGAAGTACCGTGTATAAGTACCCTGATTGTGCATAAATAAGGTCATATTGTTGGGCCTTACTGATGGCTTCCTCTTTGGATTGAGGGAAGGTGGAAGTGACATCCTTTCCAAGGAGAGAGACAAGTGATCTAATAAACCAGTCAAGGCACTGTTGCTTGGTGGTTTCTTCTTTACACAAACTACGTCGCCTACGCCACTCATGAATGTGGTCAGCGATGTGGGTGGATGAGGTCTGTTTGAAGTTGGACAATAGTTCTAGACCATTTTCATGGTGGATGGGTAATTGGAAGAAGGTCAAGAATTCTTTGGCCAAGGACTCAAAGGTCCCATGGGACCCTGATTTTTCTTCGACATACCATTTGGTTGATGGGCCAGTAAGTGTGCGTTGAAATAATCGTAGTCTGATGGAATCATCCATAATGCTATTAGAATAGCACCATAGATGAAAGGTCATGACGTGGTTGGCGGGGTCATCCCCTGCCTTTCCTTCAAACTTTGGTATGTCTAAAGGAAGTTTTGTTGACATTGCAGGCCATGTGGCATCATGCAATATAGGATCATTGGTGAGCTTGGTGAGATCCGGTATGTTGAGAGAGGCCAAATATGGCATCTGTAGTGGAGTGGGAGGATTAGCTCCAGCCATAGTGTGTTGTGAACCTGACCCTTGATGGGGACTAGGTGGGTTGGTGCTCCCTCCTTGAGAGGAAGTGGGTCCCCTGCTTCTTTGCAAAGGAGAGCGAGTGAACGGATGACCTTGGGAAGTTGATCCAAGTAATGTAGAACCAAGCAAAGTTGATCCTAAGATAGTAGCACTCATAGGAGTGTGTGAAGGAGCTACCAATGAGCGGGTACGACTAGATACTCCCCCTAAGATAGGAGGGAGGTTGAGCAAGCATCGTGAACGACCGGGGTTCTGTGGTTCCCCTATGATGTCAGACTAGTTGTGTGAATGTGTGCAACAAGTGGTGAGAGAAATATAGAAACAAAAAGCCTTTGCGTTGAATGTTTACACAATATATATATATCCCAATAAAACAGTAATCAGATGTGCATCATACATAACATGAGAAAGAATCATATATATGGGTAAGTGGGTTTTTTCTGCGAGGGGGAATCAAAAGAAAGCAAATGCTCGTGTCCTAGAAGACGTAATGTCCTTCCTCTCAAATAGCACTGGACCTTCCAATAGTACTCAACAGTGGGGTCTGAATTCACCGGAAGAGAAACTAGTGAAGGAAATAACTGGTTATAATGAGGGGTAGAGGGGGCATATCTCGAAAGAGCTAGTGATATTTCCCAATAGCCACACAAAATCCAATCAAGGTGCAATTGCAGCCCACAATCGCCACCTAGGTAGATTTCCTAAAGTTGGTCACTAGGTACCTCGGTCAAAGTGCGTCATTTAGATTATCGGCCTAAGAAATGGGTCACAGGCTGGATCCTATCCAAGAGGTGGGTGCCTCAAGGGGCGACACAAAGAACAACCGGACCTCAGCCTTCGACCCTTCACGAGTATCTCCGTGCCTTATGGTGATTGGAACACTTGACTTGGAGGATTTGAAGTTCCCTATTTGTCAACCTCTATGTTTGAAAATGTGAGAACCAGATAACGGGGAGTTATTTGGATGCCTATCCCTGAAATCCTACCTAGACTAAAAATTTCTTTTGGCACCTCCTGTGGAGGAAAACTTAGTGAGTTTTTAGAAATTTTTTAGATGAAGTTGTTTTGTGAGGCTGGGTGTGAAAACCAACCTCGTTTGATTAAAAGTGGGAGTGGATAGTCCTATCAAGAAAAGATGTGTTTTTTTCGGAATTCCTTTGGAGGAAATGTACTTAGACCACCACATTTCGAGAAGAAGCTATTGTGAGTGAATTTTGTGTGTGAGTGAAAGTGTGCCAAGTTTTAGTTAACTAGATGTCACCTTGTTGCATGTGGACTTCACTTGGTCCTTACAAGAGTTTGATTACCTAATTAGCTAGATGTCATTGGTACAACCTTGCGGAATTTTAAAATCCCTAGGAAACTATCATGTGGACATGTGGGTCCGTTACTATCCTTTAACTCCCTATGTGTGAGTTGATCTAGAAAAGCATGAAACTATCCTAGATTGAACATGTGGGCATGTGTGGGCCCGTTACAAACCTTTAAACTCTCCTAGTTTTTTTTATCTAAGAAAGCAAAAATTCCAACCACTATCCTACCTTTGTGACATGTGGGCATGTATGGGCCCGTTACAAATTTAATATATGTTTGGAAAATTAAACTAAGAGGGGTCCCAAAAGGGCCTTTGTCCTCTCCTAAAGGTTTTGGAATTTTGTTGAGGGAGATGAGATTGTTTTTCACAATCTTTTTCTGATTCTCAAGATCGCTTGAAGGCGCAAGAGAAGAGCATACTCAAGGATTGTTACTTCAATTTCTAGTCCCAAATGTGAGTTAGATGTGATTAAAATTGATGTTCACCTTAGATTGTAAATCAAAGCAAGCCATCCACGTGGAAAAAAGCAAATAAGGGAAATTGTTTTTTATCCACCTAAGTGCCTATGTTTGTTTGACTATCCCCTTTATAAGATGAGGGGTCTAAGTGGTGCAGTATTTAGAGCATGCATAACATCATTCTTAAGAAGTAAAATGACTTTCCCCACATCCCCAGACCTTACAATGTGAAATTTAGCTCAGATGCACAGCCCCTAGTGTAGACAGAGGCACACAAAGCACCTGCGCGCTATCAAAATTGAGGCAGAAAGCGCATGCGTGCAAAGAAAGACTGATGTTCAGGCGCATGCGTGCACGATGCGCGTCTATGGAGTGGAATACCCGCGCACCTGTGACAAACGGCCAAGAAAGAAAAATCCAGATGGATTTCTCACAATTCTCCTGTGAATTGACTGGTTAGTAGGTCGGTAGAGGCCGGTTTGTGCACCTGCAAGTTAAACGAATGAAAAGGAAGGAAAAATAAACCCAAATGAGGGAGGAATTGATACCTTCTACCCAATACGGTCGCCAATCTGTTTTCACCCTTTTCATCGACTTGGTGAGAAAATCGAGGGTTCTTACATGCCCAGTTGGGTCTTGCTGAGCATGACAGTTGTAGAGGAAAGAGTTAGAGAAAACAAAACAAAACTATAAGCAAGAATTAAATTAAAACAGACTAAAACTATGAGCATATGGATAAATAAATAACAAACACAAAAAGACCAATATCACCAATGTTTTTAGGATGATCAATTGATGAAATCAAAGAACAATGAGGAAAGGGGACTATGAGTCCCTTCTTTATCCAATGGAAGGCTCTTGAGGCCCTCACAAACTTGCTCTCCTTACAATGAGAAAATGAGAATGATGGTGAAATAACTCCTAGCACATCCACTCAATAGAGAGGTGGATAGCTCAATGAAATGGTGCTAATGTGTTATTGCCAAGGAGTGAGTCCTTAAAACAATCTAAGCAGCATAACATTACATGAAATTCCTTGAGAAAATGATGTTTCTTCATAGCTTTTTATAGCATAGAATTGGGTGATTATGTAACTCCTTTGAAGTGTGAAAAGGGGCTCTTTAGGGCTTCATTAGGTCTTTGAGCAGCCTACCATGCGGATTCAGCTCAGATTTGAGGGTCAAATCGACTTGGGAGCTGATCCATAAGTGGTTGGGAGGCCGACCAATTCAATAAATGCGTCGTTTAGTAGGTGCGTGGGTTTTTGTGCTAACAGTCGCGCATCATGCGCATATGCACGCATGGTACGTTCTTGTTCTACACATGTGCGCGTGCACCCAACTTCTATAAAGCGCCCTTCAATTTTTGGTTACTTTGTATAGTTTTTTACCTTTTTGCAATGCTGTGAAATTAATTCAGTGCCATGAATGACTTCATTACTATTTGACGATGTTGAGTTCTTGTCGCCATGTGCAGACGAAATTTTAGTGATAACACTGGGTACAAGAAGTTGGGACTCTAACCAATCAATACATTCCAATATCGGTTGCGTGGAGCCTGACAAAAATACATGGGGGACAAAAATAAATATGATGGAGCAGGATATCCTATTAAAAATTTTCTTGGGGAATCCCTCGCGTGACAAAGGAATGAAATGATGGAAAAATTTGCACAGATCCTTCAACGACTTCTCATAGGAGAAGAATCTTCATCAAGAGGCCATGCAACCCCCTTCAAGGTACAAGTAAATTTTAATATTCCATTATTTGAAGGACTGATAGATGTGGATGTTGTAGATAAATGGTTGAATCTTCTCGAAGGGGATTTTTCCATCCACATTTTTTCCAATAGGGAAAGGATCACTTTTTCACTCCTCAAGGTCATTCCCCATGTTAAAGACTAATGGGATAATTACTCTGAGAAAAGGGTTGTAGAGGAATATGCAATGTTTGTGGTGTCCCCTACATGGGATTCCTTCTGGGATTCCATTAAAGAACAATACTACCCTGTTGGAAGCTACGAGGACCATTAAGATGTACCACCCTACGTCAAGAAAGGGACCAGACAGGACCAAATTTCACCTATATTTTCCATACCTTGCACACCAAATTGGGTATCAAATACTCTGAGCATCATCTAGTGCTAAAATAATGTGGTTGATTTCATAGATACATTAAAAAAAAATGGATTTTCTGGACATTGCCTCATTGGGCATGACTTATAGATACGCGGTCAAGATCTAGCAGAAATTTAAGCAGAAAAGGAGAGAGTTTGGATATGAAAAACCCTCATAGTCGAAGTATGGAAAAGGAGGCCCCAACCCATACAAAAAAGGGACCAATTCAATATGGCCACCCTCAAGACAGCCAGTCCAAGACACAACACAATAAGGGAAATGAGAAGATGAAGAAGGACATAGGAAAATAGTGTGAGTACCATAAAATCCCTTGGCACAACACTGAAGAATGTTACTCCAAGAAGTCACTCATGGCCAAACTAAAGGATTCTGAGTTAGAGGCCGATTCTGATTCTAAATCAAATCCTGAAGGAGGGAATCTTATTATTGATGTTGAACCCAATTCCATGGTCTCTATGACCAAATTCTGACCAAGAGAACCAAAAGAAACAGAGGAAGGAGAACGCCTCTTTCACTCATAGATGTGGGTAAAGGGGGCTCCGATTAATTTCATTGTCAATAGAAAGAGTCAAAAGAACCTGATTTTAGTAGAGGTCATCAAGAAGTTGGACCTGCCAATGAGACTACACTTGAATCCCTACACCATTAGTTGGATTCTACAAGGAAGAGATATTTGTGTCAACCAACAATGTTGCCTACCCTACAACATCAAGCCTTTCAAAGATGAGGTATTGTGTGATATTTCTCCCCTTGAAGTTTGTGATGATTTTTTAGGACAACCATATTTATGGAAGCGTCATGTTTTGTATGAGTATATACCTCATAGTTTTATTATTACTTTGGGTAGAAAATTGTATAGGATACCAGAGGTAGTGCCACCTACTACTATTTCATTAATATCTGCTAAGAAATATAGTAAGTTCAACTCACAGATCGAGAAGTTCATCTTATTTTTGATCCATGCTCACAATAAGAAAAAGGTCACTACCACATCCTTGGCCTCTACAAATATCCTCTCTTTGCAGTAGAAGCAAGTGGACGGGATCATGGAAGAATACATAGACATCTTATCCTCACCTATAGGGGTACCAACACACTGCCAAGTCAAGCATCCAATTGATCTGACCCCTGATGCATATCTACCTAATGGACCAGTCTATCATCATTCATTGATGGAAAATGATGAAATGATGTGATAGATCCAAGAGATACTTCAAAAAGGGCACATCAGATCCATCTCCTCCCCTTGCAGAAGCCCCATTTTACTAGTTCAAAAGAAGGATGGGATGTGGCGACTCTGCATTGATTACAGAGCCTTAAACAAAATCACAGTGAGGAACCGATACCCCATTCCCAAGATTGATGAACTTCTTGACCAATTCAAGGGGGAAAAGTTCTTCAACAAGATTGAACTAAAGTCTGGCTACCACCAGTTTCCCATCGAACCAACTGATGTATGGAAGAAAAGATTCAAATCTAAAGGTCTCTTTGAATGGCTAGTCATTCCCTTTGGATTAACAAATGCACCAACCACTTTCATGAGGTTGATGGATGATGCATTGAGACCCTTCACCAACTCCTTTGTAGTGGTATATTTGGATTACAACATCATCTTCAACAGAACATGGGAGGAGCACATGCAACATATTCATCATGTTTTGAGCACTTTGCGACAACACAAGCTATATGCCAACTTGGAAAAATTATCTTTTGGCATGAAAAAGGTCCAATACTTGGGATACATTGTTTATGAGCATGGGGTACATGTTGATCCAGCTAAGATACAAGTCATTTGTGACTGGATAGCCCTGACCACACTGACTGAGCTTCGGAGCTTCTTGGGACTAGCCAACTTCTACCAATGGTTTGTGTTGGGATTCTCCCATATTGCATGGGCCCTCAGCCAGGTGACCAAGGGAAGTAGTTGGTCCAATTTATTTTGGGGGAAGGAATAACAATGAGCATTCGATAATCTAAAGCATTTCTTGTTCTCAACTCCAGTACTCTCCTTGCTTGATCCACAACAATTGTTCAAGATTGAGACTGATGCATCTGACTATGTTGTGAGTGCAGTTCTCACTCAACATGGTCATTTGGTGGCATACCATAGTAAGACACTCTCAGATACTGTCCAAAAATACCCCACATATGATAAGGAAATTTGTTCCATTGTATAAGCATGTATTCAATGGAAACATTACATTATGGGAAAAGAGACGATCATGCACACTGATCACAAGCCTCTGCAGTTCATACAGACACAAGAGAAATTGAAAAACAACCTCCATCAAAAGTCGTCCACCTACCTGCAGCAGTTCCATCTCAACATCAAATATAAGACATGTATCTCAAATCATGTCATTGACTACCTTATTTGGCCTCTTGTGGCTGCACTCACCACTGTGCTCCATTCTCGTGGACATGAAGCATCTGAGTGGCCCCAACTTTATCATCAAGATCCATAATTCGCCACCACCTATCATCTCTTGGGTACAGGTGTGAATTTCACTGATTTTCACATTTAGGATGACTCTTATGCCACCTTGACCATTTCTATGTTCCTACAAGCGAGAATGAAAATATGATTTGGGAATCCCACTACAGTCGGATGGAAGGACATTTTGGGGTGCAGAAAACTGTGGTCATTCTTCAAAAACATTTTTATTGGCCAAAACTTTGACAAGGTGTCAACAATTATATCATATCTTGTACTTCCTGTGCCATTGCCAAGCCAACCATCAATAAGAAAGGCTTATACACCCCTCTTCCTATTTCCGAGAAGCCTTGGGAATCCATCTAAATGGATTACATGTTTGGCCTATCATCCACCAAGCAAGGAAATGACTGTGTATTTGTGGTCGTTGATCAGTTTTTGAAGATGGCCATCCTCACAGCTTGTAAGAAGAATATCACAGCGATAGATACTACCAAGCTCTTCTTCAAATGAGTGTGGGTCCACTTTGGGATACGATATACCATCATCTCCAACCAGGAAAATAGGTTCCTCAACACATTTTGGTTGAGTCTTTTGTCACTGTTGGACACCAAGCTCACCAAATCCACCGCTTTCCACCCCCAAACTGATGACCAAATAGAGTTCGTCAATCAGATGATTGTGCACATCCTGTGAATGTACAATTCTATGAATCCGCATACATCGGATGAGAGTCTCACCTATGTTCATCACAATTACAACAGAGATCTCCATAGCTCCACCATCCATAGCCCATTTCAGGTGGGTCTGGGATTCCAACCCTTGAGACCCATTGATGTTGTAGTTCCTCTTGACACCGCACAGAAAAAATCTTCCCATTATTAGTCTGCGATCGACAAAGCCACTAGATTCATTGAGTGGAATCAACTCATCCTCCAACGAGTCTAGGATATTTTTCAAAAATCCAATGCTAAGTACAAGAAAAGCCTTGATCAACATAGGGTACCACACCAGTTTCAGGTTGGTGAAAAAGTCTGGTTACATTTGCAGAAGGATCATCTCACAAGGCCCCATCGGAAGCTCTGACCACTTCATTATGGGCCTTACACTATCACCAAGTCTATGGGTAGCAATTATTTTGAGCTCAACACTCCACCCTTCCTTGGCCCACATCCATTGTTCAATGTGGACCTCCTTCAGCCATATTTTCCACCATTATTGGACACTTATACATCACAAAACAATTGACACCAATAGAGCTCAACCTTTACTGCATGGAACAAGCATCCATTGATCATATAGTGGACACAAAGCTCAAGGTAAATCGCCAACAATGAATCCATCTTTATCAGGTTGTTAAGGCAAGGCAACTCCTACACCAAGGCAAGTGGCTCACCCAGGGCCAAATCTAGCAGAATTTTCCTTGCCTAATGGGGGAACTCAATGCAATGGAGATCATTTCTTCCTAAGGGTGGGGGGGGATTGATCCAGGTGGATATTGGTGGCCACCCACCTATTCCAACTAGCTCCTCTTGTCTGTTTTTGTTCAGCATGTTATTCTCTACTTCTTTGTAATTGTGGGTTATACACTTATGGGGCTATCTAAAGCCCCACACATCCTCTAGGTGGATACAGGTGGCCTCTTGCCTAATCCAACCAGATTATTTTGTATGTTTTCATGTCAGCACATCTTCTTGTACTTCCAAGGTCATTTTGGGGCCCCAGACATTATTTTTTTGGGTTCAAGTTGTTCAAAAGTTTATTAGAATAAGTTTGAGTTATGTGTTATTGTCCATTTTGGGAAAAGGATAGATAGAGTTCTAAAGTTAGGGTTTTGGAACTAGGCCAAGGCTGTAACAAAGTCATGTCCATTTGTAATGTTGAAAGAGAATGGGTTCAGGATAACCTTGTCTCTCAATAGCATAGTGTTTTGTTGTTATCTCTGGCATGTCCAAGATGTGTCTGTAACGTAGTAGAATCATGTAATTGAGAAGATCCATATGATGTTAATACAAAGAGAAGACCCAAATTTTGAAATTATTGTGTCTTTTAGCTTCATATTATCTTTATGTCAGTTCTGCTTAATTGGATATAGCTTCTTTATGAATGCAACAAAACTCTATTTTCTTTAATATAGGTTAGGAATGTTTAGATAATTCTGGGTTTAATATATCTTGTGCAAGACTAACAACGATCTTGAGACTGTATGGATTTGTCTAAGTAATCTCCTTACCCTTCCATATTTTCCTCATCCTGGTTGCACTTCGGGTGAGACTTCTTCCCTTCAAGGAAGATGAAAATTCCAACTCTCTAGACTACTTCGGTAGCTTTTGTTGGTAACTTGAGAAGTACCCTGGTCTAATCGATTCTACGCCAACAATGACCAGCAAAAAACAACTTTCATATGCCCATGGGGAATCTTCACCTATCACAAGTTACCCTTTGGCCTTAAAAATGTCCGAGCCACTTTCCACTGGGATATGTCGTACACCTTCCATGATATCAAGAATATTGTTGATCCTTATCTTGATGATTTTATTGCTCATTCAACTCATCGAGAGGATCATATTGATCATCTTAGATCCATTTTTCTTATGTGTTGCTTTTACAATATTCGCTTAAACCCACATAAGTGCATTTTTTGCGTTGAAACCATGAGACTTTTGGGATTCATTGTCTCCAAGGAAGGGATACGGGTTCATCCCTTAAAGGTTGAAGCTATCCTATAATTTCCACCTCCAACTACCCTTGAACAACTTCAAAGTTTGCAAAGGAAGGAAAACTTCTTACGCCGCTTCGTCCCTACTTATGCAGAAATTAGGAAAGGATTTATGCACTTATTAAAAAAGGATGTTCCTTTCATTTGGGATGGTCCAAACCAAAAATCATTTTATGAACTCAAACATGCATTAACCAAATCTCCATTATGACATCCCCCAGATTATACGAGAGATTACATCCTTTACCTAGTCACATCTATTTCCACCTTCGAAATGGTCCTAGTCTAGGAGGATGAAAAAAAAAAGAAAACATTATATATTACCTTCGTAAGAGCCTTGCAAACCCTAAAATTCATTATTCCACATCACTTAGATCTAGCACTTAGACATTCATGTTCCCCCTTCTTCCTAGCCTAGGCATCTATTTATATATAAAAAATAGGCTTAAACATGGGTAAACCCATGGGCCGACATCCCATTCCTGTTACATACTCCCAAAATCCAAAAAAGGCCCCAAAAGTGGGATGAGATCCCATGATCTCCACTTTGTCTTGCACTCCTCCTTTGATTCACAGTCGAAATCCCAACTAGTTTAATCATGAACAAGAAACTTCCAAAACTTGGTCAAGGAACAACAGGCCCCCAACACTCACCTATGACTCGTCCCAAGTCACTCAGGTCTACCTAATTCTGCCTCAAATGCCTCGATCTTGACTTGAGCTGCTTCGACTTGTTGTTTTGATTTGGCCTCTTGTTTGGTGAACTCTTGGATTACTGTGTCATTTACTGGCCCTTCTAGGCGTTGATCCACTATGATGATGACCTGGTCTAGCTCTTCTCCTTGGATTTCAACTTTTGTGAATAACTAGCATGCCTTATCTTGCATTGGTTGAATCCATTGAGTGACTTCCATTACTTTTCTCTGGATCATATGGAGTTGTTGTTGAGTTGTGCGTTTCTAGTGAGACCTCTTCATCCTTTCTACAACCGATAGGGCCTTCAACTGCGCCTGAAGTGTATCTACATGTTTCTTTTCTTCTTGGGGCTTTGATTCCAATGTCTATAATTATGGGTTCTCTATGAGGTTTTCATAGGTCTGGGTGTTGTGGTTACTGAGCTACTTGCACTCCAAGGAAAGAGATTTTAATCTGTCAACTGTGTTGCGGGTAGCTTCTTCTCTTTCATTCCTTATCTCCTGAGGGGCCTCTGGTACTGCGTGTAGCTCCAAGTCTATTATGCATTGTTGTAGCTTTTACCTCTTCCAGTTGTGTCACCTTCTATGGAACTTGTTCCTTAGTTTGTACTTCGATGACTATCATAGAGTGAAGTGCTCTATTGACCCTTTCCTTAACTTCAAGTTGCTCTGTGAGCAATTGTTCGTTTTATGTGCACAGTTGAGGTTTCTCTTCATCGAAATGGACCTAGACAGTAATCTTCTCTTTTTTTGCAGTACTGCAATGCTCTAGAAGGTATTTTTGTGCTTGTGCCAAAGCCTAGGTGGCTTGTGCAGTCTCTTCTTGAAAGGTGAGGTTCAATTGTATCAGTGATGTAGTGTAATTGATTTGGTGCGTCATCTACTTCTGGTGTTCCTATTGTCAAAGGCGCAGTGGATATTGCATGGTTGGAAAGTAGTGCCTGTTGCACTCCTTGGAGCTCATCCTTAATCCAACTGAACACCTCCTCCTTCTTAGATTCTTTCTTCTCTACTATCTCCAACAAAGCATCATTCAGTGTTGCGACGATAAAGTCGAAGCCACCTAAGGTGAGGGTGGTCTCGAATTTGGTCCTGGTTGCTTTTATTTTCTTCCTTGAAGAATGTTTCAGAGGGGAAACCTTCCTTTTCTTCGAGGGATCCTCCTTGTCTCTCAGTGGTATAACCTCACCTTTATTTTGTTCTATTTCTACGCCATCTATCTCTCCACCATCTCTTCCTTGCCCTGTTGAGATGGAAGCAGTCTTCACAGATGCACTATCTAAATCATGGACCTCTTCAGTCTTCTTTATCTTGCTAGGTCCAGCTGTATTTGGCACAGTGTTAGGGATGTCAACATTAGACATTTCTACAGGGTCCACAGGAATAAGGAGGTTCGTTGACCATTCCTTGGTAATCTCCTCCAAGTCAGCCTCTGTTAACTTGTAATAGGACTGCAGTGTTGTTTATGCTCATCTGCGTGTGCGGTGATGTAAATGAAGTGGCGTTCTGTGTTGAACTTCATCAAGGGTTTGAACCTATGGAGAGTGTTTATGGTTATGTGAGGCTCAGACTGGATAGCGGTCTTCAGCTGGTTATAATAGGTGTGGAAGATGGCATTTGATTGCCACTTATTGTTCATGTTGTTGGAGTACCACAATGTACTGAACTTCATGGCCATTGGTTCAAAGGGTGCGATGTCCAGGAAGGTCTCACCTTTCGATATCTTCCATGCAATAAAAGTGATCAATATGAGCAGCCAACTATAGTGGAACTCATATCCTTGGTCCTACGCTTCTCTACAGTCTAGTTCCAATTGGTTCACCAAGTACTGCACCCAGTTCATTTGAAGTCCTTCTGTGCAATTCCCTGCAAGGTCAACTATGAACCCCATGACTTGGTTCGGTCAGTTCTTGCGAACTATCTTTCCTGTGATCAGCTGACAGGAAATTATCACTGTGTTGCTCTGGATAGAGGTTACCTTGTAGCTTCACATTCCCTTCTCAACATAACCATACATATCCTTTATATTCTACGCAAGAGCGTAATTCGCGGGCGATCTGTGGTAGAAATCCTGTGGGTGAGGGCCTTGCATGATAAGCCCTATGATCTGATGGATAAATGTCGGATCTACCTTGATTTGGCGGTTCAACCACAAATATCCACCATGGTATTAGGACAACAACAACTTGACACATGCGCTTACTTCTTGATGTCATTTGAAGTGCGAGTCTTCATGACATTGAGCAGGGTGGACTGTGTGAGGTTATGGGTCCATTGTTGAGGGATGATCTTCATATTATTTCCTTTAGTGACGGTTAAATACTTATGTGAGGATAGCATGCTATATGTTTTCTGATCTTTGAGGTTGAAGTTGTTAAACTTCAACGTTGTGATCTTGTCTTAGTTAGCTCACACTATGCGTATCCCCTTAAAAATCTCAGGGCACACTGTCACGATTGATCGCTCCACTCAGAGGGGGTAGATAGGTAGGTAGTATACTCGGGATCGACTTAGCATTCGCAAGGTCATCCCTAATCTTAGTTCACTTTTCAACTACGAGCCGGGATGGACTGGCTTGAGAAGTGGATGGAGAGGCTAACAATCTTCTTGTTGATGATGCTTGTACACCAATAGACACTCCTCGCTCCTACATGACTCGTTCATTCATTAGGTCTAAGAGAAATTATGTCATTAATTCTTCAACTATGCTGAGCTCGTCAAACATACATGTTTGGGATTAAAATTATCGGGGTCATGATGAACTTAGACACTGTACTATAATGAGTAGCAAGGTCACAATTATCACTATATACAATTCACTCAGTCTATGGGCTTCAAATTCTTAGTTAGCAAAAGTGTTCTCCATGCATGGTGCGATAGGATAAGTAGACAACTTGGCAACGGTCCACTTGCAATGGTTATGAGCCTCTATTAATTTTTGCTTGATCCATTAAGGTGTGGTCTAACAGTATGACGTTGAGCTATAAATGATTTTCGATCCATTTTGAGAGACAATAGAACAGATATATCAGCTCCAATGGCTATATCACTTCGTCACGGCGAAGTGCCATGTGTCATTTTTCTGATATCCTAGCGAAGATCCAATTCTACAATTTTTCTGTCTGCGAGGTCTCCTCTAGAACCTTCTGTAAATTTTCAGTCTCAACCTTCTTCTTTCTTAACTTTCTAGCCTCCTTTCTAGTGGGATTCGTCTCAGTGGTTCTTTTCCCATTCTGATTCTTATCTTATGTGGTCTTAGTTACTTCGCGCTATTGAATTTATTTTCGAGGGTTCCTAGATAATACTTCTTCTTTGTCTGGGATAGCTAGTTTTATCTTCTGTGGATCTTCTAGTGTTCTCTTAACCTCGACATCTGGATTTTTATCATTGAATATCTTCAATCTACTCTCTTGTTCTGTAATCAAATGTGCGATCTTTCTGGTCATAAAATCTTTTAAGTCTTATTTCTCCTGCTTCAAGGCTTCTTCTTCTTCCTTTCTTCTGGCTTGAGCTCTGTCAATCCAAGGTTTTCCTATTAGCATGGTAAACGGGGAACTAACTTCAACAAACTTAATAATCTCAAAATCTTCTTCTGTCGAAGTTCCATTGACATTCATAGGTATCCGAGCAAGCCTTCCACATAAGTTTACCAATTTTCCTATGAATAGCCCTATTCCTCCTAGTGAAGGGATCATAGCAGGTCTTCTTATAGCTTCCCAAGTTTTTTCTGTCATGATATTCACCTTTGTTTCGTCAACCAGAATATAGTCAATGTCGAAGTCTCCTATTCTTGCTTCGATGCATTATTTTTCTTTGAAGATATCTGCTAGGCTGACATGTCAGTGGTCATTTAAGGTTTCTCTTATTTGTAGTAATACTTTCTCTGATTCTTTCTGGTGTTCTTCCTTTTCTGGATTTTCCTTAGGGTTTTCTTGATTCAGATTCATCCCTTCAAGCTAGCAGTCATTCTAGGGCAATCGAATACTTCATGGTCTACAGATTTACAACAAAGACAACTAGGTCTTCCCTCATGGCATTCCTTAGCAAGATGTCTCAGCCTTCTACAATTGTAACAAAGGGTTAATCCTCTCTTTCTTTTGAATGATCCCCAACCTCTTCTATACTACACACTAGAATCATAGGAGCTAACCTGTAACAAAGTCTTTCTAGGATCCTTCATCCATTTGTTAGTCCAAACATTATTTCTATGCATAGGTATAACATATCTTCCACTATTTTTATCAGATTTATCAAATTTTCTTTCATCTATCAATGCCCTAGCTTTCAAACTAGGATAGACTCTATTAAGAAGACCTAGATCCATACTCTAGAAAAAAAATTCCACTTATCTTACTTCTAAAGGGCACAAAACTTCTAGATATAAATCTTTTAACTATCCTTACCTTTATTAGAGCACAGATCTTGCAGATCTTACCTCTTTTAATTAGAAATTCTTACTTTTACCTTTCTTAGAGCATAAAGTGTTCAGATCCTACTTATTTTCTTCAGATCTGACCTCCTTTCTCTAGATAAAGAATATTTCTTTCAGATCTAACCTTCTTTATTTAGCACATAGCTTTACAGATCAAGTAGGACATTGCGCGCTAGGGCATAGATCTATGCACAGAGCTTTCAGGTCAATTCTTTGCACAAATCTTTTTCTTTCTTAGTTCCCAACAATCATAGTTGTAGTCCTCGCAATGGAACCATTTTTTAGAATAGGGGCAGACCCAGGGTTCAATGCTACAACAACACACCAACAAAACCCTAACTACCGACATTTACATCACTTAGATCTATCACTTAGCCATTCATGTTGCCCCTTCTTCCTAGCCTTATAGGCATCTATTTATATATAAAAAATAGGCCTAAACATGGGTAAACCCATGGGTCAACATCCCATTCTTGTTACATATTCCCAAAAACTTAAAAAGGCCCCAAAAGTGGGCTGAGATCCCGTGTTCTCCGCTTCGTCTTGTGCTCCTCCTTTGATTGGCTGTCAAAGTCCCAACTAGGTTAATCATGACCAAGAAACTTCGAAAACTTGGTCAAGGGACAACATCAAGTACTCGGGGGGAAATATTCTTATTAGATTGTTATCCTCCAGGAATTTGATCTGGAGTTTGCAAAATCTAAAGGCAAGAAATATTTAGTTTTTTCCTAGCTTATGTGTGAACTTCCCCATACTGATAAGCAAATTGTGCTCATTGATTCTCTCCGGATGAATCATTGTTTCTCTTTAGTATTTATGACCCTTGGTATGGATATATTTTTCTATATATCCAAACCCAATGATTTCGGCCCTAAATATATCATGATGATAGTCTTCATATTTGTCACCATGAAAAATATTATCTTATTTTTTTTGACACCCTATACTGTTGCAATATTGATTCAATTTTATGACGTTTCTTAACACATGACGAAGCCAAACATGTCTTAAATGACTGTGTCTCTATATCATGTGGCATTCATCTTTCTGGGATGGCTACAACCTAGAATATTCTGTGTGCTGGGTGTTTTTGGCCCTCCATATTTAAATAATGTATTGAATCCGTAAAAAAATGACCTTCCTGACAAGTTTTTCAAAATAAAATACACTCTCATCCTTCTCCGATTCACCCACAAGTTGTCATTGTCCCTTTTGAAAAATGGAGAATTGACTTCATGCAATGTAATCCTACCTCAGCCAGAGGGCATGGTTATATTATTGTCACAGTCAATTATTTCACTAAATGGTATGAGGCTATGCCTACATTCACAAACGATAGAATAATTTCTTATTTATTCATGTTCAATCACATCATCACCAGATTCTAAGTCCCATGAGCCATCATCATTGATCATGGATCACATTTTTGTAACTAGACGATGAATGAGTTAAGTGAAAAGTTGGTTTTTCATCATGAAAACTCATCCCTTTACTATCCATAAGCTAAGGGACAAGTAGAGGCCATTAACAAGGTCTTGAAAACCATGATCCAATGAATGGTGGGGGCCAACAAAAAAAAATGGCACTTACGCATTTTCCCAGCACTATGGGCTTACATGACTTCCATCAAAACTACCACTAGATTTACTCCATTTCAATTGGTTAGTGGTGTAGATGAAGTCTTACTCATTGAATGTGAAATTTCATCCCTTAAACTAGCTATCGAATTCCTACCAAACACCTCTACTAAAGAAGAACTTGTTTTTGTATTTGGTGAAACTTGACGAGACCCATCGTGATGTTTCTATCACTAATGAGTTGCAAAAAAATAACATAAAAATAAAATACGATAATTTCATCCAACCTCACACCTTTGATGAAGGAGATATAGTTTTAGTCTATGATCAAGATCATGATAAACTAGGGGCAGGCAAGTTAGAACCCATGTGGCACGATCCTTACATCATTAAACAAGTGTTACAAAAAGGTGTGTATGAGCTATTTGACTATGATGGAATCCCTCTGAAGGAGCCTCAAAACAAGATCTACCTCAAAAAGTATTATTCTTAACGACATCCTTCATTTTTTCTTTATATATTACTATACCATACATTTGGTATATTTTGGTTTTGGTGTGCTTTTTCTTTTGAGTGTAGGATTTTTTTTTTCTTACAAATGATTATCCCTCTTTGTGCTTGAATGCATAGATGTTGACATCCTCTCTCATGTATTTTGTATTTGCATACAATGCTAGTAGACATACCCAGAACCTTGCTTATGCAGCTTGGGAAGTCTATTCCCCCACTAACGATTTAGTGAGTTCAGGAGGAGTTTGACTTGGTCCTGCAAAAAATAACATCACGAAATATTATGTACTCATTGGAATTTTGACTAATTTTTCCTCTTTTGATATTCCTCATCTGATCGTTAATCTCGACTCTCAACTTGTGGTCTTTCAGCTAAACCGCATTTATTTTGTTCGTGATCCTACATTACTTCGAATATACTTAAGGGTTTTCCTCCTTGAAATATCATTTGATTATATTCAATATTAACATATACCAAGGGAGTCTAACACAATAGTTGATTCACTTGCGGGTTTCATTTTAGACTGGAATCTAGCACATACATAAATCACAAGGCATATAAAAGTGATAAAAAGAAAATCATATTTCAATTAGAACACTTAAGATAAACAACTAAAATAAAATCCATGTATATATATCATAGAAAACGTTTTTCTACATCATAAAGTCCAGAAAAGCTACATAGGGGCAAAAAATGGGCTATATCATCCATACATCATCACAAAACTAGGGAAATTCCAAAACAGGAGAATCTATTTGTCTTCCTTTAGTGCATTATGCTCATGATAAAAAACAATTTCTCGAGATACTCGTCATAGTATGTGGCTAAGGCCCTATAGAACTCCTACTGTGTGCCTCTAGAGGTGATATGGAATCTCTCATAGTCACATCACAGGGACACCCATGGTGAGCCCCCTTAGATTCCTCTCTACATCACAGAGTCCTTCGATATTGTCTCATGCCTCTACCTCACAAGCCCCTCCACAACGGTCCAATACTGACATACCATCCAGACGCATAGGTACTCGATCTACGATATGAAATGAAATCATAATGAAGTCCCCTTTGTACAACAAAAAAATTATATATATCAAAATCTAAAAACAAGAGAATACAAGGTCATGTTCTTCGAAGACTCACCTAATGTGTCCTAGGATGCTCCTTACGGGACTACTATGTTTGTACTTCCTCTGAATTCCATCTCTGTATAAGGTAAATACTTAATCATTGGGATCTATTTCTTCCACCATCCGAAGAAACCATCATCAAATGAAAAAACGGGAGGACCAGTCCCCAACCAGGCCGAACATTTTTTCCATCATTCCATATTTGACTCAAATGAAGGTCACACTGGCATCTTAATTTGTGGATACATTATAGTTACTCTCTCTAATAATAACAACACAAGAAAATATCCATATCCAAACTGATTTTTTTTTCTTGTCCTACATCTTCTGATTCGATCTTTCACATTCACTAAGAAACATGCACACTAGTTGAGTAGTCTTGGATCAAGAAATTCCACCGCATATTCCATTTTTTATTTTGAGGCCAAATGAGGACTTGTGCTTCTAGCTAAATTTGTGATAGTAAATAATATAGTGCGTAATGGGAGATATATGACATCCTTTTTTTCAATTTTACCACCTTGTTTGCGGGACCCTTCCCTGCAAAACTGTGCAATGTAAGCATCAGATGTCATCTCAGTACCCTGATGCCCTGAAAATTTGATAGGTTCTCCCTACTTGGAGAGACTTGTCAAGAAATATACATCCTCTATCTCTATCTCAAGAGAATGCGGAACCACACGAAAAAATTGCTCAGGTACATCCCAAATTCCTATCAAGTGGTCTATGAGAAGCACTTCTTTCCTCATACTTTGGGTCTTGAAATTTTTTAACAAACCACAATTATTGAGAGCTCCTATGGTATGGAGATCATGCAAAGTAGTTACATCATCAATTTCACACTCACACTCCTTCCACTCTATCATTTTGTCAATATATCACCTACAATTCATGAGAGGAATCATTAGCCAAAGTTTTGAGCAAAAATATTGTTTTTTCTAGAGTCTACACACTAAAAATAATTTGATTTTGTGCTCAACACTCCCTTAAAAGGAGTTACATGGTGTCAAATCTACCCATAATTTCAATACAGGGCATTGAACTCATAAATAAATTCTCCCCACAATGTGTTGGGGGAGCGTTGATACCCTAGGGTGCTAAAAAAACCCTAAATAGGCTCAAATCTAGCCAAATCTTGGTCAAAATGAAAAATAAATGGTACAAAATGAAAATAAATGGAGAGAATACTAAAATTTTCAAGACATAATGTGAAATGATGGTCCAGAACTCCCATAATCAATGCCTGAAAATTTGCTCCAAAAGGGGAAAATTCTAAAGAGGTAAGAACAAAAGGTGAAAATGAATTGATTTTTACCCATTTAAACCATTTTGAACAAATTTATTTTTACCCATGTTCACATTAATGTTCCTTAAAATATCTATTTCATGCTATTTATTTCAATTTCTAAGGATTTCTAACACTTTTTTCATCCAGACATGATCTATTATGAAGGATTTTAGGAAGCAAAACATTTTGGTGACCTTGTTCTTAAGAGCATACTTTGAATTTCTTCAAGCTCTTTAAATAAGAGAAAATTCGTCTCTCGAGCAATAGTTTATCCATTTTTCGATCTCGTTAGACTAACTACGAAAAAGGTATACTCTAGTCAATCTCAACTAGAAGAGTTCTCCTAGGTATTATTTACACTTTTGTTTTTTGGTCTTGGGAGACTAAAATTACGAAAAAAATCATTCTTGGAGTTTTTCTTTATGATCTTTTCAGACTCTCTAAATATGAAAATACAAATGAGTTTACCTTCTTTGGACTCTTGAAATTAAACATTGAAGGACCCATATGGGATTGAACCATTCCTTCTTCAGGTTCATTAAACATTTGAATATGGAATCATTGAAGATGAGTTATATCTATCATTTGTTATCATCCTCAATCTCGTTAAAAAAAAAAAAGGTACTCACCCATCATGGTGGGGGGGGAATTTGAGGGAACTGGGTTACATTTTTGAGAAATTAATGGAAATTGTTTCACTGTCACCCTTAAACATGGCACCTATTTTTGTCTCATCTTATGGTTGAATAATTTTCTTGTCTCTGAGTCATACCAATTCTATGAGTCCTCATACTCCTTTGGATCACCTAAAGAGTGCCCCATTGATCATCACACTATGTTTTGGTTTATTTCTCAATCAAGTCAATGCTACCAAGTCATTTTTTTTCCTCATAATGTTCAATGGAATTCTCATCCAAACAATCACTCTGCAATATTATCCATTTTCATACCCGTGTTAGTCAGTCCTCATTTGAGCTATCATATTTCATCACTTTCCTATGTCATTTTCGTGTTGATGTTGGGGGATACATCATGGCCCTCCTTTAACGAGTTTTTTTATGTCGACTTCAACACAGTATCTGGGAATTAGACTTAGAAACCAATTAGTAACTTGGGACGTGCATGCCTCAATGGTAGGTTTTCTCACCTTCGACAGTAGGTTTAAACCATTGGCCTCTGATCGAATGATTCCATGGATGTTTGACTTTAGCTCATTTATTCACATTTTCTAGAATGTACTAGGGTACCTTGGGAGTCATTGTCATCATTGATGATTGTGGGGATAAATATATTCACTATTAATTCCCACATTAAATTATCAATCGAGGCTCGTAAGCTTCGAGGTGTATGCACAAGAAATGAAGGATTAGAGCCTAGTCTAGCCTAATCTAAAGTCGACAAAACAATATTCAAACCCACACTGCAGAATTTAAATGTAAAATGCAGGAGATAAACACTAAGGATTCATCATTGGGACATATGAATAACTTAGTGCTATAAAGGCTTAGATCACAGTCTTTCATGCACTCACAGTGATTTTCTTGTGATTAATTGTGAGTAGCTTACTTAAGTTTTTTGTCCTTCAATGGATTCCTATAGTGGTTAGCTAAGCTATGGGAAAACCAAGTTAAAGAAAAATAACTAAAGGGAAAAAAAATCAAAGAAATAGAAAATGACATCTAAATTCAAACCATGCAAATGAAATGAAATGTGAATGTAAGAACTGAACCTAAAACACACAAATAAAACCACTCATCATACATACAATGATTTAATTATCCATATACATTCAAACTGTACACAGGTACCAGAACATGAAGTTGAATTAATATGCACAACAAAATAGGTACAGGAACATAGACATAATTGAAATATGGGTGTGAAAAATAGAAAACACCTACCCTAAGGTTGACCAAATCACGCATAGAAAAGAAAGAAACAAAAGCGATAAAATGTTAAAAATAATGCAAAGGCAACCAAAACAATCTAAAACAACTCATGCAGTTAAAAATTCAACCTCATAAATTACCCTTCAAATGAATACACCTAATACACAGGAATAATGATGGGATAAGAGGAAATGAATGCTTGGAAGAGGAGCTTACTTACTTCTATTCTTTAAAATATTTTATGTTTGAATAACATTATCTTTCAAGATATATCAATCTTTTGAGCATAAAATAGTATGTGCAAGAATAGAGTGCGAATATAAGAATGAAGTGCACACATGAATATCATATTGGTCATGAATAATAATATACATTTCAGAATTAATAACAATGTTCAGATATTTGATATGCATCTTGGAAATGATTTAAACCACATTTGATAGTTATGGAAGTTATATTTGTATTCAAGAACACAAGATCGCATATATATTCAAGTCGAAGATGATTGGAAATTATAACTCTAACATGTTGGTCCTAGCTTCCTGTACAAGTAAATCAATCACACACACAAGATTAAAAATAGTCAAATAACATATTAATTGATACATAGGTAAGGTAAATAACATTTAATTGTAGGATTGTTGTTATTAGATCAAGAAATGATAAAAAACACACAAAAAACTACTTGTTGCTACACCAAATCAAGGAAATAAAAAACATATACAATTCTAGAAATAAAATTACAGAACAAAGCAACGATGGATACCAAATTTAGGGGCCCTACCCAATTGGTTACAAGATTCTTGAATAAGAAATCAACTGCAAATGATTGTGGAAACGCTTCAAAACATCATTACATAAAAATATTATTTGAATCAATGTTCCAATTACAAGAGATTTTTGTTGAGCATAATCACATTTAGGATCCCCTTGTTAGTGGATTTGATACATATTTATACATAATAAACCAAAAGGAAGAGGATGGAACCAAATCCCAAATCTTAGAAACAAATTTACCAATTTTGGGAGCAAATCCCCAAATCTGGGGTTTTCACCAATTTGGGCAAATTCAAGTTGAAGATCCACCCATAACTCTTAAACTATTTTTCATTTTGAAAAATTGCATGTTGTTTACTCAAAATTCCATATTCTAGACAAAACTCATGTCGTAGAATTTCTAGATCTGATACAATCTGGATGGAAATCGAGGTGCAAGTTTGCAATTTGAGTTTTTTACTATTTTTTGCAGAATCATTCCCCCTGAGATGGAGTTCCACACATGTGAGATAGGTGGATTCTGACACATGTGTTTGCATGTCGACATTTCTTTGAACAAAACCCATGTCCCCGATTTTCCTATAGAAGCATTGCAAATTTTTTACTATAATCTAGTACCTGATGGTTGTTGATGCTGGTACTGGATGACCTGGAACATTTTGGTACCAGATGATTTATGGAACATTCTGGTACCGCATGAGCTAAATTGCGAGTACCATATGACATGGAGTGTAAGTACCAGATGACATGGAGTGTGAGTACCAGATGACTGTAGAACCTTCTAGTATTAGATGACTTCTAGTGTGGGAATAGTGTGGGAACATATTGTTTGGGCATAGAAACATAGGATTAAACCATCATAAACAAATCTGTTGTATAACCATCCTTTTAATCACTAAAAATATTGAAAATGATGTATTAGCCACATAGGATAAATAACAAGAGATAATGGAGGTTTATGGTGTAAGTAGGGATATATTATTGAAAAAATGCGGGGAGAATGTGTAATGATGAGTGTATTTATATGGCAAAAAGTATGACAAAACTGGAGCACAACACACCCCCAAACCCAATGATTTGCATGTCCTCATGCAAACAAGGTGAAGAACTTATGATACTCTACTTATAAATTGATGTGGCATTGTTTATTTTGTGTAGGTGTTGGTTCTTATGGAGTGACAATTTGGAGACTATCATGGATTGAATTTCAAACAAAGAAACAAAATTATCATAAAAATGGAGGACAAGCAGTGGATGGGGTATCATAGTGATGGTGAATAGTGCGCATGTGGAGAATGGTTTATAAAATGATGGTGATGGTGATGGTTGTCATATGAACTTGGACGTCTTTATACTCTGTATCTTACATCAATTTTAAGACCAATATTTACTTTGTGGTTCTTTGTTTGGATAAGCAACAATGATTTCATCCTCTTTGAGATGACTTAAGAATGATTTATGATGTACAAAGAGAAGACACTATAGATTTTTCTTTGTATTTGTATACCACATATTTCCTTTTCATTACTTGTTCTTATCATCAGAGTATATTTTTCATTATGACAAGTGGAGTGAATATGGAGGGTTTATTGAGTAGTTGTGATAATGCATAGTGGAGTGTGGAGTGGGTAATAGTGGTTATGCATCATGTTTTCCAAGTTCTTAGTAAATTAAAAAGATTTGTACCAGTTTTACCTCAAGTTACCCTTGCTTTGAATTCTAATGCATGATGAAGTGGAAACTGTGCAAAACAGAATGAAAGATCTATGGAGCCACGATGTGGACTACTGAAATTTGAAGATGAAGTGGAGAAAGTATGAGAACTGATGAAAATTGATGAAACCCGAAGAGAAAATAAGTTGATTTGCTAAAGAGAAAAATAACTGGCTAAAGATGTCGGAGATGTTGGAGATACTGCCAAGAATCTGAAGATATGGAAGGGATATAAGGATCTCTTCACCCCCAAACCCAATAGTTTCCATGTCCTCATGCAAACTACTACAAACTTTCTGATACCAATTTGAGAGCTTCTAATAACATAATCTAAGAGCTGCAAATAAATTGTGGGCACACAATTTATGAGTAGTAATCTAGAACACAGAGAAATATGATCATAAGATCATGAAAATACAAATTGATCATATCATGAAGTACATCTAATGCCACATTAATTTAAAATTTTCTAATAATTATTTGATGATAATTAGCATGAATGCATGAATATTGAGCAGTTTTCAAAAATCACTTGTGAATATTCCTCCTCTATGTATAACTAACTTTTTTGTTCTATAGCAGAGATTTCTATTTCCTTACTTATACAAACTTCATCAAAATATTAACAACACTTATGCTCAAAGAGTCATGTATAAATTGGGGTAGGGATTTTGTTCTTCTCCTTTAGAAAGGAAAATAAAAGAGTATCAACAGTCTCAACAAATGAAAACCCCATAGGAAATTGATCAGCCCTTTTCACTCTCAAAATATTTACAGTCATTTAAGTAATAAAGATAACTTTCACAGTTAAGTGTATTAGGATTCTAAGATCATGGTCCCACTCTTAAGATAATACATCTTAGATATAGTATGAATTGGATGATCGGATCTTAAGGTCAAGTTAGGGTTATTCTCAAATGGAAAATAGACAGACTTTATTTAGTCTTTAGTTCATCCATGCATGCTTCTTCTTAATGATTTAACACAAGTATATCGTTCCTACAGAAAAATATATATTAGGCATATCAAAATCATAACCCATTTCCTGCAAGCTTTTTCAGTACTTCGATGGGGTAATTTTGACATCTAAGAAATATCCTCCCCAGACAAAATTCCCCATTTCCCATGAGCTTGTTTAGTACCCTAATGGGTTTTCCTAGTCATACCACAGGATAGTACCCACTACTAGCAGACCTGTTCAACATCCTGACGGGTTAGCCTCTTACACCCATTTTCCATCTAAGGCTCATGTCTCGAACTTTACACTTAAGATACTATTTATATATTGCGTTCGCATGGGTTGATGAGGAATCATATTTGAAAACCTTTTTACATGATGGGATGGTATTGGGTTGGAAGATATTTTATATATTGTGCATAAAAGATTGATCTCGTGAAAAATAGACTTATGTGTTGAGATTATTCCAAATACATATCATGGTCAAACTTACTTAATGAGTGGTGGATGAGGTGATGAGAGAATGACCTAAAGGTGCCTCTAGTCCTCAATTTCATCTTCTCCATATAATATTATAATAGTGTTCCCATGGGTAGAAACTTAATGCACTCTCATGCTACTCTTTTAATAAGGATGCTCTATTGACCAACTTTGAGATTAGATTAGGTTATACTAGTTTCCTATGGGCCCCATAATATGGAATTTTAACTTTATGTAATCCCATGGTATAATTAAAGACAAGGCTACAAGTTATTGCTATATATAAATGATATGAAATTATGTATAAAGAATGAAAATAAAATCTCTTGAAAATGATTTGTTGTGACAAAAAGTCTTTGGCTCGATAATTGAACTCTTTTATTTTTAGTTTTTCATTATTAATGATTACCTAAACCGTAAATTTCTTCAAGGAAAATAGTTCAAAAAAATATTAGAGATAAACTAATAAAGGTTAGAGTGTAGTCTTTAGAGAAACAAATTTTAGGAAAGTAATAGAAAAAAAGGATTCAGTTGTTCCAAAACAATATTAGGTAACAAAATATCAAAATAAAAGACAATATGATGAAACAATAGAACCGAAATAAATGCAATTACTTCCCTGAATCAGTCATGAATATGTTCTCCAATCCAACTAAAAAGATAATGCCTACAAAACTCCAACAAATCATCATGGCCTAATTTATTTACAAAACTTGGAAAAATATATATCCACTGAAAACATATTAGCAATTATCGGGGAAATGATATTCCCTTAATATTAGTTTATCATCTTGACAATTCTAATTATTGCAGAAGACATAAAAATGATGTTGCAGCAAACTAACAACTATATGCAACATTTATTTACTTATTTAGTATCCTACCTAACCTAATAAAGCACCCATTTTCAAGTATATGAATACTACCAATGAGGCCACATGTGTAATAGGATTATGGATATACTCACATTCAGGTTTGAACAATATACTTTAATAAGTACCCGAACCTAAGGAACCAACTGACTTGAATGATATGATGTAAAGAGTTGTCGAAGAAGAGAGTGGTGGCTCAATCTGGTTGTCATATGGAACCAATTTTCAATGTAATCTTGATGTTCTTGGTTCACTTCCTCATTTAGACCACTCTGGATGTCTCCCTTTATCATGTTGCGTAGATAATCTTCTTTCATATGTTTTGTCTCTTAGATTCATACTAGATCTAGTGATATGCATGTCAAGAACTCCTCGATATCATGTTCTAGTAGTTTATATCCATTGAATGATTATTTAGTCTCCTTTGCATGTTGGAAAGGGTGATCAAAGGAGGCTTCTAGATATTCTTGTGGATGTAGCTCATAGAAATCTTGTTTTTCTATCACTTCTGGAGATACATATAGGTTCTTGACTTCTGTAAATATTTGTTCTTTCCGCGAGGCGAAGATTGAGATCCCAGATGCTGCAAGGATGGAGAGAGTTCTTCCCAACTCTTGATCATATTTGAGTCCTTTTTTTTGGTTTATGGGTCATATTTCACATATGGATTAGTGTATNGGGGGGTTCTTTCAATGCCCGAGAAATTTTAAAAATACTAAAGAAAAAAGAAGCAAACTAAAATAACATGTAAGCAAACCAATTATATACTCGAACACCACCATGATATTAGGACCCTGTTGTCACCAAGTTATGTGTCACACAAGTTATCTTCTCTTCACACACACACACACACACACACACACACAAATGGATTATGATAATAAAACAAAAATTCGAACTACTGAAAGAAGGAGGACTACATAACTTTGGAGCAACCCCACTAAAGTGGATACATGGGCTCTTCCCTCATGTCTTACCATCTTATCTATGCTCTTAAGTCATCCTTAAAACCACGCCACACTTTCATGAAAATAAACACACTTACATGAAAATAAACACACTTTCATGAAATGAACAATCAAGGGTTTAGAGAAATAGAAGCAACCTACCTATGTTCTAATCCTTTTATCACTTCCTTGACAATGACGCCAAAAATGTAGGATAAATATATGAAATATTAATTCCCACATTAAATTATCAACCAGGACTCATAAGCTTCAAGGTGCAAGAAGATGAAATGTAGTATTGGAGCCTATTCTAGCCTAATATAAATCCAACAAAACAATCTTCAAACCCACACTGCAGAATTTAAATTTAAACTGTGGAAGATAAACACTAAGGATTCATCACTAGGACACTTGAATAACTTAGTGCTATGAAGGCTTAGATCACATCTTTCATGCACTCACGGTGATGTTCTTGTGATTAATCTTGAGTAGCTTACTCAAGTTTTCTTCCCTTCAATGGATTCTTGTAGTGGTTATCTAAGCTATGGGAAAACCAAGTTAAAGAAAACTAACTAAAGGGAAAAAAAAATCAAACAAATGGAAAATGAAATCTAAATGAAAACCATGCAAATGAAATGAAATGTGAATGTAAGAATTGAACCTAAAAAACACAAAGCAAATAACTCATCATACATACAATGATTTGATTATTCATATGCATTCAACACTATGTTTAGACTATATACATTCGAACTGTACACTAGTACCGAAACATGAAGCTGAATTAACATGCAAAACAAAATAGGTACAAGAACATAATACATAATTGAAATATGGGTGCGAGAAACAAAAAAACACTTACCCTAAGGCTGACCAAATCACGCATAGAAAATAAAGCAACAAAAGAGATAAAATGTTAAAAACAATGCAAAGGAAACCAAAATATTCTAAAACAACTCATGCAATTAAAAATTCAACCTCATAAATTACCCTTCAAATGAATACACCTGATACATAGGAACAATGATGAGATCAAATACAACGAATTCTTCGAAGATGAGCTTACTTACTTCTTTTCTTTAAAATATTGTATGTGTGAATAACATTATCTTGCAAGATCAATCAATCTTTTGAGTAGAAAATAGTATGTGCAGGAATGGAGTGTGAATATAAGAATGAAGTGCACACATGAATGTCTTATTGGTAATGAACAATAATATAATTTTCAGAATTAATAACCATGCTCATATATTTGATATGCATCTTGGAAATTATTTAAACCATAGTTGATAGTTATGGAAGTTATATTTGTATTCAAGAACACAAGATTGCATATATATTCAAGCCGAAGATGATTAGCAATTATAACTCTAACATGTTGGTCATGGATTCTTGTAGAAGTAAATCAAGCACACACACAAGATAAAAAATAGTCAAATAAAAAATTAATTGATAAAGAGGTAAGGTAAATAACATTTAATTGCAGGATTGTTGTTCTTAGAGAAATGAATGATAAAAAACACACAAAAAACTACTTGTTGCTACACCAAATCAAGGAAATAAAACACATATACAATTCTAGAAATAAAATTACAGAACAAATAAACAATGCATACCAAATTGAGGGTCCCTAACCAATTGGTTGCATGCTTCTTTAAGAAGAAATCAACTACAAATGAGTGTGGAAATGCCTCAAAACTTCATTGCATAAAAATTCTTATTTGAACCAATGTTCCAATTACAAGAGACTTTTGTTGAGCATAATCACATTACGGATCCCCTTATTAATGGATATGATACATATTTATACACAATAAACCAAAAGGAAAAGGATAGAACCAAATATCAAATCTCAGAAACAAATTTGCCAATTTTTGGAGCAAATCCCCAAATCTAGGTTTTTCACCAATTTGGGCAGATTTAAGTTGAAGGTCCACCCATAACTCTTAAACCATTTTGAATTTTGAAAAAATTCCAACCTACTACTTAATATTCCATATTCTAGACAAAAACCATATCATAGAATTTCAATATATGATACCGTATGCACATAAATCGAGGCACACATTGGCAGTTTGAGATTTTTATTAATTTTTGCAGAATCATTTCCCATGAGATGGAAGTCCATGTGTGTGGCATGGGTGGATTCTGACTCACTCATTTTCATTTTGTCGTTGTTGTGGACAAAACCCATGTCTCTGATTTTCCTCTAGAAGCATTCCAAATTTTTTACTATAATCCAGTACCAGATGGTTGTTGATGTTGGTACCGGATGACCTGGAACATTCTTGTATTGGATGGTTTCTAGAACATTTTTGTATCATGTGAGCTAAATTGTGAGTACCCGATGACATGGAGTGTGATTACTAGATGACTGTGAAGGTACTAGATGAATGTAGAACATTCTGGTACTGAATGACTTCCAGTGTGGTAATAGTGCGGGAACATATTGTTTGGACATAGAAACATAGGATTAAACCATCATCAACAAAACTATTGTATAATCATCCTTTGAATCACTAAAAATATGGAAAATTATGTATTAACCACATAGGATCAATAACAAGAGATAATGGAGGTTTATGGTGTAATTAGGGATATATTATTGATGAAATGCGGGGAGAGGGTGTAATGATGAATGTATTTATATGGTAGAAAGTATGACAAAATTGGATCCCAACAATGATTTCCCTCACACTTGTTAATGGTATGCATCAGTGACTGGTAATCAAGTGGTTTCTACCATGTTCAACATCAGGACATATATTCACATGGCTAGATTCATACTATTTCGGGATTGGGATGAAGACCCTGGGTTGGGTGCTCACTTTGTTATATGATTTGTCCAGGCTGCGATGGATATTATTTGAGTATTTTGAGGATTCTAGTACACTCATCCTAGTAGCAACCCCACTGATATATATACTGTCGCATAGATCCATTTTGTATTGGTCCATGGCTATGTTCTTTTGTCATATTGTAGCTCCACTGTGTATTCTTTCATGGCTATGACTTGATTAAGTCATGGAGGTATGGATCAACATTATATGTTTGGTGGCCATATCGTTAGTTATTTCTTTCATGAATCCAAAGTGTATTGGTCGACAACCATGCTTTGAGTCCATTTGTACCAATCATGGGTACACCTACCTTGGGGATGATTCATATATATGTTGTTTGATTTTTGTTAGCATCTTCCATCTGACTCTACTATTCCATCACCCCTTGTCTATGTAAAATGTTTCAGCCATCGATGTTTCTTTTGAACTCACATTTTAGGGGGAATATGTTACTCGCCAAATTGTCGCATGTCCTAGTGTCATACTAAATGTCACACTTATGTACCTTATTCTACTAAATGTCACAACTTCGACACCATGGAATAACATTTGTCATAATTCCTAGTCATTATGGAGGAGAAATCTATCACATGAAGTTAAAAATACATCTTTTACCTTTAGTTTCTGACCCAATTGAAGTATCAATGCTCCCCTACCCATTTTTATGGAGCGTTGATCCTTGATTAACGCTCCTTGCTCAACTATGTAGGAGTGTTAACAATGCTTTGTGCTCAATAATGAGGGAGTGTTGAAGTTGTTAAGTTACAACTAACCCTCCATTTTCTAAGGGATTACCTCCAATATTCTCTTAAGTGTTTTTGGTCAAGGAGTTGAGACATGAGTCAAGTCACCTATATTCCCACCATTTTGGGTAACCAAATCCTAACCTAAGGAGATAAAATATAAACTATTCCCTAACTTGGCTATGGTTGTTGAACCTCCCAAATCTTATATAATGAGGCCACTCAAGGGTGAAAAGGAGTTCATAAATAGTTGAGGAGCATCATAATTATTATATAGTTATATACGAAAGGGGATAGAAAGGAGAATCTCAGAAGAATTCTAGCGAAATGATAGTACAGTTGTAAGTGTTTCCATTGTCTCTCATGATTAATATAACTTGGATTATTTCCTCATTCTTGTTTTATTCAATTTAATGCATGAATGTTTGTCTTAGTTTAACTTAGATAGATTGGTTTTTATCCAACGTTACATAGTAGAAGAGAAGGGTTGTATTACTTTTTGCAGAGAGATTGCAAGATTTTTCTTCTATTTTCAGGGCTTGGATCAGGTCTAACACTAGAGAAATGAGGACAACCTATGAGAAGAAGGTTAGATCTATATTTATCTTTATATTTCTCCTCAAACTTCATGCACAAATACATAGAATAGATAGGGAAGAGGGACATTAGTGTCCACTTATTATCTTATGTCCTAGATAGAAGAGAACTCGGTCTAGGGGGAGTTCAATATGTCCACGGGGTGAAATTTCTCACAACACATAGCTTCATGTATGCTATTGTTGATCTTCTTTCTGTGAAGGGAAAATGACCAACATTTGAGAGAAAATCTTGTGGGGAACAAGAAAGAATCTCCTTTTTTTTATAGAGGTGGTTCTCCTCTCTTGATATATTGGAAGATTCTTTATATGGCTCTAGATGAATTCAATGGGTGATTTCTAAAGAGAAAATCCCAAAATATCTTCCAACAAATCTCTTAGTTGGAATATTTTTTCATTAAGCACATCATCTTATTCATGGAAATAAAAGTGAATAAATATAATTGAAAGAGATTTGTACAAAGTTTGTTTTCAAAAGATATTTTGCCTTCCTTTTAAGATAATGTGAACCCAAAATAAACTATGACTTTACAAGACGAAAGTAAAAATAAAATGGATAGGACATCAAAGAACTTTACATAATCACTTCATTACAACTCAAAAATGATTTTTATGGACAATACATTTGAAATCTCATTCTTTAGACTCAAAGTTTGAAAAAACACTAATGTGGTACCTCAAAATAGTTATTTGTGGGATAAATTTATAATAATATAAAAAATATAACAAGTTTAATAATCTCTGAAACAAGAGGGTTGAACCAACCTCAACCAGATTTCAATGACAATTAAATAAACTGAAATAAATTGCATCTACTTTTTACAAGCAAGGATTTTTCTCCTCTAGACCTGAAATGTCATGGAAAATGTATGGAATAATATTGAGAGAGTTGAGAATAAGGAATATGAATTATAAATTCAATAATATTGATTCACAAATATTTTTAAATTCCAAAACTTGCTTCCAATGAAAGACCCATATAGAAAACTCTCTAACAACTCATTGTTAACCCTTTGAATCTACCTCCTTTTCTCTTTTGTAATATCTTATTCATCTTCTTGAAAAAAAAATTCATTTAGGGTTTTATGTCTCCCTTTGTGAAATTAATTAATCCATTTGGTAAATATGAGATTTTATATTTGTGCCATCATCTGGGACCCACCTAAGAAGTTTATAAATTTCTTTAAATAAATGATTTTCCAAAAATAACTCATTTCCAAGACTAAAAATATTCCCAAATGTTATTTAAATTTTAGGGCTTTATAAATTATATTTGAGCCACTGAAACCACTTCCAATGTGTTTTTCATCTCTTTAAATTTCCATCGATCTCTTTGTTTCTCAAATCGAACATCAAGATCAAAATTTATGAGTTCTGGAAGATGGAGACTCAACCACCATTAATTTGTCCTTGTGAAATCTAGGCCTTTGATTTGAAAATTCAACTTTATTTATCCCACATGCATTGTGGGAGGTTTCTCATGACATATGTTGTTCCTGAGTTTATATTTTAAAACTATAAAACATATCGTCAAGGCATCCGTAAATAATTTTAATGAAAAGGTTTGGAAATAAGGAATCAAAGAAAGATCAGAGAAGATTCAGTTTCTCAATTGTCTTTGTCTTGCTTATTGTTGCTCTTGGATGTTAATGTCTCACTCAATAGAAGCCCATGATCGTTCTAACTCAACCCTATTGGTCGTTGTTTGTAAAATAGTATTAAATAAACTTAGGGCAATGTTGGTTTGATCCTGAAGGCTCGGTTCTACGTTAGGTTGTCTGCTACTAGGGACAGTCATGGATGATAAAGTTTAAAAGGTTTATAAATGGGTTTTTAATCAATTGGTTACTTCATATTTCCAGAGATGAGATCAATGAAAACAATTTTAAAATCTAAAATAGTAATGTAAAAACACATTCAAAGTCGTTTCCTGGTTTTGTAACAATTTTGAAATAGTAAACAACAAAACACAATACAGAGAAATATAAGGCTTTTATCAAGAAATAATCTTATATTTCTATTGACGATGATAAAGAAAAACAAGGTTTCTAACAGAGATAAACATTAAGGAACAGAAGGTTTTACAGGTCTTAAAATTACTAAAGCAATTTCAGAGGAAAGACTGTAAAACATTCAACATCCAAACCAATCTGAAATAATAAACAATGATGTATATAAATTCAAATCGATTACTTGTTAGAAAAACATTTAAAAGGAAAATTTAACAATGCATGATAAACAAGGGAAGACACATAGTTACAAAGTTGCAGGATCCAGAATCTCGTTTGCGATTTATATTCTGATGAACTTCAAAACTGAAATTACAAAAATGGTTATCTCCAAAATTTCTGAAGCCTTTTCTCATCCTTTTGAAATTATATTTATACCTTTTCTTTAAATTTTCACGTTGGTAACCAACCAACTCCCTAATATTACGGTTACATAGAATAATGTCAACCGTTTACAATTTTCTTTTAAAATTCTAATAAAAACATTTAAAAAAAAATTAAGTTTGCGTTGATGCACCTCCTTTTTCTGTTTCAACGCACTGAAAAAATTTTCCCAAAAAATTTACTAAGATCCTAGGAGCCTCGGGTATCTCATTTGCTTCAAATGAGAAAAATCTCCTCTGTAATTCAGGCAACCAACTTTCTATCATACTTTCTGTGAACTTCACTGTTTTTAACTTTAAACTCGAATTCACCATCCACTTGTTGATCTATGTGATGTTGATCAATTTGATGTTCGAAATTTCTGCTTTCTTTTCCTCGAGCTCTTCTCTAAACCTCAGTTGATGCTTGGCTATATTGACTTCATCTAACAACCCAGAACAACCATCTGTTCCGATATTCAATGAATCTTTTTCAACAAGATTGAAGATTCCTTGGCAATCTTCGTTAACTTCTTTTGTGATTCTTTTATATTCAGCCAATTTTGATTCCCAGACTTTTATCATTATATCCCCTTTTACCTGTTCAAAAATAGATAATTTCTGATTTTTTCCAATTTCTTCTTTTAATGAGGAAGCCACTGCTTTCTGAAAAGTAGTCCTTGTTGCCTTTGCTTCTCTTTCTTTCTGGAACACATTTTCCATGGACTTATTTGATTCCAGAAAATAATTATGAATTATTTCCAGATTCCATAATACTTTTTGTTTTTCCTCCTCTATTCTTGCATATATTTCCAATGCCTATGTCCTGAAATGTCCAAGTTCAACTACCTGGTTAGTAATAAAATTAATCTTATTAGGCAACTATTTATTTTCTTCTCCTAGCTTTTGAACTTGTTCCTGTGTGACCTGTATTAGATGTTTTGCCTCATCTAAATATTTATTTAATTTTTGGATTTCTTGCATATCTTTGAGTCTAGCTTGTTCTAGACCCTTCTGTATTCCCCAACCAATATTTCTTTCATTTTCCTTCAGTCTGTCTTGCAACTGGGTTATTTCTTGATCCTTATGTTCAAGCATAGTTGTTAGGTTTCCTACAAAATATATATTAGCTGATGCTATAGCACCCATTGTTCCTGCTAACTCTGTAGCGAACTCTCCTTCCTTGAGTTTCTTCCCATCTATGATAATTCTATGCTTCTTAATCGATCTTTCTCCTATAGGATGAATTTCCTATTTCAAGACATCTCTTCTCTTTTTGCTGAAAAAATAATCTGACGAGGGGATTTCATCTCTTGAAATTGGCTCTAGGTCACTGACATACAAACATCCTTCATGAGGAGTTCTGAAAGTAGACTGTAGTGGAGTTAAATATGTAATGGGACTACCAAGTTCTTTTGAAGCAGTTCCTCCAATCTTTTCTGGAATATCATCAAGAATTATTGGACTTGTTTCCAATCCTTTTCCTTTCTCTATCCGTGGTTCTTTTATCTGAGAACCCTCTGTATTTTAAGGAGGTATTTCAGAATCCTTCAACTTATCTTTGTCATTTGATTTATCCTGAATATCAGTTTCAAACCCTGGAGGGGTTTCTTCCTGTTCTGACAATGAAGTCAATATTTCACCCTGTAAAATCTTCAGCAAGCAGCTTCACCTATGTCTTTGAAAAGATGTAAACCCAGCCTGTGAGTCAGGTGACAAGGCTTGTACTCTATTCTGTACTTCCTCATAAGATTTAACATCTTTGAAAATATCATTGTAAACAGAAACTTCATGTTCATATGCTTTTAAATTACAATGTATGTAATGTCGACTAATTATTTGATAAGGGTCATGTTTCCTATGCTCGATGTCTACTAACTTAACTTCCTCCAATGACTCGACCTTCGCCTTAGAATGACCTAAGTTTGATAAAGTAAATTTCCTAATATGAACAGGGAAAGATGGCCATGCTTTTTTTTGAAGGGATTTTAATTCTAACCCAATACCACCCTTGGCTAACTGATGAGATACTTCTCTGCATAATAATCTTTCTGGTAATAATTTCAAGAGTGCGTGAGGTGGAATGGAACAACCATAAACCCTAACATAGGAAAAATTTTCTTCAATAAACCAGTCAGCAACCGATTTGAGGTTTTCTATGACTGCATTAGAAATGCTAGGGGGTTCGCATCCAAAAAATATTTTGTGTAGAGGAATGATGACATAATGATAGATATCATAAAAAACATCTTTTTCATTTTCTTCCCAGAGAGCTGAGTGGTATATATGCACAAGCTCTGGGAAAGAAGTACTCCAACTCCAATTCATTAATGGGAAAGGATTCATAAAACAAATGGCATCCATTATATATGCAGACATATAAAAAGACACTGGTTTTCCCTTGGACTTAGCTGATTTATAATTTACAACCTCTTGCGTTAGGTTATCTGACAAAATTTTATGCCAGTTAAAACTACATCCTTCAGAAACTTCCTCCAAGAAGGGTACCCAGTCTGCATGAAAGTGACAGGGATCTTTTCTCCCGAAAAGTCTGCATAACATCATGGCTACGTAAACCATATATTCGTTTAACAAGGCTGAAGCATAAATCCCATGAGCATCAGCCCTAAACTTTTCTTCAGACCTCGCCCATCCTCTAATCATGTTGGCATAAGTCTGGCCTCCTTCAACACATTCCTTTATTTGAAACTCGGCTACAAATTCAGCATTAAAAGTGTGTCTATAATTCAGCGAGAGTTTATACATTACTTGAATGTGCTCAGGCCTGAATGAGCCGACGACAGCTCCTTGCTCGTTCATAATGCTTCTTGTTGGGATATCTACCCTATCCAGAGCCCAGCCGATCATATCGTTATATGTCACCAACCTCGGACATGCAACAACCTTATGAAGCTCAGTCTCAACAATGTCTCAGAGGTGATTTTTCGAATCAGGGTCTGCATACTTTAGCTCTTCCTCCAGCAATTCAGTAATTCCAGTCCATGATTTGATGGAATGTATGGCATGTGGAGTGGTATCTAAGATAATATCACCTTCCTGTGCTTCTTCGTTTTTTTTCAGTGCTTTTTTAGGCACCATAGCTCTGCGTTTGTCTTGAAAACCTGTCACAGAAAGTGGGTGAGTAAGCTCAACTTTAGAATGGAAATATAGACATTTTGAATGTTTACTTCGAATATATCATAAAAATATTGAAATTTGTACCTATGTTACAAAGTTAAAGCTCTTAATGAAAATATATTTTCGAAGATATGCATTTAATGTCCATACTTAGTCTTTCTCGGTGTTTTCAAATATAATAGAAACTTACTTAATTGGACAATGATGCGTTAATGAATCATTCAAAGAAAGATTAACTTTAAACCTATTTAGAAAGAATATTTATTAGTGTTAATTACGAGTTAAGTTTGAAAACATGTCTTTTCGGGGTTTCGACACTCTTGATGTTGAAAGATATGTCATCGAAGTAAACCCGATCACCAAAATTGCGAAATCGCGAAATCACGATGTATTAATTAAAAATTAAACGTTTTTGCATGTTAATTAATTGAGATTAAACCTTATTGGGATTTCGTTAATCGGAATTCCGGACATCAAGATTTCAGGAAATCTGATGACATGAGTCGTGCTCTCATGGAATTGAAAATCCCGATATTGTGAAATGGCGATGGCCTGTTTCTTTTAAATATGATTTAACTTATCTTAATCAACTCAATAATCAAGATTAAGGCCAAAATAAATATAGTTTATTTTAATTGTGAATTATGAGTCAAGATTTTGGTGATCGGGATTTCGGGAAATATGATGACAAGAAACACGCTTCTCATAGAACCGTGAATTCTGAAATTGTGAAATTACAATGACGCATTTCTTTTAATCATGATTTAGGCTAAACAGGATTAGTTAACTTAACGTAAACTATGGATCGGGGTTTTATAAATCGGGAAATCGGGAAACACGATGACAAGATATATGATCATTTTGAATCCGCGAATCCCGATATCGCGATGTGATTAACTTAATTTTTTAAACTCTTTTAAATAAAAATTATGTAATTTGTGTTTTAATTAAGTCTTAAAGTATCAGGATATCAGGGATCGGGATTTCACAATTTGATTTGCATTAAAAATTTATTTACGGCAAACCCCGAATCCCGATTTCTTTAAGACTTGAATGAAAAACCCACAAATTTAAAATTATAATCCTTTTAAATAATTTTTCGAACAGTGTTGGAAAATTTATATTTTTGTAAAATTTTATCCGTTCTTTATTCAAAAGTAAATAAAAAGGTATCGCGAATTTCAGAAATGATGAAATTTTTCTTTGAGAAAAGTTGAAACCTTAAAAATAAAAATCTAGACCTTAGGGATGAAAAATTTAAGATTTGCTTCAACATAGGCTCCAACTAGGGACCTCGTCTCCCTGCGGGATGAGGAGAACATGTAGACTCAGTGCCTTCATTGGGTAAATGGTGTCAAGGGTTTATCTCTGATAAATTGTTTAAAGGAAAGGAACAAGAAATTCTATAAAACCTTTGAAAATCTTTTCAAAACTTCTTATTTACTTGAACTCAATTATAGTCTTTTTCCATATCCTTCTTCTCATCCCAAATTTGAATTAGTATTGAGATGATTAGAACAATCTTAGGAAACTCAACAGATTATTGTAAATTTTATCTTGCATCAATCGAAATAAAATTTATAATTTTTAAAATGGGAAGCTCTATTTTTACTTAAGATGAATATCCGGTTTCGAAAAAATTGATAACTAGAATAGAGTAATAGATAAGTATGAAAACCTTACAGACACCTCAGATATTGCTTCACTGCCAGCAGGCCTGTTCAGTACCCCGGTGAAGTTATCTGTCCCTTTTTACTGAATTTCCTTTCACCGCTTCGAGTGTTAATTTTATGTCCAGACATTGCTTCACTGCCAGCAGGCTTGTTCAGTACCCCAGTGAAGTTATCTATTTCTTTTATATTTAGACGAGGGAAATCATTTAAATGAATTTCCTTTCATCATCTGTAGGACTAGATGGGGGCAATCAAATATGAATTTTCTTTCACCATCTGTCTTATAGTTAGCTAGTGCCTACGAGGTGGGGGAAATCAATGATACTTAATATATCAGGGGTGGTGATCTGTGTAAAAATTTATAATATAGGTTTTTCAACTTGTTTTGGTTATTCTAGACCAATTTTTTTCAACCTTCAAAAACCCCTCAGTCCGTAGAGAAAAAGGGAAAAATTAATTTCAGGGGATTTTCTTTTGAGAAAGATTAAAACCTCAGACAAACTGTTAAGAAACTTAAGATAGTTAAAATTAACTCAAACATAACCAGTTTTAGTCAGAGAGAAAGAACTATGAAAACTGACCTAACTGAATTTAATCATTTGATGATTTTCAAAGTTAATACAAAATATCTCCTACTCTGATAAGAAAGTCCGGAAACATGAAAGATAGTACTGAGGGTATAAAAGGAGGTTTTGCAACAATATGTAAACCAGAACACCTAGGTTATAATTTCAAAATAACTCTTTAAATTTTATTTTATTTTGGTGAATTAATTATTCCATATAATGTTTTAAAAAACGCCCATTAATAGGGGCATTCAAGATCTTACCATCCAAATTTTCAAGCAGAAATGATTTTTTTCCTTCAGAAGATGCTACCTTAAAGGGTCCATACCAAACATGATCGAATTTACCATTTTTTCCCGAATCTTCTTTTCGAGCATCCCACCTCAAAACTAGATCCCCTGGGAGAAAGTTTTTGTTCTTGGCTTTGCGATCAAATAACATCTTCATATCATCCCGGTACTTCTGCAACTTTTCATCTACTATGTCCCTGTGCTGTTGAACTTCAATCAGCTAGTTTATCCTTCTTGTGAGAGGGTTTGGATCTTCCTTCTCATCTTTCCATAGTTTCATCACAGGAAGTGCTAGGTTTATGGGCAGCACTACATCATTTCCATATACCATTTGAAAGGGAGAAGTTCCGATAGACTTCTTTGTGCCTATTCGATTTTCCCAAAGAGCATATTTTAAATGTAAATGCCAAGATTTTTTATTTTCATTTAAGACTTTCTTGATTATACTGATCAAGCTCTTGTTAGAAGATTCTGCCAGACTGTTTCCTTGCGGATAGTATGTTGTAGAATGTCCCAACACAATATTATATTTCTGGCAAAAATTGACCATTTCCATAGACTTGAAAGCCTGCGCATTATCTATGACTATCTTTCTAGGACAGCCAAACCTAGACAAGATATTCTCTTCTAAAAAATCTATAACTACTGAATCAGTAGCCTTCCTTGTTGGGATAGCTTCCACCCATTTGGTGAAATAATCAGTAATGGTGAGAATCCATCTATGTTGGGCACTTGAATGAGGATTTATCTCACCTATGAATTCAAGTCCCCATTGTTGAAAAGGAGCTTCTATTTTGACTAGGACTAATGGCATCGTTGGTAGCTTATGTTTTCCTGTAAAAAATTGGCAAGGGATGTAAGCTCGTACCTTAGCATTTACATCTGGGAAAAGTTTAGGCCAGCAGTAACCAGCCCTCAGGATTGTATATGTCGTTTCTCTCCAAGCATGGTGCCCTCCACAAACTCCTTCATGAAATTGACTTATAACTTCCTATGTTTCTGATTCGACCAGACAAACTAAAAGGAAACCAAGCGGGTCTTTCCAGTATAATCGTTTCTTGGAAATACAGTATTTAACAACATGCAACTTTAGTGTTCTAGCTTTGGAAGGTGACAAATCATCTGGACATTTCAAATTTAATAAGTATGTTACTATGTCCTTGTACCAATTTGATGACGCGAATTTGTCCTCGATCTTGTTTTCGACTATTTGGTCATCAATTTCATCCACATCTATCCATCCTTCTTCCTCTTGAGCACTCTTTATCCCAAGAGCCCTGAAATTGGATTCAGCTAAAATTTTAGCTAAACCCTGTCCTTTTACCAATTTGATCGGTTTAACCTCCAAGTCAAACTCTTGAATTTTTGCAAGCCATATTCCTCTTTTACCATCACTGTCTGCTTGAACCAAGATATCTTTTACAGCACTAGTGGGTACATATGAAATCACTTTTGAATGTAACACATATGTTATGAAATCTTTCAATTATTTTACCATGGCATACACTTTCTTTTCCATTATATTGTATTTGAGTTCAGCATCTCGGAGACTCTTGCTAAAGAAGGATATAGGCTATTAGAAACCTTCTTTGTTCTTATGAAGGAGAACAACAACAAGCGTGTGTTCAGAGGCAAATGAAAAAATGAGAAAATCTTTAAGATAATCTGGGCTCGCTAGTACTGGTGCCTCACTTATAACTTTCTTAATGTGGGAAAAGGATGCCTTAGCTTCTGCTGTCCACTTTACTTCGTTGTTTTTTCTGAGCATATATGTAATCAATTTAACAATTTCAGCAAAGTTAGGAATAAATCTTCTCAAGAAATTTATTTTTCCTAAAAATGACTGAATTTCTTTAACATTCCTAGGAATAGCTATTGTATCTATAGCCTCTACTCTTTTAGGATCAATCGTGATTCCATATCGGGAAACTATATGACCCAACAACTTGCCTTCCTGCATAGCGAAATGAGACTTTTTAGGATTTAAGGATAGACCAAACCTGCGGCATTTTTCAAATGTTTGTTTGAGATGAATCATATGGTCTTCATCTGATTTTGAAAAAACAGTAAGATCATCCAGATATATGACTACGAACTTGTCTCGTTCACCGACGAAAGTAATATCCATTGGGCGTTGAAAAGTAGCTCCTGGATTCATTAGTCCAAACGACATTTTATCATACATAAACGTGCCCCAAGGAGTGGTAAATGCGGTTTTTTCCTTGTCAAGATCACTGACAGCAATTTGATTATAACCTAAAAATCCGTCAATCATGGACATTCTATTAGCCCCTACTACTTTTTCAAGAACGTGGTCCATTTTAGGTAGAGGATAATTATCTTTAAGAGAAGATTTATTAAGATTCCTGAAATCCACACATAATCTGATTTCCCCATTTTTCTTTCTAACTGGGACCAGATTAGCTACCCAATCAGAATATCTTAGAGGAACAATAATCTTAACACCTAGAAGTTTTTTAACTTCTCGTTCAATAACAGGTAATAAAATAGGGTTAAATTGTCGGAGTTTTTGTTTGAAAGGTTTGACAACTAGTTTAAGTGGTATTTTATGTTCTATCACAGAAGTGTCATATGTTTTCAAATCTTCGTATGACCATGCGAACACATCTTTATATTTTTTTAACAACTCCGTATAATTGTTTTTGTTTTCTATTGATAAATATTTAGATAACTTAACCATTTTGGGGTTATCTTCAGTTCCTATATTACAATCTTCAACCTCCTCTGGTTGAGGTTGTAGAGTAGTTTTAGAAGGAATGTCGTCTTTATTAAAGAGTCTTTCCAAAGGGATTAGACCTTTGGGGATTTGGTTGTTCTTGAGAACAAGCATTCGGTGGTTAGAAATTTTGTCATGAAATTCTTTAGAATCTTCCCCTTCTTGCATGATCCAAATAGGATCATTTTGATTCTATTGATCGTTATATGTTTCTGCAAATTCATCTAACGATTCAAGAAACTTTCTAAGCTGCTCATCGTCTTCAAAAACCTGCCAATGTTGTATATTATTTGGTATCAAAGGACGATGTCTCATTTGTATATGATATTTTAAATTAAAAGCAGTCGGGGGTGTAAAAGTTGACGCAGCTTTGGCTAAAGCATCAGCCTGTTGATTTTCGGATCTAGGGACGAAAGAAAATTCACAGAAGTAAAGAAATTCTTAATTAAATCCCAGACACAATTCCTATAAGACCGTAATCTAGGATTCTTAGCTTGATATTGCCGATTCACTTGTTTTATGATTAATTCAGCATCACCAAAGACTTCAAGATTCTTAATTTTCATCCTTCTAGCAGCTTCTAATCCAAGCACTAGAGCTTCATATTCACATACATTATTTGTACAATATATATACCACTGGAGCCTATATGAAAAAGGAATAACAAATTGATCATCAGGAGAAATAAGAAGTGCTCCATCCCTAGCTCCAAGATAGGAGGAAGCACCATCAAAATACATTTTCCATACACCAGTATTATATACATTTTTCTTTATTTCTTTTTTTTCAATTTTTTCTTCTGTACATTTATCATCTACATCTACTTCAAAATCATCATCTAATGATAATATAGAGTTTCCTAAGTCTTGGTCAGCGATATAAACTAGATGATTGTTAGGATTATTTGGGTCACTTACAGTAAATGCCAACCTAGTCTCCCTGTAAAGACGAGTGAATTGCCCTCCAAAAACAGGGATTGTAGCATATGTCATATCTAGCTGGAGGGATCCTCCAAGGTTAGCGCCCCATCATCTAGATAATAACATTCCATATTTTGGGGGAATATCAGCGACTACTACATCCATAAGGATACTTTTAGCAGGTATCTAAGCCAAACCTACTACTAGGTCTTTAATCATTCCTATGCATTTAACTTTCCTTGAATCGAAAGAATATACATCACCATAGGGTCTTGTGATTTCGAGACCAAGTTTTTCCATTATTTCCTTTGGCATAAAATTATGGGAAGCTCCAGAATCCAACATATAGTTATGTAAAATATGGTCGAAAAGGGTTAGTGTAATATAAAAAGGAGCCACTGTATCTCTTGCATCTTCGACGTGTGGACCGAAAACTAGGATAGGCTTGTCATCTTCTAAGTTAATAGCGTCACCTTGACTTTTATCTTCAGAAAAATTAATCATTTTGGCTATTTTTTTTCGGTATACTGGAGTTTTAGCTAATTCGACAAGGGGAATAGGAATTTTGATTTTACTTATTTCGTTTTCCAAGTTAAAGTTTCCTAGAGCCTTGTCATTTTCAATGTTTGGGGATTCCATAACTTTTTTATCGGTTTTACGTTGAGATGTAACCTTATTTTCTTTTATCGGAGATTGTGTATTTACAGGGGGTGTTCCTACTGGTTCTAACTGTACAGAGTGGGTATCAGTTGTATTTCTTTTTGCAGACTGTTTCTCTGCAACCTTTGGATTTACCTCATCGGTATCATTTCTTAACAAGCCTTTTTTTGTTGTAACATTTGGGAGATTTTTATTTCTTGGTCTTAGATTATATTTTCCCTGTAACTCAGCAATAATATCATCTGCAATATTTTGATATGTACAATCATCAGTGACATTATTGTTAACGTTATCTTCTTATTTACTTTATTTAATCAAAGACACTTCATAATCCTGTCTAGATAAGTAAGGGGATTTATTATCATCACCAAGATTACTAATATCTTCATCTAATTATTCAAACTCTTCCAAATCTTCTTCTCCAATATAATTTTCACTTTTAAAGGGTGTTTGAATTTTTTTATCTTCATTTTTCATTATCTTATGTGGTCCCTGAGGTTCAGGATTTTTCGGAAATCCTTTCTGGGAAAATTATCTCTTTTAGATTTTTCTAGTTCCATTTTCTAGATCTTGTTTGAAAGTTCTCGAATAACCCTAGCCATCTCTTCTATTCTATCTCCAGAAGATTTTCCTGACCCTGAAGGTCCACCTTGTTATTTAAATTTATTATTTTCTTTATTTCCAGTGTCGGACTTTGCTTTAAGCTTCCCTGATTCCATCATATTGGATTCGATTTCAACTACATCATCCTGCATTTTAGAGAGATCTAATGATCTCCTTTCTCTCAATAGTAAAGCGAAGTCGGGATCAAAAGCACCAGCAAAAGTCACTTTTGCTGCAGGTTGTGAAGGTTTAAATTCAGCTGGAATTTTATTGTACAATTTATTAAACCTCTGTATGAATTCTAGAACTGACTCAGAGATTTTCTTTCTGAGGGCTCAGAATTCGGTTAAATAATAGAGGTGATCCTTCCTCTCACCCCATTTTCTGATGAATGCACTCTCAAGCTCTTCATAGGATCTTAATGATCCAGCTGGTAAGGATCGAAACCAAGTCCTCACCTGTCCCTCAAAAGTTTAAACAAGTAATCTTTAATAAACATCTTCATGTTCTATTCCGAGTATATCTGCAATTTGATCAAAAATGTTTATATGTTCTTGTGCAGTCAAATCACCCTCCCCTGTAAATTTCGGGAGGCTCTTCATATAGTTCTCAGGGAGATCATGAAGAGGAACAGGAAGAACGAGGGGAGCATATCTAGCAGTCACTTTGGAAAAAATCTCGGGAAGTGGTACTTGACCACCTCCAGGAGAACCACCTCTAGCTCCATCACCTCCTTGTGTTGCCATGGTTAGATTTGGGACTAAAGTTTGGACAGTGTGTGGAGAATATTCTCGGAAAGTTGGAGACGAAACTTTAGGAAATGAGAAAGTATCAAAAGAGGGGGGAAGTGAAAGTGATCTTTCAAAAGTTTTCGATGAGTTTGATTTTGTAAAGTTAGGCTGATCTATAGGATAAGCAGATAAAAGGATTTGTTTAATTGATTTTCGTGATTTTAAATTTTTTTCCGGATTAGAGACTGTTGTTGGGAAAAACACCCTATGGACTAGAAAACTAGGGTCAAACTTGCATGCATATTTTGACCATAAATAAATCACTTTTTAACCTACCACCCAAAACTTAAACCCCTCTTTCACAATACATGCATGGAAATGAACTACTAACCTTTTTACTGATGTTTGGTGTAGATCCTCCGTTGCACTTCGCCCGCTTGTTTGCGCTGCTCCTTCCAAAGATAATCCTATAATCAAGACAAACCACTATGCATGCATGCTACTTTTCTAATTGAGGGTTAGAAATTAAACATAAATTAAAAAAATCATAGATAACTCATGCATTGGGACGAGAAAAGTATCCTTTTATTATTTTCAAAATGAATCAACTTACAATCAAAGTCGAGACCGGCCACTGCTCCTTGATCCTGATCCTGGGCTCCTCCTCTTCTTTTGTCCTCCAACTGCTTTGCATTAATTCTCCTTAGGCTTGAGGAAAGGCTAAAGGGTTGGGACAATGGATTCGGCAAATGGGCAGAGTTTCTTCGCTATAATTTTCCTCCTTCAAATGGTACCCCTACCCCTTCTTTTATAGGCTAGAAGGAGCTAGGGTTTTGGATGAACCCTTGGCCATGCATGTCCGGGAGTTTCAGTTAACTGACCCATAGTTTTTTGTCCCATCGGCAACTTTCCTATTTTTGTGTTTTGTTAGGTACACGCGGGCTATAGTGAGCCTGCCAACGTGTACACGCGTGTAGTAATGGGTTAGGGCGCGTGGGCCTTGACCCAAGAGGATTTTCAAGAGTTTGTTCAACATAACTTTGGAAATGAAGGGATATGGGTTGGCTTGATGCCAGGTAAGCATGTATGGTGCAATTTAGGGTTATAACAAATGCCCCCTAATGTGTGAGGTCAGAAGAGCATCTGATGGTCGAAATACATTACCAATATTTTACCAATCTGTACTGATATGCTGAATGAGTGAGCCCAAGAATCAGGAACCAGGAGGTGTCGTCTGCAAAATAACAAATTTCTCACCGAGGTGGGCATACCCATGCTCAGGATAAAATAGAATGATGTCTACCAATCAAATACACTGTAGATCCATGTCAAATAATTATAAAGAGTAGCTACGAATAATACACAACGGAGCTACATCTCAAAATCAGAAAGATATACATATAGAGTATCCATCTTCCAGAAGCTGATTCGGCCTGATGGTTGTACTTTAGAGATCGAGAAACAACTTCAAATCTTCTAAAACTTAGGTAGGAGTGTAATATGAGTGTACGACTGCACTACCTAGAGGTCTTCGATGGCTCGTCGATTATGGACTTGATAATCTTGATGATCGGACTAAAGGCTTCAGTGATTTCGAACAAGGAATTGATTGGATGTTCAGGATGGCCGGGTATGCGGACAAGAGACATACTGCAGAGGGGCCGAATCAGGCTCAGTGACAAACTTCCCTTGGATAATAGCATGACAAGTGATAAGACTCAGGAAGCATATATGTTAATCACAAGTCTATGAAGCAGGAGGCAACGCAAACTCTCCATATGTTTGGAAGAGTAACCAAACGGTGGAGGACACAACTCTATATAGCGAGGAAAATCTTCCTAAGGTCGTACTACATCCCACAGTCTGATGATCAAACGGAAAGATGTGATTTATCCAAGGGCGACTCATTATGCTACCAATAAATAAAATACTTTTCCCATCCTCTTTTTGGGGTATATTTGATTTTTTTGTTATTTTTGATGATTTTGAAAAAGAATAAAGGAATATTACATTAAAACGGAGGAACAAGTAATGCAAACATACAAGCTCGAGGCACAAGGACAAGACTGATGTTCTGGTGAAATGATACTCGGGAAAAATCCTCCAGTGGCCAAAGGTGTCAAGACGTAGAAGCAAATTGTTATAAGGCTAATGGGTAAGGTATGCAAATGTGGTTGATAGAACACACAATGGTAACGTCCTTCGATGTAAGTTTAACGAGCCCAGAGAAGGTAAGCTCGGTGGTTTTTCATATTTAGAGAGTCTGAAAAAACATAAAAGGAGACTCCACTGGGGTACCTTTTTCGAAGATAGTCTAGTCGGTTCGAAAAAGGGGTAAACTAGCACCGATTAGACGTCGATTCAGAACCATTTTAACGAGTGTGACAAGGACAAGATCACTCGGCTATTTTTTCACTTTTTAAGGAGTCTGAAAAAAGCTTAACTATGGACTCCGTCGGGAATTTTCTTCTAGACCATTTTAACGAGTGTGAAAGAATAAGGTCACTCGATGATCTTTTCAATTTTAGGGAGTCTAAAAAGAGCTTAACTATGGACTCCGGGGGGGTTTCTTTTTCGTAAATTTAGTCCCTCGGGCCTGAAAAAGGAATAAAATTATACCTGAGGATACTCTTCTAAAGAATGGGAATTCAATAGATTATTCCTTTGTTCGTACAGTTGACCGTTCGGACCGAAAAAGGGGTAAACTACCGCCAGACAGACGTGACTTCAAATTTCAGTTTAACGAGCATGAAAGGTCACAAGATCGCTTGGAAATCTTTTCATTTTTAGAGGGTCTGAAAAGGTCTTAAAAGGAGACCCGTTATGTTTTGGGAGTCCAGAGGGTAAGACTAAGAGTGAAAAATACCCATGCAAATGAGGCTCAAACTCGTATTCAAGAAAGACTATACAGACTCTTAAGCCTACAGTGTTGTGAGGAATGGCATGGACACCATAATGCAACCAGGACTTACCTAGGGCATCCATGTTTTGGTAGGCTCTACCACCAAGTCGCGACACGTCTAGAGCAGAATGATAGTTTTGTGTCACAACCAAATGGGATCGATCCTATAGCATAAGAAAAACGCAATGAGATGCAAAAGTTGGGGTGATATCCTAACCTATATGCTCAAGTTGATTTTTGAAAAAAACAAAATTATGGACTGTCAATATATATATATATATATATATATATATATATATATATATATAT
>ML778000.1:355964-373498 GCA_009831015.1 Picea engelmannii | reverse complement strand
GAAAATGGAATCAAGTATTGACCCTCCTTTACCTTGTTGTGTTGGCAGGATGTATGTACAGTGGAGGGAAAGGGAGAACGAGGCCTCCAATGAGTTAGTTGCTACAGATCTGAATGTTGTGGCTGTGTTGATGCAGTTCGGTTTGTTAAAATTCTTTTTGTGTCCGTTCATGTGCATGCAACCAAGGCTACTGAATTCCTTGATTGATTACTGGCACCCTGACGTAGAGGCGTTTATGCTAGAGGGGCAATCCTTGGTGCCCACCACCGAGGATATTTACTTTCTGACTGGCCTCTCGAGGAGAGGGGAACCAGTCAACTTTCAGACTTTTCCTGTAGGGCCGAGCAAGGTCTCAGAGATGATAGTTGAGTACTATGAGGCTGGTACCAACTGTAGAGGTTCTTCGATACCTATTAGCAAGATTACCAACGTCACACTACAGACTATTTTATTACTTATTGGGCGGATTACCGGCTCAACAACCGTGCATCATGCTTCGCGCGCACAGATGAACTGTGTTATCCAATGCATGAATGAACAAATTTTTGATTGGAGTACCACACTGCTGGAGTGTATGAAAAGGCAATTGACCGATTGTCGACAGCGGACACAGAGGAACTTCAGGTTCAGGACTATCTTGTGTTCGTTCTTTTTAGAGAGAGTTTTGTGCTTCAGTCCTCGGCTTGCAGTACGAAGACATCTGGCCACTTTCCCTGCAGTATGCAGATGGGCAGTGTTATCGCCGCGACAGGGTGGCAGAAGGACCGTGGAGGCCTTCGACGATGACTTTTTTTCTTGGTTGTCATGGCAGATCCCTGCGATCGAGGACTACCCATATGCGGGGATCGACTTTTCAAGAGATCCAGAGATACTCGTCCCTCCTGGTGAGGAGCGAGGGGAGATGGGTAAGTCTCCACCTGTATAGTTTTTTTGTTTGCATATGTAATTTTTATGTCTTTTTGATATATATATCATGTTTTTGTATGCCAGAGTATTTGATGGGTGAACGTTTTCTGTATGCAGATGTGGGACCCGTGCGACCTGCCGACTATGCACGGAACAGGCGTCGTCCACGGCCAGAAGCCACAGCTGCCGCCACTGGGGGAGCAACAGTAGCAAGGAACCTCCCTGCAGGAGAGGCTGAGAGGTTCCTTAGGAGAATTGAGTGGAAATTTACTGCACTCACTGGCACAGTCCCGATGGAAGAGACAGAGGACCTGCCGCCATCCATGCAAACTCATGTTGTGGGGGAACCTCGGACATGGGTCCGATTGTTTAGGCATTTAGCCCACGCTGTAGATGATTATAACAGGGCCCATAGGCCCTGAACAAAATTTAGACTCTTTATGTGCCACGAGCACCTTTTTGTATATATTTTTTGAGGGCATAAGCCCGGTGACTCGTTACTGTTCCCACTTTTGAGGCGCTTGCGTCCATCTATGTACTCTGGTGATTTTATGATGTTTATATATGGTTTTTATCTCTTTTGTGTCTTACGGATTATGTGTGCAAAAATTTATTTACATGTTTATTTCCATGATCTTTTTATATGTGGGCAAGATGCCAATCTAAAATGTGATTAGCTAGAGTATATGTGATTTGGTTTAATCTCCTAGGAACATGAAAATATGTAATATAATCAAAGTTGTGTTTTAAGAGACGTACCCTAAGGAATCATCGGTGTAAAGTTGGATCATGAACCCAGTATATTCTGTTTAGTTGCAACACAATCAGTTGAGTGTCTAGATAGACCCAGAGATGTGAGATACCCAATGACAATGCGTCATGAAGAAACTCAATAACTGCACTATACTCGACAACATTATTTGTGGTGTCACCTAAGCATATACCTCCGAAAGATAACAATTGACCCCGTGGTGTAAAGATTACCCAAGCTGCAAAGGCAGGCCTCCGTGTGTGTCGACTAGCACCATCCGCATACCCAATTAACACCTCGAACTCACTTGACATATGCCATATTGACGAAATATAACATCAATGACACGTCCATAACACTTTTTAAAAGAACCGTAAAAAGTAATAGTACAAAGACTATACATATGTTACAAAAAGTTACCCACAATGACCTTTCTATGAGTAATACTTCTTGAGGTAGAGCCCATTTCTAGGCTCCGCCAAAGCATTCCCTTCAAAATTGACCAAATGATAAGCACCCTTTTTCAATACCTCTTTAATAATGAAGGGTCCAAACCACATGGGTTTAAACTTTCCTGCCCCCAGGGGGTCCTTATCTTGGTCGTAGATCAGGACAAGGTCACCCTCAGAGAAAATCCGAGGACGAACGGACCTATCATATTGACACTTGACCTTATGTTTATGAGCCTCATTGTCCAGGGCCGCATCGCGACACTATTCATCAAGTTGCTCAAGGTGTACTAACCGTCCTTCAAGTGGAGAAGTGTCTGGCAATAACTGTACTGCCAATTTCAGAGATGGGATTTGACATTCGATGGGAAAGATTGCCTCCATCCCATAAATGAGTTAGAAAGGTGAAAAACCAGTTGCAGTCTTAACAGACGTTCGGTAAGCCCATAATGCCGAGTATAACATCAAATGCCAATTTGACTTGGCTGAGTTGATAGTTCGTTGTAGGATAGTCTTAAGAGTTTTGTTTACAGCTTCCACCTGCCCATTGGCTTGGGGGCAGTAAGGTGAGGAATGTTCTTGCTGTAACCCAAGCTTTGATGTTAATTCAGACATCATTTGGTTTTGAAAGTGACTGCCGTGGTCAGTGAAAATCTCTCTCGGGACGCCGAACCGTGCTATAATCTGGTTGAATAAGAAGAGAGTTGCAGTCTCTCCATCATCTTTAAACGTTGGCATAGCTTCGACCCACTTAGTGAAGTAGTCGACAACTACGATGATATAGAGGTGCCCCCTTGCTAACGGGGGGTTGCATGTAGTGTAATCAATCCCCCACTTAGTGAAGGGACCAACTGTGATGACAGGAAACATGGGAGATGGATGTGCCCTCATCTTCTGAGAGAAGATTTGGCACGGATGGCACTTCTTGACCGACTCGATACAATCTTTGATAAGTGTGGGCCAGAAGTAACCTGCTCATAAAATATTTTGGGTTGTTTCCAACCCAGATAAGTGACCGCCACAAGCTCCTGTATGACAATCATTGAGCACTATGATGGCCTCCTCATGAGTGAGACATCGACGCAAGATGCAGTCCACACCTCTCTGATACAACGCATCATTGAGTATGAGATAATTCTTAGCCTGATGATGTATCCACCAATGCTCGTCATGAGAAGTAGAGGTGGGGTGCTTCAAATCTGCAGATAGATCAGTATATCTCCATACCAGGGGTCTGAAGATTCAATAAAAAACATATCCCCCCGGATAGGCGATTCCTCAGGCACAACGTCGCCCGACTCAACTGGAAGCTCCAAAATAAGTTCTGCGAAGACCAATGACTTCTTGGACTTTGCTGAAACGAAGTCTAAGTCAAATTCTTGGAGGATGACCATCCATCTACTAATTTTTTCGCTGATAACTCGTCGTGTCAACATGTACCAGAATGGATTCACGACAGCAATGACGGTGGTCTTGTGAAACAGAACATAGTGACGGAACCGTTGAACAGCATGAACTGTTGCCAACACAAGTTTTTCGAGATGGGAATAATTAAGTTTCGCTCCTACGAGGCCATGTCTCAGGTAATAGATCACGTATTCTGAATAAGAATCTTCTTCCTGAACTAAAACCATGCCTATGGTTGACTCTGTGGTAGCCAGATATAATAAGAAATCTTTGTTATAATTAGGTGGTCGTAGAAGAGGTGCGGTTGTGAGGGCATGTTTTAATGCATCGAAAGAGCATTGAGTGGCTTTGTCCCAGAAAAAGGGAACATCTTTCTTAAGTAAATGCATAAATCCCTTGGTGATTTCGGCATAGTTGGCGATGAAGCATCGTAAGAAGTTCACCTTGCCTTGAAGAATTTGAAGTTGTAAGATTGTGAGTGGGGGGGGCAACTGGATTATTGCCTCCACCTTAAGAGGATCCACCATGATCCCTGTTGTTGATACGATGAAACCTAACAAACATCCTGACGTGACGCAAAAGTTGCACTTGTTGGGATTCAAGCGAATCTTGAAGTAGCAGCAGCGCTCGAAGATTAGTCTGAGGTGCGTAGGATGATCCTTTCACTTGCGAGAGAGTGATGCTAAATCATCTAGATAGGCCTTGAATATATGTTTGAGATCATGAAACACAAAAGACATGGTCCGTCGGAAAGTGGCTCCAACATTCTTGAGGCCAAAAGGCATATTACGATAGGCGAATGTGACAAATGAATGTTGTTTTGTGTTGGTCTTCAGGTTTGATTTGGATTTGATTATATCCCAAAAAACCATCCATGAATGAAAAGGCTTCACAACCGACACATTCATCAATGATCTGGTCAATGAATGGGGTTGGAAAATTATCTTTTGGACATGCCTTGTTCAAATCACGGAAATTGGTACATACATGAATCGTCCCTTGTTTTTTATTGACCAGCATGGGGTTTGACACCCATTGAGTCAAATGAATAGGGTCAATGAAACCTTCCTTGAGCAATTTATCAACCTCAAGCTTAATGGCTGCTGCTTTCTTAGGATTGACTGGACGAAGTTTTTGTCGAACAGGCTTAGCATTGGGATACATTGTGATTTCATGTTCAACTATTTTCGGATCGATACCTGGCATTTCCTCATAAGACCAGGCAAAAACGTCGCGGAATTCTTTGAAAAGATCCGTATAAATTTGAATCTCTTCGGGGGAGCAATCTGCCCCGATGAAGACATTCTCTACGACGCCAGGGTTTTGGGAGATGTTGATAGGTATAGTTTCAGTGATAGCCGCCATATTGCCCTCAACATAAATTTCCTGTGTAGCTAAGAGATTAATAGGACATGGCTGATCTCCCGTCATGGTGATTGTGAATTCTCCTGCCTTGATTCGGCTTAATTCTGGGAGGAAATATGATCTATGATGAATATCTTCCCAAGGTTTGTCCAGACTAGTCATCGCCTCGATTATGGCGATGACTAAGTCTAACGAATCGATGGTAGAAAGAGAACCCTGAGCCCAAATAGGCTCTAAAAATGGGTCCAACTCTTGTGCGGGAGTTGGATCAGGGTTAGTTGAAGCTTACTGGACTAATGAGTATGCTACTTCAGCAACCGACAAAGGCATAGACATGCCGGAGTGCCTTGTCTCATCCATCGTGGTTGATGGGGAAGGAACAATCCACGGATCCTCAAAGTAAGTTGTGCGGAATGATGAAACTTGAAAAATCTCAGCCTTGTGGTGATTAGATATAAACTTGACATCGTCATGAGGAGCTGGGTAATCGAAGGTACCCATCAAGTATGGGCACAAACCAACTCCTACGTTAATGACACGGACTTGAGGATTATCAATCATGGGAACCGTGGATGCCCCCAAAGCTGGGTCAGGTCTAGAGAAGGACAATTGATCGATGGTCACTATCCGACCCTCATGTGGAAACAATAAGACTTGGAAAAATGTAGCTACCACATCTTGCATAGCATAAGTCCAACTCCATCCTAACAAGATATTATAGTCTAGGGGGGCATCGACTACCTCTACTTCGATGCACATGGTCTTCCCTCCTAACTGCACGGGGAAAGAAGGGACGATGCCATGTGGTTGGAAAGAACGATCGTTGAATGCAGTGAGGAGAGTAGGTGGCAGAGACAAAGCAGGCTGGCCAATAGCCTTCCAACATGCTAACAACATAACGCATGTCGAGGTGCCCTCGTCGACCACCGTGAGAAAGATATTGCATGTAAAAGTTTTCGTGGGGTGAGCCACTACTATCTGAAACGCTACATGGTAAGGCAGATGAGGTTTTAAGTCGGTTGTATCTAGCATGATGGTACATGGGTTACAAGTCTCAGTAGAGCCTAAAGCAATTAACAAGGCTTTCCTCTGAGCAGAGCAGCTTTGGAGGACCTCCAAAGCAGACATCGCACAAGGGGTTTGTGATAAATCTTCCACCACAGAGTAATTCTGGAAGGCCCTTGCATTTGGGTTGTGAGAAGCTTTCTTAAATGCACCCTTTGTAATGCATGTCATTGTTTCTCCCAATGTCTTCTCGATCTGTAGAGGAAGAGATGGGATTTCAGCTTCTTTACCCTTCTCATAGGTGCTTGGTTTACTATAGTCAGGTGCTCTAGTCGTTATGAAAGAATCACCCCTAACCATATATATGTTCGCGGATGAGGAATTGTTAGGAGGGGGGAAGGTTTCATGGCTGCCCCCTTCGGCACTTGTAGAGGCTTGAGTTAAATTTTTCCCATGCTGAAAGGGATTAGTCAACACGACTTGTTGTTGTTGTGTGACAAACTTTTGGGCCTCTACAAGTCTAGGAAAAATATGGGTAGGGTGATCTTCCGCACACAAGTTGCACGGATACCTCACCTTCCATTTTTCTGTGGTGCCCTCGCCAGCATTATTAGTGGGTTTTTCTCCCCCTTACCTTTTTTTCATTGTTTTTTCTTCCCTTCAGGCTGCTAGGTGGCCTTTGGGTTAGTCATCTGCACAGAGTGTACTTCTGACATTTGGGTAGGAGGAGAAGCCAAAGAAATAGTTTGGCTGGCTGCTGAGTGTTGTATAGATAACTATTGCAATTGCTTTGTCAATTTCTCAGCAAGCTTGGTTTGTGCTGAGCCAAAAATACCATCGGCATGTGGTCCAGCTCTCTGTCTAGTTTTATCCAATATCGATCATGGTGCATCCGGCAGGATGTTGTATAATAAACCAGACTGAGAATAGATGAGCTCGAACTATTGAGCCCTCATGATGGCATCTTCTTCGGAGAAAACTCCTGAAGTCACGACGTCTTTGGATAATTGTGGGACTAAAGACTTAAGGAACCACTCAAGAAAGAATGCTGGTGGGACTGGTACTTTGATTAAACTCTTTAGACGTCTCCACTCTCGGATATGATCTGAGATATGGTCTGCTGTCGTTTGTTCGAAATTGGCAAGAAGCTTTGTGCCAGTGTCGTATCTCACAGGTAACTAGAAATGGTTAAGGAAGGCCATCGCCAGTTCTCCAAAAGAAGAGTATCTTGAGCGATCAAGCTCGATGTACCATTTCGCGGCACTCCCGATAAGAGTGCATTGAAAAAATTGCAACTGGATGGAGTCATATTTCAATGAGTTAGATGAACACCAAAGATGGAAGGTAGTCACGTGATCACCTGGATCTTCATTAGGCTTGGCCTCGAACTTTGGAATGTCTGAAGGAAACTTCATTGGCATAGGAGGCCAACGTGGATCATGACAAATATGATCATTTAACAACCTTGTCAAATCTGGCAAGTGTAACGTCGCCAAGAATGGTAGTTTGGGTTGCTGCTGATAGCCTGGGAAAAAGGGTCCTGGAGTTTGACTGGCACTAGGTTGCCAGGAAAAGTTTGGCTGCTGGCCCGGATTCTAGTAGAAACCATGGCCCTGACCAGCGTAAGGATTTTGCATCTGTGGGGACATCAATGGTTGATTCCCCATAAAGGACATAGGATGTTGGGCATGCATCATGTTTGAAGGACTTTGAGAAGGATTACCCCATGCCGGTCCTGATGGGAGAGACATAGAAGTCTGTCCAGGGTTCCATTGACTGTGGAAAGAATTACCCTAGAACAAAATTCCAGAGGAGGGAATGGTTCCTTGTCCTGAGTTCCAAGGTCCTGCTATATGTGCCCCCGGTGTAGGAATAGTACCCTGCGCTGGAGTAGAATGTCCAAAAATGGGAGTTCCCCCAGACGGGAAAGCGGTGGATGTGAAAGTGTTATTACCAAATGTCCCATTCCAAAAAAATGGTGACGAACCTACTGGCATAGTGTGCGCAGGTGTTCCTTGATTCCCGGCTCCAAATAAACTAGTGTGTGCAGGCTGCCCGGCGGACTGCTAATGCAGACCACCAAGCGAAGGGGATGAAGGAGAGATATGACCTCCAGCGTAAGAAAAATCATTAAAAGGGACGAAAGTGCCCCCAATTTGACCTTTCAGAGGAGCGTTAGAGCTCCCTACCCCCAGACCCAAAGTCTGTAAAGTGGAGTGAGTGAGTGCAGGACTTGTACCTGAACTAGGCATATCGTATGAGAATGGAGGGCCTGTCGCACTAGGTGTGAAGGGAGTTGTGGTCGCCATGATAGATGGGATCAGTCCACTATGCGATGTAGTTGCGGCTGAGACCATGGTGGCTTGAACCGATGACAACAAGCTAGGATATTCTTCTCCAATGGTAACAATGGTGGTGGGAATGGAAGAATTCCTAGAGGAAGTAACAACGTTTGTTTCCATAGCTGTGTGAGGCACTGACAGGCGTTCGTAAAATTGGATTGGTACAATGACCAATGGCCAAGTATCATTGGTTGGGGTTTCAACCGAGCCAATATTGGTGGTTGATTCCTTTAGGAGTTGTTCAGGCACAATGGTTTGTAACCCGGTTGCTTCGAAAGACCCTTGTTGGTCTAGCTTCCACCTCAATGGTGGTGGGGGTGGCTCCAGTATAACCGACGGCAAGCCCAGAAGCCTTCGTGACCGGCGAAGCTCGGGATCCTCCACTGTGTGAGAATATCCAAGACATTCTAAGGTATTCTACACATTCAAACAGTAACACACACTAAAAAATAAGCCCCTAAGATAAGACAAGCAATCACTAAACTATTTTGAAGAACAGTTACAACAACCAACACTAGAGAAACTTACTAGTGCAAGTGCAACTCGAACACAGAAGCACCCTCCAGGTATACTCTATAAATCATGGCCCGATGTCTATCCTAGGTACCGCAGTATACCCCTGCAGTCACCTGTGTATGTCCCTAAAAAGATTGGAAACTAGTTTTCCATCATGCGAACAGTCACCAAGCGAGTACAGTCGAAAGTCGGGTAGACCACAATCAGCAGGGTATTAAGCCCGAAACCTGTCAAGGGTATCGAGAGAAAATGGTCTGGAAGAAAACTGAGGACCTCGAACAGATTTTAGACCCACGAAGCCCCGTGGCAAATGCAAATGACGGAATCCCAAAACAAGCCCTCGATATGTGTTCTCCACTACGCTTGGTCCAGCTTTGGAGGGTTTATCTCTGCTACCTTTCCTCACGCGACCTCATGTTTATCCCCTGTGTTAGAGGGGGGTCTCAAATAACTTCCACGAAACTGGACTTTTAAACTCCCTATCACAGAGTCCAAAGTTTGGTTTTGAGTGGCCTTGAAGAGTTTCCTCTCCAACCTAATCCAAGGCCCTAGTCCTGAACTAGTGTATGAACCCTACAAACAAAAAGTCTAATAGATTTCAAATTAGTGTTGCTTTTATGGGATTTTTTATGTCATGAGGTATGAAGGTGAAATTGATGATGTGTAAAGACTCAAAGAAAAAATGAATGAAAAAAGATGGAAACAAAAGACTTTTACTAAATGCAAAAATCAACAACTTTTCACAAAGAAAGAGTTCTTTTTCTTTTTCAATTTTTCTAAGATTTCATGCATCACACATAAAGGAATTTCACTCGACTATGAGCTACTTATGCTCTAAATACACTGCAAAAACTTATGAACAAAAAGACTTCTCCCTAGCTATTGATGCAGAAACACAATCTTTAAACAAAGAAGAAAATGAAAAGATTTTTTTTTTCTTTTTTTTTTTATTTACGTGCTAATCAAGAAACAAAGGGAAAATACCGACAAGCCTAAAACCAAGAAAAACAAAATTCTGGCTTAAAGCGCAGATCGCAAAGAATCAGATCAAAGACACACAATGGCAATCAAGAAAGCACATACTCTTACTCTTGTCTAAAAACCATAAAACAATTTTTTTCTTTTTTATCTTTTCTATCAACTATCAACTAAGAAAAAAACAGGCTAAGGGTAAGAGGCCCTAACCTACTGACTGTTCAACCCTAGACTCAAACACATGAGAGGAACACTTCTCACCACAGGAGGGGATGACTTCCCCACCCTAATTGAAAAGCAGCCTATCAAGCACGTTGTTTTCACTGAAACAACACGCATGTGAACGCGTGCTGAGCTAAAACAAAGCGCGTGTACACGCGGGCTAACCTTGTACAGTCCGCGTGTATATATAAACTTTAAGGAAAAAATAAACACAGGAAACCCAGACCAGGAAGAGGCCTCTGGTATTGATAACCAGGGTCTATTGAAGGCTTGGATGCTTCTTCTAACCAGAAAAGAAAAATAATTGCAAGGAATAAGAAAATGCAATAAAGCAAATTGAGACAAGACTGTGAACCAGCAAGACTCAGACAGGATCCAGAAATCCCCCTGAGAATGTATAATTCTGACAGGGAAGAGGAGGACTGCCTCTCAAGCTCTCTGAACTCCTACACGCTACTGAAACCTCTACAGCTAGCGTTCACACGCGGGCTGTAAGAGATTAGAGAACGGGTACACGCGTGAAGGCCTTCTACAGGCCGCGTGTACCTCTGTGTGTCCCGAAAATTGTCATCAAGCAACAGTCAGGGAAAACTGGCATAAAGAACTAGTCTCCCTGCTAGCTCAGGCCTTACAAAAAAAGACAGGCAAAGAAACAAAAAATCTATTCTCTTAAACTACCCAAAAACTCAACTAAATCCAGAAACCCTAAAGAGTAACTTCTCTAGTACAGTCGCCAATTCTGTTGTTGGGAAAAATACCCTACGGACTAGCAAACTAGGGTCAGACTTGCATGCAGATTTTGACCGTAAAGAAATTACTTTTTAACCTACCACCCAAAACTTAAACCCCTCTTTCACAATACATTCATGGAAAGAAACTACTAACCTTTTTACTGATGTTTGTTGTAGATCCTTCGTTGCGCTTTGCCCGCTTGTTTGCGCTGCTCCTTCCAAAGATAATCTTGCAATCATGACAAACCACTATGCATGCATGCTACTTTTCTACTTGAGGGTTATAAATTAAGCATAAATTAAACAAATCATAGATAACTCATGCATTGGGACAGGAAAAGTATCCTTTATTATTTTCAAAATGAATCAACTTACAATCAAAGTCGAGACCGGCCACTGCTCCTTGATCCTGATCCTGGGATCCTCCTCTTATTTTGTCCTCCAACTACTTTGCGTTAATTGTCCTTAGGCTTGAGGAAAGGCTAAAGGGTTGGGACAATGGATTTGGCAAATGGGCAGAGTTTCTTCGCTATAATTTTCCCCCTTCAAATGGTACCCCTACCCCTTCTTTTATAGGCTAGAAGGAGCTAGGGTTTTGGATGAACCCTCGGCCATGCATGGCCAGGAATTTTAGTTAACTGACCCATAGATTTTTGTCCCATCGACAACTTTCCTATTTTTGTGTTTTGTTAGGTACACGCGGGATGTAGTGAGCCTGCCAGCATGTACATGCATGCAGTAATGGGTTAGGGTGCGTGGCCCTTGACCCAAGAGGATTTTCAAGAGTTTGTTCAACATAACTTTGGCAATGAAGGGATATGAGTTGGCCTGATGCTAGGTAAGCATGTATGGTGCAATTTAGGGTTATAACAGAGACTGGCGAAGTCTGTTTACTATCTGGGTTTTTTCTGGTGTTCTTATGACTACTAGCCAGTTTATTTAGTGTGGAGTCGCCAAGTGAAAAATAATTTAGCCTTATAAATTTTTCTATTGCTGTTCACTATCAATAACAAAAAATGTCAATGTCGATCTTCCCAGGGAAATGATTCGTTTTTTTCTCCCCAACAACGGCACCAAAAAGATGTTGTTCCTGAGTTTATGTTTTAAGGCTATAAAACATACTGTCAAGGCATCCGTAAATAATTTTAATGAAAAGGTTTGGAAATAAGGAATCAAATAAAGATCAGATCAGATTTAGTTTCTCAACTGTCTCTGTCTTTCTTCGTGTTGCTCTTGGATGCTAATGTCTCGCTCAATAGCATCCCATGATCGTTCTAACTCAACGCTATTGGTCGTTGTTTGTAAAATAGTATTAAATAAACTTAAGGCAATGCTGGTTTGATCCTGAAGGCCCGGTTCTACGTTAGGTTGTCTGCTACTAGGGACAGTCATGGATGATAAAGTTTAAAAGGTTTATAAATGGGTTTTTAATCAATTGGTTACTTCAGATTTCCAGATATGAGATCAATGAAAACAATTTTAAAATCTAAAACAGTAATGTAAAAACACATTCAAGGTCGTTTCCTGGTTTTGTAACAATTTTGAAATTGTAAACAACAAAACACAATACAGAGAAATATAAGGCTTTTATCAAGAAAGAATCTTATATTTCTATTGACGATGATAAAGAAAAACAAGGTTTCTAACATAGTTAAACATTAAGGAACAGAAGGTTTTACAGGTCTTAAAATTACTAAAGCAATTTCAGAGGAAAGACTGTAAAACGTTCAACATCCAAACCAATCTGAAATAATAAACAACGATGTATATAAATTCAAATCGATTACTTTTTAGAAAAACATTTAAAAGGAAAATTTAACAATGCATGATAAACAAGGGAAGACACATAGTTACAAAGTTGCAGGATCCAGAATCTCGTTTGCGATTTATATTCTGATGAACTTCAAAACTGAAATTACAAAAATGGCTATCTCCAAAATTTCTGAAGCCTTTTCTCAGCCTTTTGAAATTATATTTATACCTTTTCTTCAAAGTTTCACGTTGGTAACTAACCAACTCCCTAATATTACAGTTACATAGAATAATGTCAATCATTTACAATTTTCTTTTAAAATTCTAATAAAAACATTTAAAAAAAAATTTAAGTTTGTGTTGATGCACTTCCTTTTTATGTTTCAATGCACTGAACACATTTTCCCAAAAAAATTTACTAATATCTTGGGAGCCTTGGGTATCTCATTTTCTTCAAATGAGAAAAATCTCCTCTGTAATTCGGGAAACCGACTTTCTATCATACTTTCTGTGAACTTCACTGTTTTTAACTTTAAACTCGAATTCACCATCCACTTGTTGATCTCTGTGATGTTGATCAATTTGATGTTCAAAATTTATTCTTTCTTTTCCTAGAGCTCTTCTATAAATCTCAGTTGATGCTTGGCTATATTGACTTCATCTAACAACCCAGAACAACCATCTATTCCGATATTCAATGAATCTTTTTCAACGAGATTGAAGATTCCTTGGCAATCTTCGTTAACTTCTTTTTTTATTCTTTTATATTCAGCCAATTTTGATTCCCATACTTTTATCATTATATCCCCTTTTACCTGTTCAGAAATAGATAATTTCTAATTTTTTCCAATTTCTTCTTTTAATGAGGAAGCCACTGCTTTCTGAAAAGTAGTCCTTGCTTCCTTTGCTTCTCTTTCTTTCTGGAACACATTTTCCATGGACTTATTTGATTCTAGAAAATAATTTTGAATTATTTCTAGATTCCATAATACTTTTTGTTGCTCCTCCTCTATTCTTGCATATATTTCCAATGCCTGTGTCTTGAAATGTCCAAGTTCAACTACCTGGTTAGTAATAAAATTAATCTTATCATGTAACTGTTTATTTTCTTCTCCTATCTTTTGAACTTGTTCCTGTGTGACCTGTATTAGATGTTTTGCCTCATCTAAATATTTATTTAACTTTTGGATTTCTTGCATATCTTTGAGTCTAGTTTGTTCTAGACCCTTCTATATTCCCCAACCAATATTTCTTTCATTTTCCTTCAGTCTGTCTTGCAACTGGGTTATTTCTTGATCCTTCTGTTCAAGCATAGTTGTTAGGTTTCCTACAGAATATATATTAGCTGATGCTATAGAACCCATTGTTCCTGCTAACTCTGTAGCGAAATCTCCTTCCTTGAGTTTCTTCCCATCTATGATAATTCTATCCTTCTTAATCGATCTTTCTCCTACAGGATGAATTTCCTGTTTCAAGACAACTCTTCTCTTTTTGATGAAAAAATAATCCGACGAGGGGATTTCATCTCTTAAAATTGTCTCTAGGTCACTGACATATAAACATCCTTCATGAGGAGTTCCGAAAGTAGACCGTAGTGGAGTTAAAGATGTAATGGGGCTACCAAGTTCTTTTGAAGCAGTTACTCCAATCTTTTCTGGAATATTATCAAGAATTATTGGACTTGTTTCCAATCCTTTTCCTTTCTCTATCTCTGGTTCTTTTATCTGAGAACCCTCTGTGTTTTGAGGAGGTATTTTAGAATCCTTCAACTTATCTTTGTCATTTTATTTATCCTGAATATCATTTTCAAACCATGGAGGGGTTTCTTCCTGTTCTGACAATGAAGTCAATATTTCACCTTGCAAAATCTTTGGTAGGCAGCTTCACCTATGTCTTTGAAAAGATTTAAACCCAGCCTGTGTGTCAGGTGACAAGGCTTGTACTTTATTCTGCACTTCCTCATAAGATTTAACATCTTTGAAAATATCATCGTAAACAGAAACTTCATGTTCATATGCTTTTAAATTACAATGTATGTATTGCCGACTAATTATTTGATAAGGGCCATGTTTCTTGTGCTTGATGTCTACTAACTTAACTTCCTCCAATGACTCGGCCTCTGCCTTAGAATGACCTAAGTTTGATAAAGTAAATTTCCTGATATGAACAGGGAAAGATGGCCATGCTTTTTTCTGAAGGGCTTTTAATTCTAACCCAATACCACCCTTGGCTAACTGATGAGCTACTTCTCTACATAATAATATATCTGGTAAGAATTTCGGGAGTGTGTGAGGCAGAATGGAATAGCCATAAACCCTAACATAGGAAAAAATTTCTTCAATAAACCAGTCGGCAATCGATTTGAGGTTTTCTATGACTTCATCATAAATGCGAGGGGGTTCGCATACAAAAAATATTTTGTGCAGAGGAATGCTGACATAATGACAGATATCATAAAAAACATCTTTTGCATTTTCTTCCCAGAGAGCTGAGTGGTATATATGCACAGGCTCTGGAAAAGAAGTACTCCAACTCCAATTCATTAATGGGAAAGGAGTCATAAAAAAAATGGCATCCATTATATATGCAGGCATATAAAAAGACACTGGTTGTCCCTTGGACTTAGCTACTTTATAATTTACAACCTCTTGCATTAGGTTATCTTACAAAATTTTATGCCAGTTAAAACTACGTCCTTCTGAAACTTCCTCTGAGAAGGGTACCCAGTCTGCATGAAAGTGATAGGGATATTTTCTCCCGAAAAGTATGCATAACATCATGGCTATGTAAACCATATATTCGTTTAACGAGGCCGAAGCATAAATCCCATGATCATTAGCCCTAAACTTTGCTTCAGACCTCATCCATCCTCTAATCATGTCCGCATAATGTTGGCAAATATTGAACAAGCAACGAATACGTGTTGATGGTTGTTGTCATTAATGGCAACAGTGGAGATGGCAAGATAAGAAGGATAAAACCCCTTGGGGATTCGGACGTAAAATCTCAGGAGAAACAACATTGAAGAAAATGTGCACAGCAAGAGTTTACAGATAAGAAGACAGAGATCCAGTGACCGTTGGATCCCATCCAAATTTCTTGAAAGACCGACAACCGTCAGATCTGCAGAAGTTGCGAGGGAGATAAGCCATCGGAGATTCGGGGATCGGGATTTCAATATGCAAAGTTCACTCGACAACGAAAACCCTGAAATCGCGATATGCGATTTCGCGATTTGATCGCAACTGTTAAAAGCAAGCTTGAGATATGGACCGTTGATTTTGCTCATCGGAGAATCAGGAATCGGAGTTTCACGAGTCTCGTGAACAATGACAATGAAAACCCCGAAATCGCGATATGCGATTTCACGATTTGATCACAGTCGTTAAATCAAGAAGAGATTGGGACCATCCACTTGTAGACAGGAGGCTTCATCAGAGTTTCGGGGATCGGGGTTTAAATATGCAAAGAATACAATGCAACGAAAATCCTGATTTCGCGATATGCGAACTCCCGACTGAATCTGCAACATCAGATCAACATGTGATATAGACCGTTGATCCAACTCACAACGGTAGACCAGGTCACCTAGGGACACGTGGCACAACCATAGAATGACAGGTGTCAGGTAGATCTAACACTTCAGGCACATACAATTCATGAATCAGAGTGACACGTGGCAGGATTTAACACGTGCCAAATCACGTGTGACGTCAGCAGAGGCATCGACAATCGGGACTTTGATATGTCAAGAACACACTGCAACAGAAACTCTGAAATCGCGATATGCGATTTTGCGATGTAATCACAGCCGTTGGATAAGAATGAGATCCGGATCGTTGATCTCCGTCATTGGAGAATCGGGGATCGGGAATTCTATAAACATGCGTATGATGACATCTAAAATGCCGAAACCCCAATGAGAGGCTTGACCGAGGTCTTATGTTGACGGTCACATGGACCATTGTGTAGCCAGAAGGGGCTAAAGATCGGGAAAGGATCACATCGAGAATCGGAGAATCGGGGGTTCCGAGTACATGTGCATATCGACAATGAGAATGACGAATTCGCGATGAGTGAAATCCCGATGGGATCTGAACCATTGGATCAAGCATTCATCAGAGGGTTGCTGTTGTTCCTCACACATTAATGCTTCAGTTATGAATCTGTTAAGTGAAACAGACTGATGATGACGAATTGGTTAGCGTTTCAGTTGCCAAGACAGATGCCCTTGGATTTCCCATTGAAAGGGGAAGTGGAATCGCTAAGGAATCGTGTATAAAATAAAATGAGTGAGACTGAATTGTGTTAGCTGTTCTGAATGGAAAAAGAATGAAACAGTTAGAAAGGAGAAAGGAGAAGGAGTTAAGAATGAAATCTGATTGATATACAAAATGAAATGAATTGTATATGAGGATTGGAGAAAAGGACAGGCAGAGCAGATGAAATATAGAGTAGAAGAACAGACTGATAGTGCAGAGCAGAGGCAAAGCAGAACAATAGAGCAGAGCTGAAGCAGAGCAAAACGATAGAGCAGAACGATAGAGCAAGCAGCAGAAGACAAGATTTACAGAACAAAGTAAAATTGGTATGAACTGATTTATCTGTAAAGTTGAATTCTTATTTAATCATTGATATATTAGGGAGGTTGGGAGGTGCTCGGGAGGACTGTTGTCCTCAGAATTTCAAGTGGTTTCTTGAACACAGGAATTTGTAGCTTCCATCTGGTTGCAGCCAGAGAAATCAGGGTGGCAGGGTGGTGCAAGGGAGAACTCTTGTTCTCTGTTATACAGGTTGGTGCCTATATGATTGGAAGTTGGTGCTTCCATCTAGTTGGTGCTGGAAACTCTCAGGGAGTTGGTGCTTCCTTCTAGTTGGTTCTAGAGAAACCAGGGATTTGGTGCTTCCTTCTAGTTGGCGCTAGAGAAACCAGGGAGTTGGTGCTTCCTTCTAGTTGGTGCTAGAGAAACCAGGGAGTTGGTGCTTCCTTCTAGTGGGTGCTAGAGAAAACAGAGAATTGGTGCTCTCAACAAGTTGTAGCTTGTAAAACAGAGGTAGCAGCCTCACATTGAGTTGGTGCTCAATTGTAAATGATGTACAGAACTGCAAAAGA
>ML778000.1:318761-344918 GCA_009831015.1 Picea engelmannii | reverse complement strand
CAGTCTTCATCTCTACATTCATCTTCTTTGATCCAATATCCTTTTAAAAAGAACAATGGATCAACATCTATTTCCATGGATTCTATCACCCTTGTAGTAATTTCATTATTATATTCTTGAAAAACAAGTCTTTGATTCTCTTCCTCGAGAATTTGATCAAAATATTCTTTCAATATCATCACATTTGGATTTTGAAATTCGGGGGTCATTTACCTAGGGGCTTGATCATTGATATTTTTATTTATTTCTAGATAATTTATGAGGCCATGTGTAGGAAATGGAGGATTTTGATATTCCTTCCTTGGAATTTTATCGTCATTTATTTTTAACTAAGATATTCATTTTGCATTTGGTTGATGATTCTTTTTAACTAGGAAATATGAGTGTCTTAATAGGTCTTCTCAATTTCTTCAGAGATATTTGTTACATTTAGTGGTTTCTCTTGAAATTTTCCTCTTCCAACCCCTCTCTCTTCAACTACTCTTGAAGTATATGGAACTTGATATGACAATGATAAATCTATCATCTTCCTTTGAACTTTACCAAGAATTATTTTAGGAACAACTTCACTTTATAACATGAAAAATTACATTTCAGTCGCTCCTCTTATTTCTTCTACCAAAGTTGTGATTTATGATGATTTTATTGTACATTTCACATTTGAAGGAATTGAATTCATATAACATCTGAAAACAACTTAATCATTTGGGTGTTGATATTGTGGAATTCGATGCAGAGATTTTGTTTTAATTAAAATATTTAATTCTTTCAATATTTTGGATATGAATCTGAGTAAATTGTGTTAAGAGAGTATGATAGGCTATAGGCAGAGCAAACTTCATCATGAATGCATCTTCCATGTCATGAAAAGAACTCATTGTGTTTTTTGGAAGACAAAGGTATTAGTCGTAGGATGGACCAACTAATGTTTGGAGAAATATTCTTACCATAATATCATCTCGCTCAATCAAATGGATATCACAAATGGCAAGGAATTGATCCAAATTATTTTTGGGATCCATGATCCCATCTCTAGAAAAAATAGGAAGAACAACTTGAGTAAGAGTAGGCATTTGATGATTCATATTATTTTGAGAATGAAATGAAGGGATAGATATAACAATGGAATATACAAAGATATTGCAATAAACACAGAGATACAATAATGCACAATTTTATTAATGAGAGACATGTACAAAAACTATAAAATGACAGAGTGAATGACTCGCTAGAATGGTGGAATATTATTTATGAGAAGAGATGTGATGGATATTCTCATTCAAAAGAAGAAGATGATTTTTACAATGACCCTCTATAGGCCTTTTTAACATAAAGAAAATCTGAAACCCTAACCCCAGAAGATGAAACGCCAAAAGGTTTGTGGGCCCCAATGGGGGTAGTTCATACATCAACTTCCCAAGGGTGTAACTTTTTCATATGATCTTTGTTTGGGGTGCAATATAGCTCGTTGGAAATTTCTATCTGAGGAATACATATTTTTCCATCACACTTTGGATAAATCCTATAGTGTGACTATAGCTGGCCCAAAAAACGTTATTAGGGCCTCAAAACATCCCCAAAAGTTTAAGACACAAAAGGTTGTAGAAAAAATGCCAAGGTGGAAACCCCTGTTTTGAGTCAGTGGAATAGGTGGGTGGCCATCTATTTCCTCTTTGATCATTATTCTCCCCTTAGGAACCAATAGTATCCATTGTGTCAAGTTCTCGGGGAAACTTTTGTTGAATCTGAAACTTGGTGAGTTTCTTGCCTTGCTGAAGAAGTTGTCCTACTTAGCTTGGTGAAGGATTTTATGAACCTTTTGTTGGAGGGATTGGATCCATTCAATTGATATAGATGCATGATCTGCATGAATGTGGGAGGAATTTGTCAGTGAATATGCATCATGAATATCATGAAGGGATTTGTTATAACTTCACTTGACTGGACAATGTGGAGGCACCCTTGTAGGTGCAATAAGAATATCTTGGTTCTCTTCTAAAATCTTGTTGATATGCTTATATTGGATAGAAGGTTCTTAGGATGAGGTTGCAGTAATTGCAGTGTCCATATCTTTTGAACAAATAGTGAAGAGGCTAAACTTTGCAATATGAGAGATTAATTTGCAGCACTATTTTGTTGGGACAATAGTCGAAACTACCTCTAGTATCCTGTAGAGATGACCTCCTAGAGTAACAATGATGCTACAGGGTCAAGCCTCATAAACAACATGACACTTCCACATATATGTCTGGCCTAACAGAAAATCATAGAATTCAAGTGGGGAAACATCAAACAATACCTCATCCTTGAAGGGCTTGATGCCATATGACACAAAAATATTGTTGCGAGTGTGGTGTTGTCGGAAAATCCAAATGCTTGATGACATTTATTGACATGAGGTTCTTCTGGATGTTGCTATGAGAAATAAAATTCAGAGGGGTCCCCTTCACCCACATATGTGAATGGAAGAAGATCTCCCCCTCCTTAGGACCCTTTGGTTCTTATGGTTGGATTTTTGTGGTCACAATAGTAGTAGTAGGTTATACATCAATGATATGTCTCCTTTTATTATTGTCTGAATCAGGGTCTGATTCGAGGCTTGGTTCTTTTTCTTTGAGCTTGGATACCAATGATTTTTTTGAGTGGAATTCATCGGCGTTGTGCCAAGGGATTTTGTGGAAGTCACACCACTTCACAATGTCCTTCTTCATCTTCCCATTTCTCTTATTTTCTTATGGCTTGGACTAGTTTTCTTGAGGTTGGATATTCTATGGATTAGGGTTTCCCTTACCATACTGATGTAGGAACATCACAAGTAAGCGCAAGTGGAGGATAGCTAGATATGCACCAATGCACATTTTGAAGATGTTTTGAATTTGAAAGATGAAACATTAATGTAATATCTGGAAAATATATTTTTGCTTTTATGGTTTGGAGATTGTAATGCTTATCTTGAGCCTTACTCTCATCTGACGGTTGTAGGAATTTATTTTAATAAATGTAAAGTAATTGTAGTATTTAATTTTGATAATATTTCTTAGAGTGCAGGAGGGAAAACTCGAGAAAATCTCCCTCGTATGTATTGTATTATATCATAATTTATCATTCTAAGAGTAGAAGTTGTAGAGAAAGAGAGCATAGGAGAGTAGAGAATAATAGAGGTTGTAGAAGTTGTGTAAGCAAATAGTTGTTGCTATTGAACCCGTGTACAGAAGCACTTGGATTAATATAAGAAGGCTTTGATCCAATTCCATGGTTTTGTTATGGTTACTGTTTGCATCTATTGAATGGTGTGTTTACAATTTGCTTATATGTTATGTTATGCATTTGTTTCAATGTTGTTTATGTGTATGATTCCATGTTGAATGTATGGAGTTTGTGAGAGGGAGAGTATGATTTTCGATTGTTTCTCATCCTAAGAATTCCTAAAATGAGTGCAGTGAAGGTATGCAAGGAGTGCATTGACAGATTATGGGTTTTACCTTAGAAAATATTAGGAGAGATAGAGTTGTTCTTATACCAACAGAAGTGAAAATATAGCATAGAGTTGTGCAAGGTGTGCGTAGGATGGGTTGAATTCTTAGAATTTTCCAACCCAAATAAGTGGTTGAATAACTTTTTTCACAAGGAGTGTGTGGATTTGGAGTGTTTGGATAATCAGAGATTATCGTGAGGGCCGCAAGGAGTGCATGCATGATTCCTTCGAATCCTTGAGTTTGCAGTAAGAACCAAGCTCAGGAGGGATAGAGTCTTCGAAGAGTTCAAAGGAAGGATGAGGTTTGGAGTCACCTCATGAAAACTAAGCTCAAAAGGGTTGATGTCGAGTTCTTTGGCTGAGAGTCATCGAGATCCTGAACAGGCAGTTGAAATTATCGGAGGGAGAAACACCGAGTTTCTTTGGATTAGTGGATTCAATAGATTGATGGAGAAGATATGACCAAGAGTCTTTCAACACTCACAAGCTCAGGAGGGTTATAAGTCATTACATACCAAGGAGTGTGGGTCGTCGATTGGGCACTCCAAATTATCGACATTTTGGGAGTCGAGAACGTGGAGGAAAAAACTACCTGGAAGTCATGATATGCAAAATCCCGACGTGATCTAGACCATCAGATCATGGAAGAATCTGGACTATTGATCTATGGCAAAGAAATATCATGATTTCGGGTATTGGGCAAAGGGGGGCAAGTTACATAGAGGACCCCCGATACACAAAATCTCGATGCCCTTAAAGGTTGGGCCCCGGGTCGTAGCCGAGGGTCACATCAAGAGAATTTAAGGGAGGAGCTAGAGACTGTTAGCCCATTTCGAGATTTCAGGCACTAGAGGAACCGGGGTGCCTTGTAATGAAAGTCTCGACATCGTGAAATGCGATGTGCCCTTTTGGAGTTAAGCCTGTGGTCACACCAGTGTTCATGTGGAGTGGAGGTTTACGCCTAGTCATTGTTCTCATGGGTTTAACTTCTAAAAGGACCTATGGTTATATGTGTTGAATATTCTAGCTGGGAATCAAAGAGCCATTTCGTCTCAAAGGAATTTGAAGATCCATAGTCCAGGAGGTCAAGCGGACCCTTCTGAGGTGGGGATGTTGTGTCAGGTGGTATCAAAGCTAACAAATTTTGTTTTTCATAGAGGGAAGACAGAGGACAGTTGGGATTTGAATTCTGCGTGGACAAATTGGAACAATGTTGCCAAAGAGATGTAAAGAAAGACCAATGCCCGATCCATCTGGAAAGGGAAATGAGATAACTTTGTGCTCGATTAGATGCCATGGAGATAACTCATAGGCAAACACCTGATATTGGAGATATCAATGAGGTTGAAAGCGAAAATGAAGATGGAGTCAGAGAAGTTGTAGCCGAAGATGCTGTAGAGGAATGTCTATTCAAAGTTGTTACAAAAATAGGTGCTAGAGAAAACATGGAAATCCTGATGTATGAAGGAAACTTAGACATTGAGGAGATTCTAGATTGGTTTAGAGAACTAGATAAATACTTCGACTATGAGGATATCGAAGAATATAATAAAGTAAAACATGTTGTCACTAGACTGAAAGGGCATGCGACACTGTGGTGGGATGAACTGTAGGCTGACAAGCTTTGCAAAGTTAAGCAAAGAATCAAAAGCTAGGATAGGATGGTCACCAAGATGAAATCCAAATTCATACCCAAATATTACCAAATCAATCTGTTTTGAAGAATGCCAAATTTGAGACAGAAAGGGATGACAGTGAAGGAATACACTAAGGAATTTTACAAGTTAAACATCAGAGCAGGTCATCACGAGAGTGATTATGAGAAGGTCGCTAGATATATGAATGGCCTGATATATGAGATTCAATATGAGATGAGAATGGTGACAATTAGAACTATGGAAGATGCTTATCATATTGCTTCAAAGGAAGAAGTGAAATTGGCCTGAAAGAAAGGTCAAAGGGATAGAGGTAGAATTCAGAGTAGAGGGAAAGAAATTTCCCAAGACATAGTACAGAAGCCCAAGGATGAAGAGAATAAACCACATAACCACCCAGAAAGGGGAGGAAGCTCACAAGGAGGACAATATGATGATAGGAACACCTTTCCTCAAGCAAGATGAAGAGGAAGAGGAAGAGGAGGTGAAATAAAGTGTTTTCTCTGTCGAAAGATAGGACACAAATCTTTTGAATGTCCCGATAGAAAAAAATATGGAGGAGGTGAAGCTGACATTTCAGAAGCATAAAGGAGAAATGTTGATGTAGAAGATGCATAAGGTGGAAGATCCTTAATGATGAGGAAAATTCTCTTGAAGCTAGAAAAAGAGATGGAAAATCCAGTCCAAAGAAACAGTTTGTTTAGAAATTCTTACAAGACCAAGGACAGGGTATGCAAGGTGATAGTTGACAATGGAATCACAAATAATATAGTATCCACAGATATGGTGGAGAAATGGGAATTGGAGACCGTTGCACATCCAATCCCATACAAAGTTTCATGGTTGCAAAAAGGACATCAAGTAACAATCACTAAATAGTGTTTAGTTGAATTTAAGATAGGAGGTTACATAGATGAGATCTTATGTGATGTTATTCCCATGGATGTATGTCATCTTTTGATGGGAAGACATGAAAATATGACACAAATGTTTTCCATGATGGAAAAAATAACACATGTACCTTGGAAACGAATGGTAGGATGCATATGTTGATGCCAATTGAAGACAAGAAAGTGAAATAAGAAGCGAGAAATACTATACTTCTCATGAGTGAGAAGGAAATTTTGGATGAAGTAAATAAATAAGAAGACATGCCGTTTGTTGTGGTAAGAAAACCTAGAGTCATCTTGACCAGTACCTCAATAGATGATCTACCAGAGGAAATTCAGGAAATGCTGGAGAATTTCACTGATATAGTGGTGGACGATTTACCTTGTTCATTGCCACCCATCAGAAGTATAAGCCATCACATTTAACTTATACCAGGAGAAATTTTACCAAACAAAGCAACGTACAGATTGACGCCGTAGGAGAATGAAGTCAAGAAGAAATTCCAGGATTTGATGGACAAAGGGTTAATTAGAGAAATCTTGATTCCATGCGTTGTGTCAACAGTGTTAAGTCCGAAGAAGGATGGAGGATGGAAGATGTGTACATACTCGAGGGATATAAACAAAATAACCATCAGGTATAGATTTCATTTACCCAGGATGGATGAATTTATGGATTGCTTGAGTGGAGAATTTTTTTTTTCAAAAATTGATTTGAAAAGCGGATATCATCAGATTAGAATGAGAGAATGTGATGAATGGAAGAAAACATTCAAGACGAATGAAGGATTGTATGAATTTCTTGTCATGTCGTTTGTTTTGATGAATGCACCAAGTACTTTCATGAGATTGAGGAAATAAGTCTTGAAAGATTTCATTGGGAAGTTTGTAATTGTATATCTTGATGATATACTGATTTTCAATAAGACTGAGGAAGAACATTTGAGACATTTAGCGTTAGTGATGAGGAGGTTACAGTAAGAGAAGTTGTTGATAAACCTGAAGAAGTTGTCTTTCATGAAGACAAAACTCATTTATTTGGGTTTTGTAATCTCTTAGAATGAATTGAAGATGGATCCAGATAAGGTAAAATCAATCAAAGAATGGTTGTCGCCAAGGAATATATTTGAAGTTAGAAACTTCCATGGACTAGCCAGGTTTTATAGGAAGTTCATTAGAAATTTTAGTGGAATTTGTGCACCAATGATGGACACAGTCAAGAAAAGACATAAATCTTTTCATTAGACAGAGGAAGCGGAGAAACGTTTCAAGTTGTTGAAAGAAAATATTACTGAACAACCAGTTCTGGTTCTGCCAGACTTCAGAAAAACATTTTAGGTGAGATGTGATGCAAGTGGATTCACGGTTGGAGCAGTCTTAAGTCAAGACAATAGACCAGTTGCATACTTCAGTGAGAAACTGAAGGAGACCAAGATGAAATATTCCACATGTGATAAGGATTTTTATGCAGTCATATAGGCATTGAATAAATGGAGGCACTACTTGGTTCCGAAGGAGTTTGTTTTGTATAGTGACAACCCTGCTTTACATTTTATAACCAGACAGGAGAAACTAAACCAGAAACATGAAAAATGGGTTGAATTTATGAAAAACTTTACTTTTGTTATAAAGCACATTCCTGGAACTTCTAACAAGGTTGTTGATGCATTGAGCAAGAAATGTTTGATTCTGCAAGAGTTTCGTGTGAAGACCTTAGGTTTTGATAGCCTTAAGGATATGTACAAAGATGATTTAGATTTCAAGGATGCTTATGAAGCATGCGAGAATCATGTTTTAAGAGATAGAATCCAATGGATTGAATATCTAATTCATGATGGACTATTATTCAAAGGAAATCAATTGTGTATCCCGAAGAGTTCTATGAGAGAAAACCTTTTAAAGGAAAAACATAGTGGGGGATTGGCTGGACATTTTAACCACAATAAAAAATTTGTGCAACTGAACAATTTCTATTATTGGCCAGGGATGAGGACAGATGTCAAGAAGTTTGTCAACAGATGTATAATTTGTCAGCATGTGAAGGGGAAAAGACATAATATAGGATCATATCAACCATTTCCAATACAAGAGAGGCCATGGGACGCGGTAAGCATGGATTTTGTGTTAGGAATGTCGAGGACACATAGAGGTGGTGATTCCATATTCATGGTAGTCAAAAGATTCTAAAAAATGGCGCATTTCATTCCATGTCAGAAAAATAGTGATGCAACACACATTGCAAATCTGTTTTTCAAAGAAGTTGTTAGTCTTCATGGTTTACCCAAGAGTATTATTTCAGACAGAGATGCCAAATTTGTTGGTCATTTCTAGAGGACATTATGGAAGAAGTTGGGGATAGATTTATCTTTTAGCTCAACATATCACCCTCAGACAGATGGACAGACTGAGGTAGTAAATCGAAGTTTAAGGAAATTGTTGAGGAGTTTATTAGTTGAACATCATAGTCAATGGGATCAGATTCTATTACAAGTAGAATTTGCATATAATGACTCACCTAATAGGAGAATAGGATAGAGCCCATTCTGGATAATGTATGGAATGAATCCAGGAGGAGTATCTGAGTTGAGAGACTTAGAGATGAATGAGTTTAGGAGTGCCGGAGAAGAAGATTTTGTAGCAGAGATGCAGGAGCTCCACAAGAAAATTAAAGAGCGGTTGTAGAGTTCTAACCAAGAATACAAGCGCAGAGTAGATCAACACATAAGAGAACTTCAATTCAAAGTGGGAGATTTGGTTTTAGCACATATAAGAAAAGAAATATTCCCAAGGGGAACATATAATAAACTAAAGATGAAAAATATAGGGTCGTGTAATATTTTATGAAAATTTGAGGCAAATTCTTATGATATCGAATTTCTAGATGGTATTGGAATATCGCCTATATTCAACGTAGTAGATCTGGATCCTTACAAAGAAGATGAAGCGAGAGAAACATAACAACAAAAGGAAGTTCAATGGGTCAAACATATTCCTGTAGATGAAAAGTCGTAGATGTAAAGGATCATCGATCAGAGAGTTAGTAAGAAGACCAAGCGGAAGAAATATTTTGAATATCCGGTGAAGTGGAAAGGACACCTGATTGAAGATGCCAGTTGGGAAAGTGAAACGGATATCCAGAAATATGGACAGATGGTGCAAGATCTCATGAACAAGATTCCATGAATTTTTCAGCCAGAGGAGTATGATGCAGGAGCATCGCAAGCAAGTGCAAGTGGAGGACAGTTGGATATGCACCAACATGCATTTTGAAGACGTTTTGAATTTGAAATATGAAACATTAACGTAATATTTGGAAAATATATTTTTTCTTTTATAATTTGGAGATTGTAATGTAGATCTTGAGTGTTGCTCTCATCTTTCGGTTTTAGGCATTTATTGTAATAAATGTAAAGTAGTTGTAGTATTTAATTTTGATAGGATATCTTAGAGTGCAGGAGGGAAAACTCAAGAAAAGATCCCTCGTATGTATTGTATTATATCATAATTTCTCATTGTAAGAGTAGAAGTTGTAGAGCAAGAGAGCATATGATATTAGAGAAGAACATAGGTTGTAGAATTTGTGTAAGCATATAGTTGTTTTTATTGAACCCATGTACAGAAGCACTTGGATTAATATAAGAAGGCTTTGATCCAATTCCATGGTGTTGTTATGGTTATTGTTTTCATCTATTGAATGGTGTGTTTACGTTTTTCGTATATGCTCTGTTATGCAATTGTTTCAATGATGTTTATGTGTATGATTCCAATGTATGGATTTTGTGAGAGGGAGAGTATGAGTTTCAATTGTTTCTCATCCTGAGAATTCCTGCAAGGAGTGTAGTGAAGGTCCTCAAGGAGAGCGTTGACAGATTATGGGTTTTACCTCAGAAAATCTCAGAGAGATAGAGTTGTTCTTATACCAATAGAAGTGAAAATATAGCACTGAGCCGTGCAAGGTGTGTGCATGCCAGGTTGAAGTCTTAGAATTTTCCAACACAAGTGAGTGGTTGAATAACTTCTATCGCAAGGAGTGCGTGGATTTGGAGTGTTTCGATAATCAGAGATTATCGTGAGGGATGCAAGGAGTGCATGCAAGATTCCTTCGAATCCTTGAGTTTGCAACAAGAACCAAGCTCATGAGGGATAGATTCTTCAAAGAGTTCGAAGGAAGGATGAGGTTTGGAGTCACCTCACATAAATTAAGCTCAGAAAGGTTGACACCGATTTATTTGGCTGAGAGTCATCGAGAGCCTAAATGGACAGTTGAAATTCTTGGAGGGAGAAACACCGATTTTTCATGGACCGTTGGATTCAGTAGACCAGTGGAGAAGATAAGACGGAGAGTCTTTCAACACTTGTAAGATCGAGAGGGTTAGCATTTGTGATATCCTAAGGAGTTTGGGTTGTCAATTGGGCACTTTGAATCATCAACATTTCGAGAGTCGAGAGTGTGGAGGAAACAACTACCCGGAAGTCGCGATACATGAAATCCTGATGCGATCTGGACTGTCAGATCATGGAAGAATCTAGACCATTGATCTGTGGTGAAGAAATATCATGATTTCATATATCGGTCACAGAGAGGAAAGCTACATCGCAGACCCCTGATACAAGAAATACCAATGCGCTCGAAGGTTGGGACCTAGGTCGCATTCGAGGGTCACATCAGAATTATTTAATGGAGGAGCTAGAGACCGTTAGCCCATTTCAAGATTTCAAGAATTGGAGGAACCAAGGTGCCTTGTAATGGAAGTCCTAACATCACGAAATGTGACGCACCCTTTTGGGGTTAAGCCTATGGTCACACCAGTGGTCATGTGGAGTGGAGGTTTACGCCTAGCACTTGTTTGTGTGGGTGTAAATTCTAAAAGGACTTGTGGTTATATGTGTTGAAGATTCTAGCTGAGAATAAAAGAGCCATTTTGGCTCAAAGGAATTTGAAGATCCATAGGCCAGGAGGTCAAGAAGAACCTGCTCAGCTGGGGGTGATGCATCACATACTTTGGTTGTTTCAGATTTGTAGACCCAAATTCCCGCTTGTTCTAGTTCTTAAACGTTTTTCTCAATTTTGACAACATATCGATAAGTTTCTCCCAGTGGTGAGATGTACAGAAACTCCATTTTGATTTGGATGTACTTGTGTAGAGCCCCGCATATTTTAGAACCAACTTCCACTTAGATTCTTTGATACTTGATGCAGGAGCATCCACAACACATCAAGTGAGCCGGCGTATGGAGCAGAAAAGACAGCTGGATAAGCCAGCACACATTTTGAAATACCTTGGAAGTTGTTGCGCCGCTCTTTATTGAAGTCATTCATAAAGAAGCACACCTATATTGTAAAGGGTACCTTGAGCCTTTAAGCTCATGTCCTTAGTAGATAGGAAGGAATTTAATATATTTAATGTAGGTAGATAGATGTTTAAGTCTATATTAGACAGTTTCAGTTTTCGAAAGGGAAAACGGATATAGACACCCTCCTTTGTACAATTGGGAGATTATCATTCAGGATTATTCAGATTCATTCATTCAGGAGAAAGAAGAGGAGAGCAAGCAGAGAAATTGTATGTAGAACCCCATGTACAGATTTGAATTAATAGAAGGGAGTCTGTGATTCAATTTCATGGCTGGTTTCATTTCTCTGTGTATGTTGTTATGTTCTCTTGAATGTATGTTTTCCTTGTATGCATTTGCTTTGAATATGCTGTGCATGTGATTTCAGAGGTTTAATTGAAGTCTGAGAGAGAAGAGAATGAGTTTCAATTGTTTCTCTGTGTGAGCCGGGAGATTCCTTCATAGAGTGCAGTCGAATTCATCCGCATAGAGTGCGCTGATGAGGCTAAATAGTTAAATCTTATTCTCGCTCACCCAGAAGTTGGTGCGGATTGATAGAGCTGTGCAGGAGAAGTGCAAGCTAAATTTGAAGCCTCAGTAGCTAATCTGAGCAAAGGAAGGCATAGACTGTTGTTGCAGGAGTGCACAGAGTCTGAAAGACTCAACACTTTGAGAGTTGCTAAAGGTCGAGCGTGGAAAGCGTGTGAAAATTCTCTGAGGGAGTTAGAGTTGACAAGCTCAAGAGGGATAGTTCCTTCGTGATACTGTGGGAACAGACCGAGGAGAAGGTTCAAACAGGATGGAGCTTTGGAGCAGAAGAAATCCTCAAGGAGGAGAATCAATGGTCAATATTCGCAGGAGATATTCACGAAGTCCCATCGACCGTCAGATCAGGGAGAGATTGTGGGGGAATTTAGTCCTTAGGCACAGGAAAGAAGAACCAAAGGCCATCGAGATTTGGTCTTCAGAGTTGTGGAGGTGAGAGTTTCATACTGGTCGAAATCACGATTGGCGATTTCTTGAAGCTTTTGGAGCCGTTGGTCACTACGGGGACAGGTGGCACAAGATCCCGGAGAGTCGGGATTCGGCATTCGAGACTTACCGTGTAAAGAAAATTCGACCGGTGAAATCGCGATCACGCGATTCCTGATAGAGCAGAAAGAGAGGTGACGTGGAAAGGAATTAGTGCACATGCGCATCGGAGTTCGAGGTTCAGGAATTCATGGTGCTAGTGCATCGCAACATTGTGTATGTTGATTTCCCGGTAGGGAAATCCCCGACAGAAACGAAGAGCGTTGATGTTTTGACCCATCGGGTTTCGGGGTTTTGGGTAGCACGAGAATCGTGCTCAGAACTTTCACGATAATGCAAAACCCAATTTCCCGAGAAGACTGTCGGGGGATCAATAGAGTATCCTGTGGGTGACAAAAGGTCCCGATACGGGATCTAAAGGGCATTGTAGCTCTTCGGGCCTGAGAAGAAGAAGAAGGTCCTGGTGGGAGTGGACGTGCCCTAGGTGGCGTGTGTGCGTTAAGTGGTATCAGAGAGGGAAGTATTTTCTTTCAGTAGCATAGAGGAGATTTCATCATGCCTCCCAGAAGAGAAAGACAATCACCAGATCCCGAAGACAGGGAGGTGAGGAGAAGAGGTAGGCTAGCAGGGAATCCAGAGATGGAGCGATAGATACGAGATCTCAGGGAAAGACTCGAGGAGATGGAAACAACTCAGAGATGCAGAGTTGGTGCTGGGGATCTTAGTGATTCCGAAGTGGAAGAAGAAGCTGGACATACAGAAGAAGTCACAACAGAGGATGCATCAACCGAGCGGTTGATCAAGGCCATTGCTAGAATGAGTTCCAAGACCAAAATGGATATTCTAGCTTACGAAGGAAGCTTGGATGCAGAAGAGTTGTTGGACTGGATCAGGGCTCTTGACACCTACTTCGATTATCAGGATATGGAAGAGGATAGAAAGGTAAGGCATGTTGTTACCAAGTTGAAAGGACATGCAGCCTTATGGTGGGACGAGCTACAGGCGGATAGACGTTCCAAAGGCAAACAGAAGATAAAAAGCTGGGATCGAATGATTGCTAAGATGAAGGTGAAATTCATCCTGAGGGATTATCAGATCACATTGTTCAGGCGAATGCAGAACCTAAGACAGAATTTGATGACGGTGAAGGAATACACTGAGGAGTTTTACAAACTCAACATCAGAGCAGGTCATCAGGAGAGCGATGATGAGAAGGTGGAGAGATATCTGAATGGTCTGAGATACGACATTCAGGATGAATTAAGCATGACAACTATCAGAATAGTTGAGGATGCTTACTAGATGGCTCTGAAATCCAAGGAGAAGCTGAGCCGTAAGCAGGGACAGCAAGGGCGAGGCAGAAGTCAACCCATAGGCAAGACATTTGCCCAAGAAAGAATGCAGAATCCCAAGGAGGAATGAAAGAAACCTCAGGGTAAGATTGAGAGAGGGGGAACCTCACAGCAAAGACAACAATATGCTGAGCCGAGGAGACAACATACAGAGAAGGGTGGCGAATATGCTGACGCGAACACTTTTTCTCGTACCATAGGTAGGGGAAGAGGAAGAGGAGGAATCATCACATGTTTTACGTGTGGGAAGGACGGACATAAAGCCGTTGACTGTCCAGACAGGAAAACGGACAGAGGAGAAGCTCACATCACTGAGGCGCAGAGGCGTGATGTTGAGGATGAGGACACCAGAAGTGGAAGGTCACTGACGGTTCATAAAGTTCTTTTAACATCCGAGAAAGAGGTGGAGGACACAACTCAGAGGACTAGACTGTTCAGGACCACATGCAAAACCAAAGGCTGGAAATGCAAGGTCATTGTGGACAGCAGAAGCATCGACAATCTCGTTTCAACCGAGATGGTGGAGAAATTAGAGCTGGAGATGATTGATCACCCGAGTCCATACAAGGTATCATGGCTACAGAAAGGACATCAGGTGAGTGTCACTAAACAATGTTTAGTTGATTTCAAAATGGGTGAATATAAGGATAAGGTCCTATGTGATGTCATTCCCATGGATGTCTGTCATGTATTGCTAGGTAGACCATGGCAATATGACAGAAATGTGGTTCATGATGGGAGGATGAACACCTACACTTTGGAGAAGGATGGGGTTACACACAAATTGCTTCCAATAAAGGATAAAGAAGTGAAGCCAGGAGTAAGAAATATCATACTTCTCATGAGTGGGAAGGAAATTCTCACAGAGATGGAGAAGAAGGAAGATCCACAATTATTTGTGGTCAGGAAGCTGAGAATTGTCCTGACTAGTACAAGAGTGGACAACTTGCCAGAAGAGATTCAGGAACTGTTGGGAGAGTTCGCTGACATCATTGTGGATGAATTACCTCGTTCATTGCCACCAATGAGGAGTGTGAGTCATCACATCGATCTCATACCCAGAGCCAGTTTGCCGAACAAGGCTGCATACAGGTTGACACCTCAGGAGAATGAGGAAGTCAAGAAGCAGGTCCAGGAGTTATTGGAGAATGGACTAGTTAGGGAAAGTTTGAGTCTGTGTGTCGTTCCAACGGTACTGAGTCTATTTGTCGTTCCAATGGTACTGAGTCTGAAGAAGGATGGAGGCTGGAGGATGTGTACAGACTCCAGAGCAATCAAAAAAATTACCATTAGGTACATATTTCCACTGTCGAGAATGGATGATCTGATGGATTGCCTGAATGGGGCAATTTACTTTTCGAAGATTGATTTGAAGAGAGGATATCACCAGATTCGCATGAGGGAAGGTGATGAGTGGAAGACAGCATTCAAGACAAACGAAGGTTTGTACGAATGGTTGGTCATGTCGTTTGGCTTGACAAATGCGCCGAGCACATTCATGAGGCCGATGAATGATGTCCTGAGGGAATTCATCGGAAAGTTTGTCGTCGTATATCTGGATGATATACTGATTTTTAGTAAGACAAAGGCCGAGCATTTGAAACATTTGGCCATTGTGATGAGGAAACTACAGCAGGAGAATCTGTTGATTAATATGAAGAAATCTTCATTCATGAAGACAGAACTCATTTACTTGGGTTTTGTTATTTCGGCGAATGAGTTAAAAATGGATCCAAGTAAAGTGGAAGTGATTAAGAATTGGCCATCACCCCGAAATTTTTTCGAGGTGAGGAGTTTCCATGGACTGGCTAGTTTCTACAGAAAGTTCATTAGGAATTTCAGCAGAATTAGCGCAGCGATGATGGACATAGTGAAGAAACGACATAAGACTTTTCATTAGACAGCGGAGGCTGAAAGGAGCTTCAATCTGTTGAAGCGGAAGATCATAGAACAACCAATTCTGGTGTTTCCTGATTTCCAGAAGACATTTCAAGTGAAGTGTGATGCCAATGGGTATGCCATAGGAGCGGTCTTGAGTCAAGAGGACAGGCCAGTTGCATATTTTAGCGAGAAGCTGGATGAAGCAAAGATAAAATACTCCACGTACGACAAAGGGTTTTATGCCATCATACAGGCATTGAAGAAGTGGAGGCATTACTTGATACCCAAGGAATTTGTATTGTACAGTGATAATCATGCATTGCAGTTTGTAAGTCAATAGGATAAGTTGAATCAGAAGCATGCAAAATGGGTAGAGTATATGCAAAATTTTACGTTTGTGATTAAACACATTTCGGGAACTGCTAACAAAGTGGCTGATGCTTTGAGCAGGAAATGTTTACTATTGCAGGAGTTCTGAGTCAAGACATTGGGCTTTGAAAACCTAAGGGACATGTATGCTAGAGATGCAGACTTCGGAGAAGCTTATGAAGCAGCCGAGAACCCATTTCTCAGAGATCAGAGCCCATGGATAGACTACATGATCCAGGAGGGATTGTTGTTCAGAGGCAATCAACTGTGCATTCCGAATTGCTCCATGAGGGAGAATCTGCTAAAGGAAAAGCACAACGGGGGCTTAGCAGGTCACTTTGGTCATGACAAAACATTCGCAAAGCTAAGCGAATAGTATTTTTGGCCAGGTGTGTGAACCGATGTCAAGAGATTTGTTGACAGATGTTGAATTTGTCAACATTCGAAAGGGAGAAAGCACAATGCAGGTTTTTATCAGCCATTTCCCATACCGGAGAGGCCATGGGAGGCAATTAGCATGGATTTTGTGTTAGGACTACGACGCAGAGAGGGGTTGATTCCATCTTTGTGGTGGTGGATAGGTTTTCTAATATGGCACATTTTATTCCATGTCAGAAGACCAGCGATGCGACCCACATCGCAAACTTGTTTTTCAAAGAGGTTGTTAGACTACATGGATTGCCGAGAAGCATTGTCTCGGACAGGGATACCAAATTTATAGGTCATTTTTGGAGGACGCTATGGAAGAAGCTAGGGAATAATTTGTCTTTTAGTTCAGCATATCATCCGCAGACAGATGGGCAGACAGAGGTGGTCAACAAAAGTCTCGGAGACTTGCTGAGAAGCTTGGTGACAGAGCACCATAGCAGCTGGGACAACATATTTCCACAGGCAGAATTTGCGTACAATGATTCAGTGAATCAGAGTACAGGAAAAATTCCATTCCATATTGTGTATGGGACACAACCAAGGGGAGTTTATGAACTCAGGGAGTCAGAACAGTCTACGACTAGCAGTGCGAGCACTGAAGAATTCCCTGAAGCGATGCAAGAACTTCACAGCAAGGTGAAGAAGCGATTGCAAGACTCAAATAAGGAGTACAAGCGCAGGGCAAATCAGCGGAAGAGACAACTTCAGTTTGAAGTTGGTGATATGGTTCTGGCGCACTTAAGGAAGGAAAGGTTCCTGAGGGGAACATATAATAAACTGAAGATGAAAAATATTGGGCCATGCAGAGTCCTCAAGAAATTCGGAGAGAATGCATATGAGATTGAGTTGTCGGATGGCATCGGGATATCTCTGATTTTTAATGTCTCAGATTTATACCCATACAAATCCAGAGAAATAGAGGCCGGAACTGAGGAACCGGTGATCTAGTGGCAGAAGCAATTACCAGTTGTAGAGAAGCCGTAGATGGAGTGCATACTGGACAAACGAGTGGGTAAGAGGACCAGGCGGAAGGAATACTTTGAATACCTGGTCAAATGGAAGAACCACCCAGTGGAGGATGCTACCTGGGAAAATGAAGCAGTGATACAGAGGCATGGGCAGACCGTGCAGGAGCTCATGGACAGGAGCCCATGAAAATTTTCAAGCCGAGGAGTATGATGCAGGAGCATCCACAACACATCAAGCGAGCCGGCGCATGGAGCAGAAAAGATAGCTGGATAAGCCAGCACACATTTTGAAATACCTTGGAAGTTGTTGTGTCGCTCTTTATTGAAGTCATTCATAAAGAAGCGCACCTATATTGTAAAGGGGACCTTGAGCCTTTAAGCTCACGTCCTTAGTAGATAGGAAGGCATTTAATAGATTTAATGCAGGTAGATAGATGTTTAAGTCTAGATTAGATAGTTTCAGTTTTCGAAAGGGAAAACGGATATAGACACCCTCCTTTGTACAATTGGGAGATTATCATTCAGGATTATTCAGATTCATTCATTCAGGAGCAAGAAGAGGAGAGCAAGCAGAGAAATTGTATGTAGAACCCCATGTACATATTTGAATTAATAGAAGGGAGTCTGTGATTCAATTTCATGGCTGGTTTCATTTCTCTGTGTATGTTGTTATGTTCTCTTGAATGTATGTTTTCCTTGTATGCATTTTCTTTGAATATGCTATGCATGTGATTTCAGAGGTTTAATTGAAGTCTAAGAGAGAAGAGAATGAGTTTCAATTGTTTCTCTGTGTGAGCCGGGAGATTCCTGCATAGAGTGCAGTCGAATTCATCCAGATAGAGTGCGTTGATGAGGCTAAACAGCAAGGGCCATCGAGATTCGGTCTTCGGATTTTTGGAGGTGAGAGTTTCATACTGGTCGAAATCGCGATTGGCGATTTCCCAAAGCCGTTGGAGCCGTTGGTCACTACGAGGACAGGTGGCACAAGATCCCGTAGAGTCGGGATTCGGCATTCGGGACTTCTCGTGTAAAGAAAATTTGACCGGTGAAATCACGATCACACGATTCCTGATAGAGAGGAAAGAGAGGTGACGTGGCAAGGAATTAGTGCACATGCGCATCGGAGTTCGGGGTTCGGGAATTCATGGTGCTAGTGCATCGCAACATTGTGTATGTCGATTTCCCGGTAGGGAAATCCCCGACAGGAACGGAGAGCGTTGACATTTTGACCCATAGGGTTTCAGGTTTTTGGGTAGCACGAGAACTGTGCTCACAAGTTTAGCGATAACGCGAAACCTGATTTCCCGAGAAGACTGCCAGGGGATCAATAGAGTATCCTGTGGGTGACAAAAGGTCCCGATACGGGATCTGAAGGGCATTGTAGCTCTTTGGACCTGAGAAGAAGAAGAAGGTCCTGGTGGGAGTGGACGTGCCCCGGGTGGCGCGTGTGCGTCAATACTCATCTTGGTGCATAAGGTATGGAAGGTGATTGTGAACTCCATCATTGTTTGGTCTCTCTCTTGATGCAGCATGGCCCATCTCATGTACTGGTCATCATAGTTTCCTAAAGGATAATATTACTCCTTGATTGAATCCATAAAAAAATCCCAAGTGGGCTCAACCCCAAATATTCCATACTCCTCTATGGAATTTTTCTCCTAGTAAGTTTCCCACCAATGTTTTACATGGGGGAGAGCCTTAAGGAGTGTGAAGGATCTTTTCTTTGTTGAAAAAATTGTGAATAGAGAAATAACCTTCTAGCAAATTCAACCATTTTTCCAAAGAATCTACATTGATCTGACCTTAAATATGGGAATCTAAAATTTAAATTGTACCTTTAATGGGGTAGTGTCTCCAAAGTGACTTCTTGAAGATGACGTCTCTATTATTGTTGACAATCATTGAAGTATTTAGGAAAAATTCTTGAACATCGCGTTCCTCTGTTGTGCAAAGGATTCCACGAGAAACAACTTGATGGGATATTATTCTCCCCCATCTCTCTTATCTTCCACCATGGGAGGCCACTTTTGTTGGCGAGAGATATTTTCCTCAAGAAAAACCATCTTGAGGCCCAACTCTTTATACCTTGACCTCGTCGGTGACATGCACTAAGAAACGAAAAGAAGTAGCATGCTCAGATACTAATGATCTATATTATTTTGAGGAAAAAATGAAGTAAGAGATATAACAATGGAATATACAGGGATATTTCAACAAACAAAAAGATACAGTAATGCACAATTTTTATTAATGAGAGAAATGTAAAGAAATGGTAAAATTACAGAGTGAATGACTCGCTAGAATGGTGGAAGCTTATTTCTAAGAAAAGATGTGATGGATATGCTCATTCACAATAAGAAGATGATGTTTACAGTGAGTCTCTATAGGAATTTTTAACATAAATAAAATCCAAAAACCTAACCCCGGAAGATGAACTGCCAAAAGGTTTGTGGGCCCCAATGGGGGTAGTTGATATGTCAGCTTCCCAAGGGTGTAACGTTTTCATATGATCTCTATTTGGGGATCACCATAGCTCGTTGGAATGGGATATCCAAGGAATACAATTTTTTCCATCATACTCTGGATAAATACTATAGTGTGACTATGGTGGGCCCAAAAAACATTTTTTAGGGCCTCAAAAGTTTAGGACCCGAAAATATGTAGAAAAAATACCAAGGTTGAAACCCTTATTTTGAGATAATGGAATAGGTGGGTGGCCACCATTTTTTGCCTAGATCACTATGCCCTCCTTAGGAAGAACTAGTCTCCATTGTGTCATGTTCTTGGGGAAAATTTTACTGAATCTGAACCTTGGTGAGTTGCTTGCCTTGCTAAAAAAGTTGTCCTGCTTATCTTGGTGAAGGATTTTATGAACCTATTGCTAGAGGGATTGGATTCGTTCAACTGATATAGCTGCATGATCTACCTAAGTGTGGGAGGAATTTGTTGGTGAATATGAAGCATGAATATCATCAAGTTATTTGTTATAAATTCACTTGAATGGACAGTGTGGAGGCACCCTTGTAGGTGCAATAATATTATCTTGGTGTTATTCTACAATCTTGTTGATCTTCTTCTACTAGATAAAAGGTTCTTGGGATGAGGCTGTAGTGATTGCAGTGTCCTTATTTTCTAAACATATCATGAATAGGATAAAAAATTTGGTATGAGAGATTACTTTGCGACATTGTTTTGTTGCGACAATATTCAGAGCTACCTCTGGTATCCTATAGATTTGACCTCCTAGAGTAAAAATGATGCTATGAGGTCAAGACTCATAAACAACATGACACTTCCACATATATGGATATCCTAACAGAATATCATAGACTTCCATCGGGGAAACATCACACAGTACCTCATCCTTGAAGGGATTGATGTCATATGACAAGATACAATGATGGCTGACACAAAGATCTCATCCCTGGTGAAGCCATCCGATGTTGTATGGTTTTTGGTGTAGTGTTGTTGGTAAATCCAATTGCTTGAAGACCTTTGATGAGATGAGTTTCTTATGTATTTTTCTATCAAAAATAAAAAATGCGGTGGGGTCCCCTTCACCCACATATGTGAATGGAAGAGGTGCTCCCCCTCCTTAGGATCCTCTAGTTCTTTTGGTTGGATTATTTCAGTCATAAAAATAGAAATGGGTTCTACACAAATGATCTATATCCTTTTATTATTGTTTGAATTAGTGTCTGATTTGGGGCTCGGTTATGTTTCTTTGAGCTCAGATACCAATGAATGTTTTGAGCAACATTCATTGGTGTTGTGCCAAGTGATTTTATGGAAGTCTCACCACTTCCTAGTTTACTTCTTCATCTTCTCATTGCTCTTCTTTTCATGTGGCTTGGATTGTTTTTCTTGAGAATGGATATTCTATGGATTGGGGTTCCTTTACCATACTTTGGTTGTTACATATTTGCAGACCCAAATTCCTGCTTATTCTGGTGCTTAAATTTCTACTTGATTTTGACAGCATATCGATAAGCTACTCCTAGTGATGATATGTCTAGAAGCTCCATTTCAGTTTGGATGTACCCGTGTAGAGTTCCACAGTATTTTAGAACCAAATGTCACTTGAATTATTTGATACACAGCTTGGTGTGCAAGGTATGGAAGGTATTTTTGAACTCCGACACTGTTTGTCCCCTCTCTTGATGCAGCATGGTCCATATCATGTACTGGTCATCATAGTTTCCCACAGGGTAATATTGCTCGTTGACCGCATCCATAAAAAAATCCCAAATGGTATTGGCCCCAAATATTATAGATTCCTCTATGGAATATTTCTCCCAATGAGTTTCCCACTAATGTTTGACATGGGGGAGAGCCTTAAGGAGCTCAAAGGTGATATTTTCTCTGTTTGAAAAATTGTGAACAAGAAATAACCTTCTATCAAATTTAACAATTTTTCAAAAGCATCCACATCGATCTGACCTAAAAATACATGCATATCAAAATTAAATTGTACCTTGAATGGGGAAGGGTCTCCAAAAAGATTGCTTGACAAATATGCACCTGCTATTGGTGGTAATCGTTGAAGGATTTGGGAAAAATTATCCAACATCTCGTTCCTATGTTAAGAGAGGGATTTTGTGAATAATAGCTTGATGTGATATTCTTCTCCCTCGTCTCTATTCTCTTCCACCATGGGAGGCCACTTAGGCTGGAGAGAGTGGTTTTCCCTTGTTGAAATTACTAAGACAACTGAGAGGGGGTGTGAATCAGTTATTACCGTTCTTAAACAATTTTAAGTCAATTAAACCATTTTTTAATCTTTCTCCAAGTGACCATCAATATTATACAACATATGAACAACATAAATAATGAGCATCAGTCACACATAAGATATACACAGAGACAAATTTTCATGAGGAAACCCATAAAGGGATAAAACTCTTCTTCTTCGAAATGATAGGCAGTCTTTTAAGTTATGTACATCATCTATAGTTGAGCACCAACTCAGTGTGAGGCTACTACGTCTATTTTACAAGCTCCAACTTGTTTGAGAGCACCAACTCTCTGGTTTCTCTAGCACCCACTAGAATGAATAACCAAATCCCTAAGTGTTCCAACATTGACTGGATGGAAGCACCTACTTCCACTTATACAAGAACCAACTTGCATACAGAAAACTCTGTGTTTTCCCAAGCACCACCTTGCCACCCTTTTTTTCTAGCCACAACTAGATGGAAGATACAACTTCCAATATTCAAGCACCAACTTGAATATCAGAGGACCACAGTCCTCCCTAGAACCACCCTTCCTCCCTGATTATGAATAAATGATTGACAAACAAACAATACAGGTATTTCAATTCTTACCCCTTCTTCATTGTTCTACAATTCTTCTCTGGTTCAAAAATTGTTCTACATTTCTGCTCTGCTTCATGCTATTTTGCTATTCTACTCCTGCTTCATGCTATTCTACTACTCTCCTCTTACTTCTATCTGTTCGACGAATATTACTCATATTTGAATTTTATCTTATGCTCTGCATTCTTTCATTTTATCCTTCTTACAGTTCATCTCATTGTTTTTGTTAGAAAAGCTAACCTTACATAGTCATTGCATATCACCTTTTATACTCATCAGCCTCATCAGTTACACCTCGAATATCCTTGGGCAAAGACAAAAACTTCTCAGCAATTGTATCGCCAAACAATCAAGAACCATGATTCGATTTTCTAACTGAATTGTAACTGAACTTATTAATCATGAAAATAAACAATGACCCTTCGATCATATTCATGATTAACCTGCACCGTTGGATTACCAATGGTGGATCTGGTGCCTACTCTATATGCCCACTGGTTGTGACCACGGGCCTAATCAAAATGCCTTTCACATTTCGCATTTCGGAAATCCTGTGTTGAAGGGTATCGACACTCCAAGTTGCAATCACCGAAAAAGAGCTTAGCTCAGCTAGCTTCACCTTCTCATATGATCACCGACAGTGACCACAACCTACACAAAAAGGCGTTTTCACATTTCTCATTTCGACAATCCAGAGGTGACGAGTCTTGACTCTTAATGTTGCGATCTCCGAAAAGGGGCTTAGCTCCGCTAGCTCCTCCCTCTCACATGACCACTAGCAGTGACCTGACACTTATCCACAAAGCGCTTCATAATTTGAAAATTTGGGAATCATGTGGTGAAGAGTCTCGAATCTTCATGTTGTGATCGTTGAAATGGAGCTTATCTATGCTAGCTCCTTCCCCTCACGTGACCATCGACAGTGACCACAGGCTGCGCCAAAAGGTGCTTCATGATTTTGTGTTTCATCATTCTTGTCGTGAGTGTCCTTGACACCTCCAACTCTCAGTATATGAAACTCCAAAATGGAGTTAGATCAATGGTCCACAATCATGATGATTCGATGGTATAGATCTTTTCGTGATCTCACATATCATGAGTTCCTACCATGAGTTGCTTCCTTGACTCCTCCAACTCCCAATATCCAAAACTCTAAAACGGAACCTTTGTCATGCTTTGATCTATCGCCACCTGTCCCTCTTGTATCAATGATCCATATCTTATCACAAGTTGGAAGGTTAGAGCACTGCCTTCCTTTGACTTTCCAATCAATGAAATGTTAATCCCTCACCACGTGTACTCCTCGACGATGGATGACCCTCCTGCTTTTGGGAATTTGTAAGCCTACTTCATCTTATACTTAAATATCGTGCTCCTTCTTCTGGATCCAATGATGGTTAGTCTTTGCACTCATATCCAACATTTGAGATTTGTTCTCCTCTTTTGTGTGTTCCTCCTATTTGTATTCAGATCTGACGGTCATCGAGAATTCAGGATGGGTGATCCAATGATCATTATTTCTCCTTACTGTTGATCTTTCCATTTCCATGCCATCATTGCTCTGTTGAACGTGTTGATCTTTGCAATCAATGAAAAAACATGCATACTCTACCTCTGTCTGAAAACATGCCAACAATCTCCCCCTTTGGCATTGATGGAAACCCCTTGAAGAACATCCATCTTTACCACTGTATTGAAATTACCACACTTTCTCCCCCTTTAACATCAATTTCAATGAAAAAACAAGCTCCTCCTAAGATGTTGCAGTACATCTCGAAGTTATCAGATATGTGACAAGCATATACTCCCCCTGTGTTGTTGCAGTATTCTTCATAGGTATTAGAGATTCAACCAACACAAAATCCCCCTGATAGGATGGACCCTCTTAATTTGACAGTGAATTCATGCCCAACTTCTAGCGAATATATCCAAAAGGTGTCCCTGTTAATGGTTTAGTAAATATATCAGCAATCTGTTCTGTGGAAGGAATATAATTTACTTGAACAATCCTGTTTGTAACCTGTTCTCTGAGAAAATGGTATTTTTTTGGTATGTGATTAGATTTGGAATGAAGTACGGGATTATTAGAGATACTAATGTCACTGGTGTTATCACAGTGAAGTGGAACAAGATAAGTATCAGTGACCTTCAAATCTGCAAGAGTTTGTATCATCCATAAAATCTATGTGCAGCAAGTAGTAGCAGCAATGTACTATGCCTCTGTAGTTAATAATGAAATGGATCCTTTCTTTTTACTAAACCATGCTACTAATGAGTCACCTAGGAAGAATGTTCCTCCACTGGTGCTTTTTCTCTCATCAACACAGTTTGCCCAATCGACATCTGAATAAGAAGTTAACTAGAAGTTCTGATTTCTGGGATACCACAGACTGCAATTTATTGTGTTCTTCAAGTACTTGAATAGCCTTGTTACCACTACTAGATGACTTTGTTTAGGAGTAGACTGATAGCGACCTACCATTCCAACAACTTGCATTATATCAGGACAGGAAGATGTGATGTACATAAGACTACCTATCATTGATCGGTATGTCCTTTGATCAACATCGGGTGAAATATCATCTTTACTGAGCTTGCACCCAACCACCATAGGTGTACTAACAGGAGAAGAATCTTCCATCTGAAATTTCTTCAACATCTCTTTCAAATATTTTTCTTGTGAGATAAATACTCCTCCAGAACTCTGTTTTACTTGTAAGCTAATAAAATATGACAATTCTCCTATCATGGACATCTCAAACTCTGTTTTCATAGAATTATCAAACCACTGAACAAAGGAATCATTATTACAGCCAAAAATAATGTCATATGCATAAATCAAAACAACTAGTAAATCATTACCTTCAGTTTTTATGTAGAGATTGCTATCAACAGTACCTTTCTTGAATCCTTTGTCTTGTAAAAAATTGTCCAGTCTATAATACCAAGCTCGTGGTGCTTGTTTTAGTCCATATAAATCCTTCTTCATCTTGTAGACATAATCAGGGTTATTTATCAATGAAAATCCTTCAGGTTTCTCCATATATACTTCTTTCTCTAGATCTCCATTAAGAAATGTTGATTTAACATCCATTTGATACACTTTAAAGTTCTTATGACACGAATATGCAAGAAACATTCTGATGGCTTCCAATCTTACCACTGGTGAAAAAGTTTCATCAAAGTCCTGACCTTCAACTTGTGCATACCCTTTACAAACCAATCTGGATTAATTTCTAACAACTTGTCCTTTTTCATTCATTTTATTTTTTAACACCCACTTGGAACCTATTACATTCTTGTCTTCAGGTCTAGGAACAAGCTCCCAAGTATTGTTCTTCTCAATCTGATCAAGCTCTTCATTCATAGCTCTAATCCAATCATCATGCTAGATGGATTCATAAAAAAAATTAGGTTCAGTCATAGATAAAAAGGCAACATGAGATTGTTCTGA
>ML778000.1:307482-318344 GCA_009831015.1 Picea engelmannii | reverse complement strand
ATCTGGCATGGTTTACAAACATAATCATATGGCTTTGATATCTTTGGAATATCCTTTACTGCCCCACTATTTTTGAGCTTGATTATATGATCAAAATTTAAGTGTCCAAGTCTCCTATGCCATAGCCAACTTTCATCATACTTTCTTAAGTGGAATTCTTCTTTTTCTTCTTTTAACAAATAGACATTGTTTTATGTTCTTATCCCTTTTGCAACTAGCTGTCCTGAATTCACAGATTTTATTCTACAATATTTAGAAGTAAAAACAACTTCACATCCTCAGTCACAGACTTGACTGACACTAAGAAGATTATGTTTCAGACCTTCTACAAGCAAAACATCCTGATATTTCCCTTTACAATTACTCAAACTTACCATTCCTTTACCTTTTATTTTTCTTGGTGCATCATTTCCAAAAGTTACATTCCCTGATTTGCTTTCACTTAGAGTTAGAAACTTACTTTTGTCTCCAGTCATATGTTTGGAGCATCCATTGTCAATATACCATGGATTCTTTTGTTTTTGGGCTGATAACACTAGTTTACACTTGTCATCTTCTTTCTTCTTCCAAATCTTGAAATTTTCACCAGTAGGATTCAAATCTGGCTTAAAATTCCTTAAGCGACAATCTGCAACTTTATGTCCATAGTTATGATATATGTAACATTCTAGTTCACTAAATAAAATATCATAACAATTGTTATGATAATAACTATTTTTATGTTTCACATGCGTCCTTCCTCCATCCATCACATGATTTATAGTATGTGGTCATTTGTTTCTTGGTTGTCTCAATCTTTGTTGTGGCAGATAATTATTCCTTGAGTATCTTGATTTCAAATATCTAGATCTTAAAGAATAGTTTACAGCTTTGTGACCAAAGTTAGAAAAGAAAAAGAAATAACCATAGAAAAAACCTTTGTACTTGAAAAAAGGTTGTAGTCGATTTCTTTCATGCTGATGATTTCTTTGATCAACAGATTTGGTTTTGGTACTTTTTCTTACATTCCTTCTTGGTGGCTGATTTTCTTTCTTTGTTTCTGCAGAGTGGTTGTTTTCAATGTTTGTAGATTTGACAAACTTGATGGGTTCTTTATTACTTATATGATCACTACTTGATCCTTCTTCATAGCCCAAGCCAACTTTCAACTTTGGATTCCTTTGTTGATTTAGAATGAAAGTTAATTCTTCTATGGATTTAATACTTGGTAGATTTTGGTGATATAATGCCTTAAACTTCTCCATTTCTTTTCTGGTTTTTACTATCTCTTCTTCTAAGGCTTCACACCTCACTTTCTTCTCTGACAAATTTTTTTTCAGTATGTAGTCTATTTTCCTTGCCTCTTCTAACTCCACTTTTAGTAGAGAAAAGTTTTCATCAAGTTTTTCACCATTCATTTTAAGCTGCATCAACAATTGTTTTTGTTTTCTCTTCTTACATCCGAGTCTATCAATTTCTTCCAAAGCATTGATTAATTCACCTTCCATGTCCACCACAACTTCTTCATCATCCATTTCACCTCCTGTGTTTTCATCATCAAGATCTCAAATATCCATAAGCATAAAATCATTTACTTTTTTTCCACATGATGAATCATTGTCTATGTCTTCTGAGGAATTTTCATTGTTTGCACACAAACTATTCTTTTTACTATATTTCTTGAATTTGTACTTCTTTTCATCATCAAAGTTCCGGTCCTTTTTCTGGTCGGGACACTTAGATGAAAAGTGACCTATCTTACCACAGTTAAAGCATTTGAAGTGAATCTTTCCTTGATATTTTCCTGATCCTTTCTTTAACCTTCTCATAAATTTTTCCTCAATATCATCTAAATCTGAATCAGTATTCTTGTCTTCTTTAAAAGATGCTTCTCTAGTAATGGATTTATCTTTGTTGATTCTCATTTCATATGCAGTTAGTGTTCCTAGGAGTTGATCAATGGACAAAGTTTTAAGATTATTTAGTTCTTCTATTGAAAAAACTTTTGGATTAAATTTATCAAGCACAGATCTTAAAATCTTCTGAACTAAGAATGATTCTTCAAACTTCTCACCAAGACCCTTCATGGCATTCACAAGTTATTTAACTCTTAAAAAATACTTGCTAACTGTTTCATCTTCATTCATGTTTAGTTGTTTAAATTTCAATCTATATGTTTGAAGTTTGGCATCTTGTACTTTCTCATTTCCTTCATAATTGCTAATAAGTTTATCCCACATTTCTTTGGTAGTTTGAAGATGCATCACCTTTACAAACTCAGCTTCTACAAGTCCATTCAGGATAGCATTCATTCCCTTAGCATTAAAGATAAATTCTAACTTATCACCCTTGGAGGCTAGCACAACAGGATTTATGTATCCAGTCTCTACTACATCCCAAACATCAGCACCTAAGTCCATTAGGTATGTTCTCATTCTAACCTTCTAGAAGGAAAAATTTGTTCCATCAAATAGAGGAGGTTTAGCGGCTGAAGTCCCTTCATGACTTGTCATGTTTAATCTTACAGATCTACCTTTAGATAAAAGGAACCTACTCTGATACCAATTGTTGAAATTAATAAGACAACTGAGAGGGGAGGTGAATCATTTGTTACTGTGCTTAAACAATTTTAAGTCAATTAAACCATTTTTTAATCTTTCTCCAAGTGACCATCAATATTATACAACATATGAACAACAAAAATAATGAGGATCAGTCACACATAAGATATACACCGAGAAATATTTTCATGAGGAAACCCATAAAGGGAGAAAATCTCTTCTTATTTGAAATGATAGGCAGCCTTTTAAGTTTTGTACATCATCTATAGTTGAGCACCAACTCAATGTGAGGCTACTACCTCTGTTTTACAAGATACAACATGTTTGAGAGCACCAAATATCTAGTTTCTCTAGAACCCACTAGAAGGAAGCACCAACTCCCTGAGTGTTCCAGCACCGATTGGATGGAAGCACCTACTTCCACTTATAAAAGCACCAACTTGCATATAGAAAAATATGTGTCTTCCCAAGCACCACCCTGCCACCCTTTTTTTTTTAGCCACAACTAGATGGAAGATACAACTTCCAATATTCAGGAACCAACTTGAATATCAGAGGACCACAGTCCTCCCTAGAACCACCCTTCCTCCCTGATTATGAATAAATGATTGACAAACAAACAATACATTTATTTCAATTCTTACCCCTTCTTCTCTATTCTACAATTCTTCTCTAGTTCAAAAAACGTTCTACAGTTCTGCTTTGCTTCATGCTATTCTATTATTCTGCTCTTGCTTCATGCTATTATTATACTCTCCTCTTGCTTATGTCTGTTCGGCAACTGTTACTCATCTCTGAGTTTTATCTTATCCTCTGCATTCTTTCTTTTTATCCTTCTTGCAGTTCATCTCATTGTTTATGTCAGAACAACTAACATTACATAGTCATTGCATCTCGCCTTTTATACTGATCAGCCTCATCAGTTACACCTCGAATCTCCTTGGGAAAAGACAAAAACTTCTCAGCAACTGTATCGCCAACAGATCAAGAACCATGATTCGATTTTCTAACTGAATTGTAACTGAACTTATTAATCATGAAAATAAATGATGACCCTTTGATCATATTCTTGATTAACCTACATTGTTGGATTACCAATGATGGATCTTGCGTTTACTCCATATGCCCACTGGATGTGACCACGGGCCTAATTAGAATGCCTTTCGCATTTCACATTTTGACAATCCCGTGTCGAAGGGTCTCGACATTCCAAGTTGCGATTGCTGAAAAAGAGCTTAGCTACACTAGCTCCACCTTCTCATATGATCACCGACGGTGACCACAACCTACACAAAAAGGCATTTTCTCATTTCGCATTTTGGTAATCTAGAGGTGAAGATTCTTGACTCTTCATGTTGTGTTCTTCGAAAAGGGGCTTAGCTCCACTAGCACCTCCCTCTCACATGACCACTGGCGGTGACCTGGCGCTTATCCACAAAGTGATTCGTAATTCACAAATTTAGGAATCCTGTGGTGAAGAGTCTCGATTCTTGATGTTTCCATCGCTGAAATGGAGCTTAGCTCCGCTAGATCCTTCCCCTCATGTGACCACCGACAGTGACCACAGGCTGTGCCAAAAGGTGTTTTGTGATTTCACGTTTCAACATTCTTGTCGTGAGTGTCCTTGACACCTCCAACTCTTGGTATCCAAAACTATGAAATGGAGTCAGATCAATGGTTCACAATCTTGATGATTCAATGGTCTAGATATTTTTCGTGATCTCTCATATCGTGAGTTCCTGCCATGTGTTTCTTCCTTGACTCCTCCAACTCCCAATATCCAAACCTTTGAAACAAAACCTTTGTCATGCTCTAATATATAGCCATGTGTCCCTCTTGGATCAATAATACAAATCTTATCACGATTTCACATATCATGAGTTGGAAGGTTATAGCATTGCCTTCCTTTGACTTTCCAGTCAACAAAATGTTAATCCCTCACCATGTGTACTCCTCGACGATGGATGGCCCTCCTGCTTTCGGGACTTTGTAAGCCCGCTTCATCTTGTAATTAAATATCATGCTCCTTCTTCTGGATCCAATGATGGTCAGTCCTCACACTCAAATCCAACGTCTGATATTTGTTCTCCTCTTTTGCACGTTCCTCCTATCTGTATTCAGATCTGACGGTAATAAGGAATTCGGGATGGGCGATCCAATGATCACTTTTGCTCCTCACTGTTGATCCTTCCATTTCCATGCCATCATCGCTCTGTTGAACGTGCTTATCTTTCCCATCAATGACAAAATATGCATACTCTACCTCTGTCTAAAAACATGCCAACATCCTTAAGAGAAGCTAACTCGAGACCCAACTCTCTATACCTTGACCTCATCAGGTACATGCAATAATAAATGAAAAGGAGTAGCTTACTATGATACCAATGATCTAGATTAATTTGAGAATGAAATGAAGGTATATATATAACAAATGAATATACAAATATATTACAATAAACATAAAGATACAATAATGCACAATTTTTCTTAATGAGAGAAATGTACAAAAACTATAAAATTACAAAGTGAATGACTCGCTAGAATGGTGGAAGATTATTTATGAGAAGAGATGTGATGGCTATGCTCATTCGCAAGAAGAATATGATGTTTACAATGAGGCTCTAGAGTCCTTTTTAACATAAATAAAATCCAAAACCCTAACCCCGGAAGATGAAATGCCAAAAGGTTTGTGGGCCCCGATGGGGGTAGCTGATATGTCAACTTCCCAAGGGAGTAAATTTTTAATACAATATCCATTTGGGGAGAACTATAGATCATTGGAAAGGTAAATCCAAGGAATACACATTTTTCCATCACACTCTAGCTAAATATTATAGTGTGACTGTGGTAGGACCAAAAAAAGTTGTTTAGGGTCTCAAAAGTTTAGGACCAAAAAAATATGTAGAAAAACTATCAAGGTGGAAAACCCTGTTTTGAACGAGTGGAATAGGTGGGTGGCCACCAATTTCCACCTGGATAATTTGATGTCGCTCTCCATGCAAATTCAAAGGACTAGATATTACCCTTCTTCTTGGAATTACTTGTCCTTCATTTGTTTTCTTTCTTTCATTTTCCATTTATTATGAACTTTGATTTTAAAAAATCCTTCCTTTTCTTATTGTAAAAAATTATTTGTACAATTCCATCTCTCAAATTTTTATTTTTGTCTTCTTTGTATTTGATCCTATGCAATTTCTTCATAGACAAGGTCTTTCCACATTCTTTCAAGCTATGCTTGACTTCTTGTTATCGTTAAATTATGTATCTGATATATAACACTTCTTCAATATTGAATTCCAATTTGTATTTGACGCTGATTTGGACCTGTTTGGGTCATTCAATTATTTTTGGTATGCTAAACCAACCTTTTTTTTTCCCCATTATGGTCGCCAAAAATGTTTATTGTTTTTTCTGTGAAGGGAAAATGACCAACATTTGAGAGAAAATCTTGTGGGGAAAAAGAAAGACATTCCTTGTTTTTGTAGAGGTAGTTCTCCTATCATTATATATTGGAAGATTCTTTATATGGATCTAGATGAACGAAATGATTGAGTGATAAAGATAAAACCCCAAAATATATTCCAACAAATCTCTCACTTAGAATATTTATTCATTAAGCACATCATCTTATTCATGGAAATAAAAGTGAATAAATAGAACTAAAAGAGATTTGTAAATAGTTTGATTTCAACAAATATTTTGTCTTCCTTTTAAGATAATGTAAACCTAGAGTCAACTATGACTTTGCAAGACAAAAGGAAAAATAAAATGGATAGACCATCAAAGAACTTTACATGATCACTTCATTACAAATCAAAAAAGATTTTGATGGACAATACATTTGAAATGTCGTGATTTAGACTCAAAGTCTAAAAAATCACTAATGTAGTGACCCAAAATAGTTCTTTGTGGGATAAATTTTTAATAATATCCCAAATATAACAACTTTAATAATTTATGAAATAAGAGGGACGAAACAAACTCAACAAGATTTCAGTGAAAAATACATAAACTAAAATAAATTGCATCTACATTTTACAATGTTATCCTCTATTTCTAGGGATAACTAGGGAGATGATGTCTCAAGGCCCTCAGGTTGTATACATGGAGTACCAAGAGATAGATGACTGATAATGTCCACATTCATAAACATAGACCCACTTCACCACCAAGAATTCTCAGTTTGTCACGATGACACTCACCACATCATCTTGCTTCCAGAAGACAATGGATCTTTATCCATGAGATACAACTCATGTATTGTGGTAAGTGTCACTTTAATACTTGAGGAATTTGAGTATGTTGCATTTAAATCTACTTTTGATTAGAGAACGTCTACATGGAAATTATGCTCTTTGCCTTGTTTTACCTTGGTGGTTGATATTCTTCCCTAGTAAGTGGTCAAACTTGGGTATGGTTTTTCTACTGGGAGGTCTCCTTGATGATTCATAATGCTAATCCCAATCATACTTATCATTTTCACACTTCATCCTTTTCGTCTCCTTATATTTTGGGATTTTCGGGTGTACTGACCTAAGAAGGTATTCTTGGAAAGTTAGTTGTCATTAATTTAAACTCTAGATGAACAATAGAAGCATTGATGTCAACCCTGGTCAACCCTACAAGAATCCTTGGGAATATAGCTAAGTGGTTAAGTGGTAGATAAGCCCCATAGGTATGGTCATGAAGCCCGAAGTTATTTGAGGAATAAGGAAATAAAGGAAAATGTAAATGCATGTAACACACTCATATATGGATAGTCCTTTCCATGTTGTTTCCAATGGTAGGTGGTGCATCACATGGTTCCTCATGGTTTTGTATTTATGCCCTATTAAAGTTATGAGTCCCAAAGAATGGTTAAGAATCCCCTAAACTATTATAAGTCGTTAATTAAAGGGTAAAGTGGTTGTAACAAGAAGCCCTAAAGTTAAGGAGAGAAGTTGCTTTGAAAAAGTATAAATGAACCTCAAGGAATCTCTCATAAGTACATTCACATACACAAGTTTATTGAATATATTCTAATTGAATAAGTTATATGGTTTAACTTTTGGTAGCATATCTGAGGTAGGGAAATTTTGAAGGAGATAAGTTTACATATGTGACTGAAATAAATTTCTAAGTTTATCTACAGGTCACAACTTGTCAAGGCACAGTTGTACATAGGTCAAAGTGTAACAAAGCATGGATAGGTTATCCACGAGTTGACAGTGGGAAAGGAACATATGTATGCGGGTCACAGAAGTGAAAATCACAGATATACATGGGTTGATATTGTACAAGTTGCATATCTGTGAAAAGGTTTTGAGGAGGATGTTAATATCAGGTTAGTGAGGATGAGGAAGAGATATAGGTATGTAATCTTGTGTATCATGTCTGCTACAATATTAAAGGTATGTTTTACATGTGTTTTGGAGGTTGTGTGTTGATACATTCTTGAGGCATGGTTTGGATATTTAGGCATATGATTTGAGGTACACATTGGTTTTGTTCTGGTACATTGATTACAAGTATATCTTGGCTATTTTGGTATCTGGTTTGGTATATGTCATGGTGATGTTATCACATGCTTGAGGCAATTCATTGATGATATATTATGGTACATGGTTTATGGAATGATTGATACATGTCATGAGTGATATGGTATATGGAATATCTCTTGGTTTGAGGAGCATATTGGATATTGGGCACATTTTTTGATGTATACTTTGGTATATGCATGAGACATTCCTTGATATTTTTTATGCATGTTGAGAAACATGGTTGATTCATGGTATGGTACAGGTTTTGGTACATGGTTGATGCATGGTATAGTACATATTTTGTACCTAGTACGGTAAATGTTAGGTACATGGTTGATGCATGATCTAGTACAGGTTGATGTGATAGAGTGATAGTGACACACTGATGTGATAGTGATAGTGATATGTTGATGTGACAGTGGTAGTGATAGTATCAGTGGTAGTGACAGATTGAGTCTACACTTATATTTCATGGCGGTAGTACAAGGAAAGGAAAGGGGGTTATAGCCTCCTTCTGATTGGAGTCGAAGAATACGGGGAGTTGGATCCTATAAACTAGGGGTCTGAGCTTCTTTCCAGTTGTAGCTTCCTTTATGTGGTTTTCCCCTATTTGGGTTTCCATGTAAATTCTAGTGTACTATGTATCTACTGTGATATTGTTGAATGATACTGCTTATGGTTATATGCTCATGACATATTGAATGCAATCATAAATGATATACTACTAATAAATTTGATCTTTGTTTGGGGTACACGATATCTCGTTGGAAATGTCTATATAAGGAATACACATTCTTCCATCACACTTTAGATAAATCCTATAATGTGACTATGGCAGGCCCAGAAAATGCTATTCGGGACTCAAAACAACCCCAAAAGTTTAAGACCCAAAAATTTGTAGAAAAAATGCGAAGGTGGAAGCTCCTATTTTGAGTCAGTGGAATAGGTGGGTGGCCATAAATTTCCCCTTGGATCATTATCCTCCCCTTAGGAACCAATGGTATCCATTGCGGCAAGTTCTCAGGGAAAATTTTGTTGAATCTGAAACTTGGTGAGTTTCTTGCCTTGCTGAAGAAGTTGTCCTACTTAGCTTGGTGAAGGATTTTATGAACCTATTGTTGGAGGGATTGGATCCATTCAATTGAAATAGCTGCATGATTTGCATGAGTGTGGGAGGAATATTTCAGTGAATATGAATCATGAATATCATGAAGGGATTTTTTATAACTTCACTTGACTAGACAATGTGGAGGCACCCCTATAGGTGCAGTAAGAATATTTTGGTTCTCTTCTAAAATCGTGTTTATTTTCTTATATTGGATAGAAGGTTCTTGGGTTTAGGTTGTAGTGATTGCAGTGTCCTTCTCTTCTAAAAAAATAGTGAAGAGGCTAAACTTCGTAGTATGAGAGATTAATTTGTGTCACTATTTTGTTGGGACAATAGTCATAACTACCTCTAGTATCCTGTAGAGATGACCTCCTAGAGTAACAATGATGCTACAGGGTCAAGCCTCATAAACAACATGATGCTTCCACATATATGGATAGCCTAATAGAACATCATAGAATTCAAGTGGGGAAACATCAAACAATACATTATCCTTGAAGGGATTGATTCCATGTGACATGAGACATTGTTGGTTGACACAAAGATATTGTTCCTAGCGAATCCATCCGATGTTGTATCATTGCGGGTGTGGTGTTGTCGGAAAATCCAACTACTTGATGACCTTTGTTGACATGAGGTTCTTTTGGATTATTCTATGAAAAATAAAATGCAGCGAGGTCCCCTTCAACCACAAATGTGAATGGAAGAGGTGTTCCCCCTCCTTAGGACCCTCTGGTTGTTATGGTTGGATTTTTGTGGTCACAATAGTAGTAATAGCTTATAAATCAATGATATGTCTCCTTTTATTATTTTCTAAATCAAGTTCTTATTCGAGGCTTGGTTTTGTTTCTTTGAGCTTGGATACCAATGATTGTTTCGAGCAACATTCATTGGTGTTGTGCCAAGGATTTTGTGGAAGTCACACCACTTCTCAATGTCCTTCTTTGTCTTCCCATTGCTCTTATTTTCCTATGGGTTGGAATGGTTTTCTTAAGGTTGGTTATTCTATGGATTAATATGTCCTTTACCATACTTTGGTTGTTTCAGATTTGTAGACCCAAATTCTCGTTTGTTCTGGTGCTTAAACGTTTTTATGAATTTTGAAGACATATCGATAAGTTGCTCCCAGTGATGAGATGTACAGAAAATCCATTTTGGTTTGGATGTACTTGTGTAGAGCCCCGTGGTATTTTAGAACTAGCTTCCACTCAAATTATTTGATACTCATCTTGGTGCGCAAGGTATGGAAGGTATTTGTGAACTCCATCATTGTTTGGTATCTCTCTTGATGTAGCGTGGCCCATATCATGTACTGGTCATCATATTTTCCTAAAGGATAATATTACTCCTTGATCGAATCCATAAAAAAATCCCAAGTGGGCTCGGCCCCAAATATTCCAGACTCCTCGATGGAATTTTTCTCCCGGTAAGTTTCCCACCAATGTTTTACATGGGGGAGAGCCTTAAGGAGTGCGAAGGATCTTTTCTCTGTTGAAAAAATTGTGAATAGAGAAATACACTTCTAGAAAATTTAAACATTTTTCCAAAGAATCTGTTAAGCCCTAATATTGGCTCATTACCCCTTAATTGGGGCATATTAGATTAGTAATGTTATTTTATTTATGTCGGCTCTAGGCCATTAGTTGTAATTTAGATTAGTAATGTTATTTTATTTATGTCGGCTTTAGGCCATTA
>ML778000.1:272603-302716 GCA_009831015.1 Picea engelmannii | reverse complement strand
AGTCTCCTATATATACCAAGGAGACATTTTCATTTTGAATCATCTTGTACTTGAACATTTAAGTGGGGTAAAAGGAGGTTGCCCCCTCGAAGAGGCTTATTATCTGAAATTATCTTTTTTTCAAGGCGTTGAGTACTTTTTATAGGTTTTTCTATGCTATATTTCTATTTGGTTCCTAACAGAACCTACATCAATCTGACCTTAAATATGGGAATATAAAAATTAACTTGTACCTTTAATGGGGCAGTGTCTCCAAAGTGATTGTTTGAAGATGACATCTCTATTATTGTCGACAATCGTTGAAGTATTTAGGAAAAACTCTCCAACATCTTGTTCCTCTGTTATGGAAGGGATTCCATAAGAAACAACTTGATGGGATATTATTCTCCCCCGTCTCTCTTCTCTTCCACCATGGGAGGACACTTTTTTTGGTGAGAGAGATTTTCCTCAAGAAAAACTATCTTGAGACCCAACTCTTTATAATTTGACCTCGTTGGGGACATGCACTAAGAAACAAAAAGAAGTAGCATGCTCTGATACCACTGATCTATATTATTTTGAGAATGAAATGAAGGCAGAGATATAACAATGGAATATATAGAGATATTTCAATAAACAAAAATATACAGTAATGTACAATTTTTATTAATGAGAGAAATGTACAGAAATGGTAAAATTCTAGAGTGAATGACTCCTTAGAATGGTGGAATCTTATTTCTTAGAAGATATGTGATGGATATGCTCATTCACAAGAAGAAGATGATGTTTACAATGAGGCTCTAGAGGCCTTTTTAACATAAATAAAATCCAAAAACCTAACCCCGGAAGATGAAACGCCAAAATGTTTGTGGGCCCCGATGGCGGTAGTTGATATGTCAACTTCACAAGGGCATAACATTTCCATATGATCTCCGTTTGGGGCTCACTATAGCTCATTGGAATGGGATATCTGAGGAATACAATTTTTTCCATTATACTCTAGATACATACTACAGTGTGACTATGGTAGACCCATAAAACGTTGTTTAGGGCCTCAAACGTTTAGGACCTGAAAATATGTATAAAAATTACCAAAGTGGAAACCCTTGTTTTGAGCTAGTGGAATAAGTGGGTGGCCACTGTTTTTTGCCTGGATCATTCTTCCCTCCTTAGGAAGCAATGGTATCCATTGTGTCATGTTCCTGGGGAAATTTTTATTGAATCTAAACCTTGGTGAGTTGTCTGCCTTGCTAAAGAAGTTGTCTTGCTTATCTTGGTGAAGGATTTTATGAACCTATTGCTAGAGGGATTGGATCCATTCAACTAATATAGTTGCATGATCTACCTAAGTTTGGGAGGAATTTGTTGGTGAATATGAATCATAATTATCATGAAGGTATTTGTTATAAATTCACTTGACTGGACAATGTGGAGGCACCCTTGTAGGTGCAGTAAGAATATATTGGTGCTCTTCTACAATCTTGTTGATTTCCTTCTGTTGGATAAAAGGTTCTTGGGCTGAGGCTACAGTGATTGCAATGTCCTTATTTTCTGAACATATCATGAAGAGAATAAACTTTGTGGCATGAGAGATTACTTTGCGACATTGTTTTGTTGGGACAGTAATTAGAGCTACCTCTGGTATCCTATAGAGCTGACCTCTTATAGTAACAATGATGCTACAAGGTCAAGACTCATAAACAACATGATGCTTCCACATATATGGATAGCCTAATAGAACATCATAGACTTCTAGCAGGGAAACATCACACAGTACCTCATCCTTGAATGGATTGATTTCATATGATAGGAGACACTGATGGATGACATGAAGATCTCATCCCTAGTGAAGTCATTCGATGTTGTATGGTTTCCGATGTGATGTTGTTGGTAAATCCAATTTCTTGAATACCTTTGATGAGATGAGGTTCTTATGTATTTTTCTATCAAAAATAAAAAATGTAGTGGGGTCCCCTTCACCCACATATGTTAATGGAAGAGGTTCTCCCCCTCCTTAGGATCCTCTAGTTCTTCTGGTTGGATTGTTGCAGTCATGAAAATAGCAATGGGTTCTACATAAATTATCTATATTCTTTTATTATTGTTTGAATTATTGTCTAATTCATTGCTCGGTTCTATTTCTTTGAGCTCATATACCAATGAATGTTTTGAGTGACATTCATCGGTGGTGTGCCAAGGGATTTTGTGGAAGTCTCACCACTTTCTAGTGTCCTTCATCTTCTCATTTCTCTTCTTTTCATGTGGCTTGGATTGGTTGTCTTGAGGATGGATATTCTATGGATTGGGGTTCCTTTACCATACTTTGGTTTTTACAAATTTGCAGACCCAAATTCCTGTTTGTACTGGTGCTTAAATTTTTTCTTGATTTTGACAACATATCGATAAGCTACTCCCAGTGATGATATGTCTAGAAACTCCATTTCGGTTTGGATGTACCTATGTAGAGTTCCACAGTATTTTAGAACCAAATTTCACTTGAAGTATTTGATACACAGCTTGGTGCACAAGGTATGGAAGTTGTTTTGGAACTCTGACACTGTTTGGCCCCTCTCTTGATGTAGCACGGTCCATATCATGTAATATTCATCATAGTTTCCCATGGGGTAATATTTCTCATTGATCGCATCCATGAAAAAATACCAAATGGACTTGGACCCAAATATTCTAGAGTCCTCTATGGAATTTTTCTCCCAGTAAGTTTCCCACCAATGTTTGACATGGGGGAGAGCCTTAAGGAGTGCAAAGGTGATCTTTTCTCTGTTGGAAAAATTGTGAACAAGAAATAACCTTCTATCAAATTTAACCATTTTTCCAAAGAATCCACATCGATCTAACCTACAAATACAGGAATATCAAAATTAACTTGTACCTTGAATGGGGCAGGGTCTCCAAAGAGACTTCTCAACAAAGATGCGCCTACTATTGTCGGTAATCGTTCAAGGATTTGGGAAAAAATCTCCAACATCTCGTTCCTATGTTGAGCGAGGGATTCCATGAATAGTAGCTTGATGGGATATTCTTCTTGCTCGTCTCTCTTCTCTTCCACCATGGGAGGCCACTTGGGCTGGAGTGAGTGGTTTTCCTTAAGAGAAGCTAGGCCAAGACCCAACTCTCTATACCTTGACCTCATCGGGGACATGCACTAAGAAATGAAAATGAGTAGCTTACATTGATACCAATGATCCAGATTATTTGGAGAATGAAATGAAGGTAGATATATAACAAAGGAATATACAAATATATTACAATAAACAAAAAGATACAGTAATGCACAATTTTTATTAATGAGATAAATGTACATAAACTGTAAAATTACAAAGTGAATGACTCACTAGAATGGTGGAATCTTAATTATGAGAATAGATGTGATGGCTATGCTCATTCTCAAGAAGAATATGATGTTTACAATGAGGCTCTAGAGTCCTTTTTAACATAAATAAAATCCAAAACCCTAACCTCGAAAGCTGAAATGCCAAAACATTTGTGGGCCCCAATGGGGGTAGCTGATATGTCAAATTCCCAGGGGAATAATGTTTCAATACGATCTCCATTTGGGGAGATTTATATATCGTTGGAAATATATATACAAGAAATACACATTTTTCCATCACACTCTGGCTAAATATTATAGTGTGACTTTGGCGGGCCCAAAAAAAGTTGTTTAGGGACTCAAAAGTTTAGGACCAGAAAATTATGTAGAAAACCTATCAAGGTGGAAGCCCCTATTTTGAACCAGTCGAATAGGTGGGTGGCCACTTATTTACACCTAGATCATTTGATGTCGCTCTCCATGCAAATTCAAAGGACTAGATATTACCCTTCTTCCTGGAATTATTTGTTCTTCATTTTTTTTCTTTCTTCCATTTTCCATTTATTATGAACTTTGATTTTAAAAAATCCTTCCTTTGCTTATTGTCAAAAAATATTTGTACTATTCCATCTCTCAAATTTTTATTTTTGTCTTCTTTGTATTTGATCCTATGCAATTTCTTCACAAACAAGGTCTTTCCACATTCTTTCAATCTCTTCTTGACTTCTTGTTATCGTTAAATTATGTAGCTGATGTATAACACTTATTAAATATTCAATTCCAATTTGTATTTGAGGTTGATTTGGACCTGTTTGAGTCATTCAATTCTTTCTGGTATGCTAAACAAACCTTTTTTTTTCCCATTAAGGTCACCAAAAATATTGATTGTTTTTTTCTATGAAGGGAAAATGACTAACATTTGAGAGAAAATCTTGTGGGGAAAAAGAAAGACATTCCTTGTTTTTGTAGAGGTGGTTCTCCTATCATGATATATTGGAAGATTCTTTATATGCATCTAGATGAATGAAATGTTTGAGTGATAAATATAAAACCACAAAATATATTCCAACAAATCTCTCACTTAGAATATTTATTCATTAAGCACATCATCTTATTCATGGAAATAAAAGTGAATAAATAGAACTAAAAGAGATTTGTAAATAGTTTGATTTCAACAAATATTTTGTCTTCCTTTTAAGATAATGTAAACCTAGAGTCAACTATGAATTTGCAAGACAAAAGGAAAAATAAAATGGATAGACCATCAAATAACTTTACATGATCACTTCATTACAAATCAAAAAAGATTTTGATGGACAATACATTTGAAATGTCGTGCTTTAGACTCAAATTCTAAAAAATCACTAATGTAGTGACCCAAAATAGTTCTTTGTGGGATAAATTTTTAATAATATCCCAAATATAACAACTTTAATAATTTATGAAATAAGAGGGAAGAAACAACCTCAACAAGATTTCAGTGAAAAATACATAAACTGAAATAAATTGCATCTACATTTTACAATGTTATCCTCTATTTCTAGGGATAACTGAGGAGATGATGTATCAAGGCCCTCAGGCTGGAGACATGGAGTACCAAGAGATAGATGACTGAAAATGTCCACATGCATAAACATAGACCCACTTCACCACCAAGCATTCTTAGTTCGTCATGAGGGCATTCACCACATCATCTTGCTTCCAGAACACAATGGATCTTTATCCATGAGATACAAGTCAGGTATTGTGGTAAGTGTCACTTTAATACTTGAGGAATTTCAGTATGTTTCATTTAAAGCTACTTTTGATTAGAGAATGTCTACTTGGAAATTATGCTCTTTGCCTTGTTTTACCTTGGTGGTTGACATTCTTCCCTCGTAAGTGGTCAACCTTGGGGATGGGTTTTCTACTGGAAGGTCTCCTTGATGATTCATCATGCCAATCCCAGTCATACTTATCATTTTCACACTTCATCCTTTTCGTCTCCTTATATTTAGTTGGAAAGTTATTTGTCATTAATTTAAATTCTAAATGAAAACTAGAAGCATTGATGTCAGCCCTGGTCAACCCTAGAAGAATCCTTGGAAATATAGCTAGGTGGTTAAGTGGTAACAAGCACTGAGTTTGAACTCCTTCCCTGCGTGACCACTACCTGTTACCATTGACTTATCCCACAAAGGGCACGTCGTGTTTCATGATTTCGAGGATTCCATTGCAAAACACCCTTCCTCCTCCAATCCTGAAACCCCGACAAGGGCTAGTGGTCCTTAGCTCCTCCCTTATATCCACCTCATGTGACCCTCATCCAAACACGGGGGCCTACCTTTGAGGATGTCAAGATTTTGCATATCAGGAATCCCTGATGTGACTTCTCCCGATTTCCCAATGTCAAAATTATCCCATGTTATCAATGGTCCTCGCAGTCCCACGATCCAACGATCCACGTTCCTCCTTCACAAAGTCGGGACTTCATGACTCGAGACTTTGGGATGGTTCTCTCCTTCGAACCTCCGACTCCCGAAATGTTGAAACATCAATGCTCCAGATCGATGGCCCACAACCCCTGTGATCTGATGGCTGTGATTGAATCACGATTTCATGATTCAGGAGTTCTAACAACTATGCCCTTTGACTCCTCCGAGTCACGAGTCAACGAAATGTTGCTTGCTTACTACATGTCCTTTCTGATGGACAGTCTTGATTATTTCACGAATTCTCCTTTCACGAAATTGCTCTTGTCTTCACTGTTATCACTGAAATTTCGTCTGCACATGTTTACAAGAACTCAGCATCATCAACCAGTAATGAAGTCATTCATGAACCTAAATTAATACCACAGCATTCAAAAAGGTAAAAAAACTATACAAAGTAGTGAAAAATTGAAGAGTGCTTTGCAGACATTGGGCGCGTGCACACATGCATGGAACAGGAACGTAGAAATCGTGCATATGCACACGATGCGCGACTGTTAGCGCAAAAAGACGTGCACCTGCTAAACGACGCATTTATGAAAGTGGTCAGCCTCCCAACCACTTATGGTTCAGCTCCCAAGCCGATTTGACCCTCAAATCTGGGCTGAATCCGACTGGTGGGATGGTCAAAGACCTAATAATGCCCTAAATGGCCTCTTTTCACACTACAAAGCAGTTACACAATAACCCAATGCAATGCTATAAAAATTCATGAATGCACCTCATTTTCTCAAGGAATTCAAAGTAATGTTATGCTTCCTATATTGGTTTGAGGACTCCATCCTTGACACAAGCATATTGGAACCATTACATTAGACAATCCACCTCTCCATTGAGTGGATTTGTAAAGAGTTATTTCATCACCATTTTCCATTTTCTTTGTTGTAAGAAGAGCCAACTAGTGAGGTTCCAAGAGCCTTCCCTTGGAGGAAGAAGGGACTCATAGTCCCCTTTCTTCTTGGTGCTTTGTTTTCATCAATAGATCAGCCTCAAACATTGGTGACATGGGTCTTTTTGTTCTTTTTATCTCTATGTCCCTATGCTTATGATTTTAGTTTTTATTGCATCTATTAGCTTAATCCTTAATTATAGTTTTGTTTTTCTTTCTCTAACTCTTTTCTCTACAGTTGTCCTGCTTAGCAGACCCAACTAATCTTGCAAGCACCTATTATTTGCTCACCAAGGTGACGAAAGAGGCACAACATATTGGTGACTCCACTGGGGAAAGGTATCAATTTCCTACATCATTTGGGTTTATTTTTCTCTTCTTTTAGTTTGTTTAACTTCCAGGTGCACTAACCGGCCTAAGTCGACCTGCCAATCAGCCAATTCCTAGTTGAATTGAGAGAAATCCACTCAGATTTTTCATTCTCGATCGTGTGCCACATATGCGTGGGTTTTTCAACCCACAGACACGCATCATGCACCCATGCACCTGACTCGCATTTTTGTTCTGCGCACGTGCGCTTTTTAGCTTGTCTCTGCTCGCGCGCATGTGCTCTGTGCGCCTCTGTCTCCACTGGGACCCGCGCATTTAAGAAAAATTTCACATTGTAAGTTGTTGAAATGTGGGGAAGGCCATATTCCCTCTTAAAAATGATGTCAAGCATGTTTTAAAGTTGCACCACACTTAGTCCCCTCATCATATAAAGGGGTTAGTCAAACACACATAGGCACTTAGGAGGATAAAATCAATTTCCCTTCTTTCCTTTTTGCCACATGGATGGCTTGTTTTGACTTACAATATAAGTTGGAAATCATTTTTAATCACATTTAACTCACATTGGGACTAGAACTTGAGTAACAATCACTTAGTATGATCTTCTCTCGCGCCTCTAAGCGACCTTGAGAATCATAAAAAGATTGTGAAACAATTTCATCTCCCTTAAACAAAGTTTAAAACCTTTAGTAGAGGACAACGACCCTTCTTGGGACCCCTCTTATTTTTCTTTTTCAAACACATATTAATATTGTAATGGGCCCATACATGCCCACATGCTACAAAGATAGGATAGTGTTTGAATTTTTGCTTTCTTAGATCAAAACACTAGGGAAGTTTAAAGGTTTGTAACGGGCCCATACAGGCTCACATGTTCAATCTAGGATAGTTTCAAAGATTTTCTTAGATTACATCACAATAGGGAGTTAAAGGATAGTAACGGACCCACATGTCCACATTCTAGCTTCCTAGGGATTTTGAATTATGCAAGGTTGTACCAAAGGCACTTAGTTAATTAGGTAATCAAACTCTTGTAAGGACCAAGCGAAGTCCACATGCAGCAAGGTGACATCTAATTCACTAAAAATTGGCACACTTTCACTTACACACAAAAGTCACTTATCACTCACATAGCTTCTTCTTGAAACGTGGAGGTCAAAGTAAGTTTCCTCAAAAGGGATTCCGAAGATACCCCATCTTTTCTTGATGGGACTATCCACTCCCATTTTTAATCAACGAGGTTGGTTTGCACCCCCAACCTCCCAAAACAACTACATCTAAAATCTTTCTAAAAACTCACTAAGTTTTCCTCCACAGGAGGTGCCAAAAGAAATTTTAGTCTAGGTAGGATTTCGGGGATAGACATCCAAATAACTCCCTGTTATCTGGTTCTCACATTGTCAAAACATAGAGGTTGTCAAATAGGGAACTGAAAATCCTCCAAGTCAAGTGTTCCAATCACCATAAGGCGGGGAGATACCCATGAAGGGTTGAAGGTCGAGGTCTGGTTATTCTGTGCGTCCCCCCTTGAGGCACCCACCTCTTAGATGGGATCCATCCCGTGACCCATTTCTTAGGCCAAAAATCTAAATGTCGCACTTTGACCGAGGTACCTAGTAACCAACTTTAGGACATCTACCTAGGTGGAAGTTGTGGGCTGCAATTGCACCTTGATTGGATTTTGTGTGGCTATTGGGAAATATCGCTAGCTCTTTCGGGATATGCCCCCTTTACCCCTCATTATAACCAATTATTTCATCCTTCACTAGTTTCTCTTCCGGTGACTTCAGACCCCACTGTTGAGTACTATTGGAAGGTCTAGTGCTATTTGAGAGGAAGGACGTTACATATTCTAGGACATGAGCATTTTCTTTCTTTTGATTCCCCCACGTGGACAAAACCCACTTACACACATATATTCTTCTTTCTCATTTTATGTATGATGCACATCTGATTACAGTTTGATATTGGATATATATATTGTGTAAACAGTCAACGCAAAGGCTCTTGTTTCTATATTACTCTTACCACTTTTTGCACACATACACACAACTAGTCTGACATCATAGGGGAACCACAGAACCCCCGTTGTTCACGACACTTGCTCAACCTCCCCCCTATATTAGGGGGAGTATCTGGTCATGCCCTCTCATTGACACCTCCTTCACACACTCCTGTGAGTGCCACTATCTTAGGATCAGCTTTGCTTGGTTCTACATTACTTGGGTCAACTTCCCAAGGTCATCCATTCACTCGCTCTCCCTTACACGGAAGTGGGGGACCCACTTCCTCTCAAGGAGGGAGCACCAACCCACCTAGCCCCCCTCACGGGTCAGGTTCACAATGCACTATGGCCGTAGCTAATCCTCCCCCCCACTGCAGATGCCATATTTGGCCTCTCTCAACATACCGGATCTCATTATACTCACCAATGATCCTATATTGCATGATCCCACATGGCCTACAATGCCAACCAAACTACCTTCAGACATACCAAAGTTTGAAGGAAAGGTAGGGGATGACCCTGCCATCCATGTCATGACCTTTCACCTATGGTGCTCCTCCAAGAGCATTATGGATGATTCCATTAGACTGCGATTATTTCAACGCACACTCACTGGCCCATTGGCTAAATGGTATGTCGAAGAAAAATTGGGGTCTCACGCAACCTTTGAGTCATTGGCCAAAGCATTATTGACCTTTTTCCAATTACCCATCCACCACGACAATGGTCTTGAACTACTATCTAACTTCAAACAAACCTCAGCCACACACATCGTTGACCACATTCACGAGTGGCGTAGGCGACATAGTTTGTGCAAAGCAGAAACCACCAAGCAGCAGTGTCTCAATTGGTTTCTTAGATCACTTGTCTCTCTCCTTGGAAAGGATGTAGCTTCCACCTTCCCTCAATCAGAAGAGGAAGCCATCAGCAAGGCCCAACAGTATGACCTCATCTCTGCATAGTCAGGATACTTATACATGGTACTTCCTGATCTTCCAAAACCTGTGCCATTTGGCCAAGACAAACCTAGGATGTCTCACTCAGCAGACAGACTAATAGGTTCCACCACACACCATGGTCCACAACCCCAACCACCACCGATGTATGGAACACCTCAATACCCACCGGCATATGGGGGCACTCCTTATTACCCCCCACCCCCTTATCAACAACCATACCCTGTTGCTATACCTCCACCCATCAGTGGACCACCACTGGCACCTCCCATACATCCACATATTCCCACAAATAGTGGTACTCCCTCAACATCAGCTTATAGTACTAGTGAAATCACTACGCCTTCCTATGTACCTTATGGATCGGTACAACCACAAAATCCATACTTCCCATTTCCTGGTCCTCCACAACCCATGGCTCCCCCACATCTTCATGCGGGGGTAAATTTTCTTCAACCCTCTGCTACTCAACAATACCAAAGTTTTGAACAATTGAATACAGCCAACCCAACTCATCCATCGAACAATGCCAAGAAGAAAGGAAAGAATAGGAATAACAACAACCCAGGTCAAGGCGAGAATCAACCTCCACAGCACCAACCCACTGGGGGAAACCAGAACCAAGGGAACCAAAACCCCCAAAGGGGCAATAATAAAAAACGCCAAGGGAAAAATAATGTTAAAACCATATTCCCTTGTGCCCTTTGTGGTGAGTTCGGCCATTACACTCATCATTTCCCCTAGATCGTTGATTTCAAATGGTTGAAAGACTCTGGTAGTCTTTTCCATTCTCCTGCACAAACTGCCCCTCAGCAGGCACCACAACAATACGTGCAACAACCCCCTCCCACCGTGCTGCAAAATCCTATTCCACATCAAGGTGTGATAAACACCCAATAGGACACACAGCACCCCCCACCTCAGGTGGGAAAATACCTCAACCCCAACAATCCCGCAGAGAATACAATTCTCCTCAACAGTGAGGAAGAAATCCTTCTGCAAACGCGTAGTCATCAATATCATGCACCCGTTGAGTCTACTCCCATATCTCCAGAGACAAAACCTACACCAACGGGACCCCCATTAGTGATCCCTTTCCCTTCTGTCAAACCACCGCTACGCATCCCTCGCATCCCATTGCATAGGAATGTCCACAACCCACAGTCTAGGGATGCTCATAACTATAGCTTGGTAGACAACTTAGCACAATCCCCGGTTGCCATGTCAGTCTTGGAAGTCCTCTAGACTTGTCCTACTCAGTGGAAATCATTAATTTCCACCTTGGGGGCACTTGATCCTGCAGATACCCAACTCATTACCTTTGATATTCACAGCGGAGAACCTCATCTTCCCGCCTTGATCACTTTTCAAATACAAGTGAAAATACGGAACATCACAGTTCATCGATGTATCATCGATGAAGGTTCATCTACATGCATTATGTCCAAAACAGTTTGGCAAAAACTTGGTTCCCCGGAATTCATACCCTCTACCATCACATTAAGAGCTTATGATAGACGACCATCCTCTCCTGAAGGGCTCTTTCAAAATGTCCCCGTTGAACTCGGGGGAAAAAATATTCTCTTTGATATCGAAGTTATTGACGCCCCACTCGATTATAATATCTTGTTTGGTCGTAGCTACATGTACGCTATGAAGGCAGTGGCATCTTCCATCTTTCAGACAATGATGTTCCCCCACAATGGGAAGATCGTGACCATTGACCAAGTATCACATTATGAGCCTAACCCATCTGCAAACATCGATTACATTCTTCCTCTCGTCCACACCAACCAAGATGCATATCCACTCGTCGAGATGGGTCCTAGGATTTTCAAAGATCCATCCTTGTTAGGGACGTACCATGGAACACCACCACTCCTTCATCCTACTAATCAAGTATGCGTCATCTCATCAAACGAAACTCACACAAAGGATACCCTTCCTCCTACAAAGGATTCTATCATATCTAACGTCCCATTCGTCACAGAAACCCCTCCTCCAAACCTCCCTGGACACTCGTCGACCCCACCAGTCCATGATTCCACCTCTCCCCATGGACATAGTCCAGTTTGGGAGACAGTTCCCCAAGCCCTCACTCAAATTCCCTTCTTTTACCCTCCACCCGGTATAGAAGATTTTCAGGTAGCCGCAACACTCACATTACCTAATATGGTGTTAGAAATCCCAGTGTGGTATTTACACCCACCTGAGATGGTCCCTCGACCATCCCTTCCCACACAGAAAGGAATCCCCATGAATATTCCCATCCTTACCCCCACCACTCCCCCACTCAATAATCCCCCTGTTACATTTGGGGGAAGGAGAAAGAAGAAGGAGCCCACCACTCCACTTCCTCCATGCATCCCACCACCTTGCGCACTATGTGAGAAAGAGGGCCACCAAACCAACAACTATCCATCAATACCTGAATTACGGAATTTGATCCCCCTCAATCAAACTCCCACAAAACCCACCACTACTCCTAATCCCACCACTACCACCCACCCTTCCAGTAGTAAAGGGTTGAGGACCAAATACGCTTGTGCTATCTGTTCAGAGTATGGCCATTACACCCATCATTGCCCAACACTGCCACGCTTTCGACAGACATTAGCTGCAATTCGCCAGAACTTCCAAAACAACCCCAGCCCTGCTATGTCCTCCTCAACAAATATCACTGACATTCGTTATGTCACCACTTCAGTCAATGAATGTATGATATGTCCTTTCTCTCTTTGTGATTCATTAGCTCATTTTACATACCAGTGTCCTATGATCCTTGAATACATGCAACGTCAATTGGCCCTGCTTCACCGACCTGCAGAGGCGATAATTGACATTACCTCATCACTAGAGGATCTTCATGTCATTTCTCCCGAGCCCGAGGCACTCCCAACACCTCCATGGTTCTTAGATGACGTATCTGAGGATTTACCCCCCAACCCCCCCAACTCTCCTTCTCATTCCCCTACGGACACTCTCCACCCAACCACCATGGGTACCCCTCAGTACTTCAATATATGGTTTATGTCGAGTGAACCCTCACCATCTCCTAACCATGTTCCCCCTGTTTCTTCACCAGGGGGAAACCACACAACCACTGTCACCGAGATCACTCCTCACGACCCCTTGTATTCCCGTCAATTCCAATGCGACGAAGAAATACTCGAAGAGTTAAATCACCCAGACTCTCCATGGGATGCGCTACATCACCGCGCACTCTTCTCTCCACAGGAGGCCTCCACGCCTCCTAACCAAAACCCCAATTACACGGTCGAAACCAAATATTTTATCCCCTCAGGGCCTATCGATTGGTTCAACAATCCCATTCCTTCCCCTGATGCTTTTGAAGAAGGTAATATGGCCAACATTTCCCCCACCATCAAAATCGACATTTCCATTAAAAATGGCATCGTCGAAGAAATAATCATTGGAGTTTCTTGCACTCCTCAGGAAATCGATGCATATAAAGCCCTTTTCCAGGAATATAGGGATATTTTTGCCTGGTCATACATGGAAATGCCTGGACTTGATCCCTCTATTGTCGAACATCGCATCAACACCTAGCCCGACATCACACCAGTTCGCCAAAATAGCGACCGCTACACCCATCCAAAGCCACGGCTATCAAAGCCGAAATTGACAAATTACGCACTGTCGGGTTTATTTACCCCATCTCTTATACCTCATGGGTTTCCAACCCTGTATCCGTTGAAAAAAAAAAGGGCACTATCCGCGTTTGCACAGACTTTTGCGATCTCAATAATGCATGTCCCAAAGAGAACTTTCCAATGCCTTTCATTGATCAAATTATCGATGACTGCACCGGCCACGAGGCTCTCTCCTTTATGGACGGATTCTCTGGCTATAACCAAATTCAAATCCACCCAGCTGATCAATATAAAACTGCATTCACTACCCCGTGGGGTACTTTTGCATATCGTGTCATGCCTTTCGGCTTAAAGAATTTCGGCGCAACTTTTCAGTGGGCGATGACATACATCTTTCATGATATGGCTAATATCATCCTCGCCTACTTGGACAACCTCACAGCTCGATCCAAGAAATTCACCCAACATCTTGATGATTTACAAATCATCTTCCAACGATGTCATCAGTACAACATCCGCTTGAATCCTCTCAAGTGTGTGTTCTGTGTCACCGCGGGGCACCTCCTCGGTTTTATTTTTTCCCAAAGTGGTATTACCGTGGACCCCCTCAAAGTCCAAGCTATCATCAAAATTCCACCTCCCCAGAATTTATGGCAACTTCAGAGTCTTCAGGGAAAAGCTAACCTTCTTAGACGCTTTGTCCTGGATTATGCCATACGCGCACACAGTTTCCTTTGCTTACTACGTCACGACATCCCATTTCACTGGGACAACCATGCCCAATATTCATTTGACGATATTAAAGCAGCTCTTTCAAATGCACCTTTAATTAGTGCACCTGACTATAATCATGACTACATCCTCTACGTATCAGCATCAGCTGTATCAGTAGCCGGCGTCCTCGTCCATCTCATAGATGACAATCATGAACACGTCATTTATTACGTTAGTAAGAACCTCTCCAGACCACCCTTGAAGTATAAACACGAAGAGAAACTTGCACTTGAAGTTGTCCTTGCAGTCCAGAAACTGCACCATTACATTCTTCTTCGCACCACAAAGGTCATCACAAATTCCAACCATATGCAGTACTTGCTCAGTCGCCGGCAAGTTAACAGAAAATTCGCTCGATGGATCGTTATCCTTCAGGAGTACAACCTCGAGTTCTCAACACCTAAAAGTAAGAAGGCCCTCATTCTCATCGAACTTGTCACGACCCTCCCATCTGACACCACCAGTGCCCCCGTCAACACCAACTTTCCAGACGAACATCTCTTTTACATTAATTCAGATGATCCTTGGTATGGCAACCTCCTCATCTACCTCCGAACTAAAACGTTCAGTAACCACCTTTCACGCAATGATCATCGACGTATTCGCCATCAGGCCCCCTGCTACCTTCTCATTGGAGACATCCTATACCGGCAGGGCGTTGACACCATTCTTCGTCGATGCCTGACTATTGACAAGGTCGATAGAGTCTTAAACAACTGCCACAGTGGCGCATGTGGGGGGCATCTTTCGGGTATATCCACTGCTCAAAATATTATCTGAGCCAGTTACTTTTGGCCTACCTTGTTTCATGATTGCATTCATGCTATGAAACAATGTGAGCAATGTCAGCTCTACGCCAACAAAGCCCGAGCTCCCCCCGCTCTTCTTCACCCTGTCATTACTGTCGGCCCTTTTTGTAAACGGGGCATCGAATTTATGACTTATAATCCCCCCTCCAGCAATGGCCACAAATACATCATTTTCATCGTTGATTCCTTCACCAAATGGGCCGAAGCTATGCCCACTTTCAACAACACCGCTGACACTGCAGCGCATTTTTTCTTTAACCACGCCATATCCCGCTTTGGAGTACCCCTCCAACTTGTTTTGGATCATGGAAAACACTTTGAGAATGATATCTTCATCAAACTCTCATCTCGGTTAGGCTTCTCTCACGAGTTTGCTTCACCATATTACCCTCAGTCTAACGGACAGGTCGAGGCCGTTAACAAAGTCCTCAAGACCATGTTACAGCACACAGTTAATAAACATAAAACCAATTGGCATCATATTTTATTTTCTACGCTATGGGCTTATCGAATAGCTATGAAGACCGCTACCGGTTTCACACCATTCCATTTAGTCCACGGGGTCGAGGCAACTCTTCCCATCGAGTGCAAAATTCCCACCTTACGCACCGCAATTGAGCTATTACCTGACACTACTCCAATGGAGCAGCGCTTGCTGAACTTGGAGTCTCTGGATGAAGATCATTGATCTTCCTTACAGAACAACGAGGCAGCTAAAAAATGATCCAAGGCTACCTTTGATCACCATGTCAACCTACGATCATTCCGCGAAGGTGACCTCATCCTAGCTTATGATATCGCTCATGATACCTTTGGCCACGGAAAATTCGAATCACTTTCGCATGGCCCTTACATTATCCAACATTGCCTCACCAAAGGTGCATACATCTTGGCCTCCCTCGAAGGCCTCTCTCTCAAGGAACCCGTCAACGGGTTGTACCTCAAGAAATGTTATGCTTAAAAGTAGTCATTCTACTTTAGGTTATTTCTTTTTCTAGTGTTTTTAATCTTTTTTCTCCTCCCCTCTCGTCTAAACTATCCTTTGTGCTATTTATAGATGCTTCCTCCACCAGCCTACAACATCGGTTATGCCGACGGTGCCAACCGTTGGACACAAAATCTCACTTCGGCTGCTTGGGATCTCTACACCCCCTCACATGAAAAGCTCCATTCAAGCGACATATGTTTGGGGTCAGCAACCAACAACCAAGACGAATACACTGCTGCCATTGGCCTCCTGGTTGATTCCCAGCATCATCATATTCGTCACCTTAGCGACTTCCTCGACTCTCAACTCGTCGTTCTCCAGCTCAACAATGTGTACCACATACGTGATCCATGCCTCTTTCACAAATACCTGCAGGTTAGGCTGTTATCTCGACATTTTGATTCCATTACATTTACACATATTCCAAGACAATTGAATCAAATCACAGATACCCTACCTAATATTGTGTTAGAGTGGCATATATCACATCAAGCTACCTCTACACATACATAAACACATCACAAAACCTGTCACAACATATATATAGAATGGACGTAATCAACTCATCAGTAAAAAACATGTAGACAACATCAGGATCTCAAATATGTATACTCATGTATATATAAAGGCCCATTAGGCCATCCGAATGTTTACATACAAAAATACATGTATCCGCAGGCCAATGCAACACCTTGGTACAAAAAATGGGCTCACCAGCCTATATACAACAAAAAATGATATGCATCATGCACCACTCATGGTGCCTCTATCACGCCACCACCTGCTCCTCCCTCAGGCGGTGGTGGCCCACCACCACCTGCCCCAGGCGGTGGTGGTCCACTCCCTACAATACCCTCCTGCCCCGATGGCAGGCGTCCACTTGTCATAGCAGCAACCATTGTTGCTCGTCGCACTATGGACCACCATGGTGGAGGTACCCCCACACACTGCTCCAGGAAACTCTCGTCCTGGATGTGCAACCACATGCCCTCAGGCACATCCTGTAAAACCATCTCCAGACGATGGCGTATATCATCAAAATCCACTCCGGCCGCCGTCGGAGGAGCGTGTGATGGCCCCGCACCAAGTTCATCGAACCAGCGCCTCCTCGCTTCCCTCTCTGTCTCAGCTGGTCACTTCGCGACATCCTCCTGCTGACGTCTCTCCAGCTCCCGACGAGTCAGCGCTCTCTGCAACTCTACCTCGCACCCGCGAGGTGCCACATCTGCACATACAAACAAACAACAGATAATATCAGCATCTATATCATAAACATATGGATGACTATCTCAAAAAATACGCAAACATACATATCTACATCATCAATCCACATACCTCGATGATCAAAAACCTCCCCAGGAGGTAGCACCATATACGGATCATCCCAGAAGTCCACCCCAGCATAGGGGTACCGCAAAATCACCTGCGGCATCTGCCTCCATACCTGTGTTGCCTCTACCGAAAAGAAGTGACACCCTTTTCCACCACCATGGTGAAGCAATACCGTCGACCACCACCTCAACCGTGGCTCTCGTGCCCCAGGAACACTCAATAGAATCCTCAGGCACAACATCGACACCCTCTCTAGAAACCAGGCCACTAGGATGGACCCGAAAGCAAACTACCCTACATCAGTAGACCGACAATGGTCCAACTGTGCCACCATCCTCGCATGAAGCATCAACCCCCAAGCGAAATGCTCGCCGACCAACACTCTCTCCAACACCAGAAGTTGGCCACCACTAATCCGCTGGGACGCCAATGACCCATATACCTGCACAATCATCACTGCTATACAACGATGTGCCAGGGAATCTATCACCGATATACTCACCACCGTCCTGGACATAAAGTTCTGACCTAAACAATATCTCTGACCAATATCAGCGAGAAAAGTACCCCTAGGCAGCACCGACTCCACCAGTAGGGGCATTCCCCGAAAGGGGAGCCTAGTCAAGAAATATACATCCTCCACTGCAGTGAAGGGGATCTACTCTCCTCACACGAGGAAGCAGTGCAGCTCCGGACTCCACATCTGGATCAGGAACTATAAAAAATACTCATGTGTCCGTATCAACGGGCACTCAAAGAACTTTAGCAACCCACAGGTTGCCAAAGTATCATGCACACCGGGCTCCTCAATGGCCATGGCATCCTGCAACTGAGCCCAGTCTCACTCTCACCACCCCACTGGCATCGTCACCACCGTCCACCTGTAGAAAACACAGATCCCTATATTAGCTCAAGAAACCATCCACAACATCAAAAAGACTTGTTTTTATACACCCCAACCTTGCCTCCTAGGTGTGGTTTCATTACCCATAGGCGCGCACACATGCGCGCCTGTTCACTACACAAGTGTGCATCAGTGCACACCTGTTTGTTTCACAGACGCGCCCCTATGCGCGCTTGTTCACCATACAGACGCGCAGAGGTGCGCGCCTATTCAACCCACAGACATGCACTGGTGCGCGCCTATTCAACTCACAGGCGCGCCCTTCGAGCGCGCCTTAAACTCTCTCTACCATGCCCCCATGTGCGTATATTCAGTGTATAGGTGTGCATGTATGCGTGCCTATCACTAGATCGCCCATGCATGGGGGGCCCATACCCCCTAAATACCTCTGTACAGCCCTCCCTACAGCCCCTGACCAAAAATTGAAAACCTATTTCTATGCAGGATGATCAGACCACTAACCTGATACTCGCAAATCCTCAATCGGATGCCTCGTCCTCCCCGAATCTCCCCTGAAAACTGCTCTTCCAGTCACTATTGTAGCAGGTACAAATGAGGTGGCAATGTGGGCCCTACAGCTATATATAGGCCTTTTTCCAAACCTCCACTCACCGTTCCAGGAGCCCACGGTATCCATTTTCAATCCGTCTTCAGCCACGGGATCAGCATCCCGTCACCTACATCACAACAATCCCTGGGTTGATTTTCATCCTGCGCCCCCAAGGCACCCTTTTTTTTTCATACCATGGTCAAGTACGCATGTGCATAGTCACACTTATCAAACACATGCTCATATCTTTGATTCTCTTCAGATATTGTTCACTTTGGGTATTTGGTTTTCATGTGTGCAGGTACTTGATCATCATCCATCGACACAACCCCTTCAGGTATATACTCAACACTGGCATGTATTCTTTCCTGCTGTATCACATTTACATTTCCAGTCACACCCTCTGATATTGGCCTCTTGGATCCCCATTCGTGGCTCTGCAGTACCCACGCCTCCATTTGCATCTTCGGTACTGTTACTCGGTAGCATTCTTACCCACATGAGTTGTCCCAGGCATAGCACCTTTTGCCACTTTTTGACACTCATGTTGTTTTTCCTTACCCTTTAGGGCTGGGAGTCCCGATAGTCTTTCATCATGTCGTGAATCAGCCACATACTCCTCCTCATTTTGCTAGCTTTCCCACATGGACTCCCAGATTATCTCTTTACGGTTCTATTTTTTACCTGCACCTCGGTAGTATCATGAACCCTCCATTTCATCCACAATCAGTTTTCCCATCTGCGAACCTACCTTCATTTCACCTACCTCATACAGAAACTCACCAATGGGGCCCCCACCCTTCATCAGTTTTCCAAGAAAATTATGCCCTACGTGGGCCACCCATATCACACTGGGGCACCCGTTTCTGTATTTGTACATTTCTCCCCAATTATTCATTATTTATTGTACAAACGCCTTTATTTCCAGTCCTTACATTATTTTTTTTGTCACCTTTGGCGACCTGCTTCCCTCCTTTTGGCCAAATGCAACCCATGTCACCCTTGGTTGGAGAATTACTTATCATCTACCCTTGCCAGCATCGTCCATATCTTTAGAGTACCCCATAAGTCACTTACCTCTACCCTCTGAATTTGTTCACCTTGTCCCGCCTCTGACACAACTTATCACCAGTCTTGTCGTCCCCCTGACACTCGACCTCGTTACACGGTTGCGGCCACTATTTATCTCATACATCCTCCAACCAAGGGAAATATTGAGTCCTCCCACTTCTTGACTTCATCCATGTACCTCTTCCACTTCCTCACCTCAGTATATTTCCTGAAGCCCTTTGCTTCTGGGAGTCGTGTTCCCCTTTTGTCGACATCAACACAATTTTCTAGAAGAGGGACAGTATCTTGATTCTCATTATCCATTCAATGAGAGATCTCGGACGGCACAGGGTGAAACACCATTACTCCCTGTTGTCTTTGACCCCCATAACATTTGATGCCAACACTTTCTCATGTTACGGTGGGTCTTACTTTGCGACTATTGCAGTTAGTTCTTTCATTTGCCAAAGACCTATGAACTTGGCAGGGCTATCAATGCCCACATCATCGCTGCTACTTATTACTACGATCACTGACTACTATTCAGAGTATGTTCCTTTGCAGAATTTCCTTCTGCCTTTATCATCACCGCCCCTGAGGGCACTGCATTTTTCTACACCAACACTTCAGTCATCTTTTTTCAGAGTTACATGACACGAGCATGGGGCATGCCCGCCTCGTTTGTACACAGTTTTCTATTTTTCTTACCTCATAGAAGGTCGGGTCCTACTGATTCCTTTTTCCCTCCAACGGATCACTCTGGTCAATCACACTATTACTCTCTCTTACAACAACATTCTCAGTAGAAGAAACATTGATGGATTTAGGCTATATGTATGCTCCTAACCTCATCCATCAGGGGGCATCTGTTATCATTGAAACTTCATTTGCACATGGTTACAAGAACTCAGCATCGTCAACCAGTAATGAAGTCATTCATGAACCTGAACTAATACCACAGCATTCAAAAAGGTCAAAAAACTATACAAAGTAGTGAAAAATTGAAGAGTTATTTGCAGACATTGGGCACGCGCGCACATGTGTGGAACAGGAACGTAGAAATCACGCATATGCACACGATGTGCGGTTGTTAGTGCAAAAAGCCACGCACCTGCTAAACGGCGCATTTATGAAAGTGGTCGGCCTCCCAACCACTTATGGTTCAGCTCCCAAGCCGATTTGACCCTCAAATCTGGGCTGAATCTGACTGGTGGGTTGGTTAAAGACCTAATAATGCCCTAAATGGCCTTTTTCACACTACAAAGCAGTTACACAATAACCCAATGCAATGCTATAAAAATCCATGAATGCACCTCATATTCTCAAGGAATTCAAAGTAATGTTATGCTGCCGATATTGGTTTGAGGACTCCATCCTTGACACAAGCATATTGGCACCATTACATTGGACAATCCACCTCTCCATTGAGTGGATTTGTAAAGAGTTCTTTCATCACCATTTTCCATTTTCTTTGTTGTAAGAAGAGCCAACTAGTGAGGGTCAAAGAGCTTTCCCTTGGAGGAAGAAGGGACTCATAGTCCCCTTTCTTCTTGGTGCTTTGTTTTCATCAATAGATCAGCCTCAAACATTGGTGACATGGGTCTTTTTATTCTTGTTATCTCTATGTCCCTATGCTTATGATTTTAGTTTTTATTGCATCTATTAGTTTAATCCTTAATTATAGTTTTGTTTTTCTTTCTCTAACTCTTTTCTCTACAGTTGTCCTTCTCAGCAGACCCAACTGAGCTTGCAAGCACCTCTTATTTGCTCACCAAGGTGATGAAAGAAGCACAACATTCACCTCTGATCTCCCGATGTCTGATCCTCCTGTGTGTGTGTGTGTATATCTGCCACGTGTCTTTCCATATCCAACAGTCCAGAACGATTTTGTGATTCCTCCCTTCACATGTTTTCTCCTCTTTTCCTTGCAAATATCCCAGTGTCTGGTCCCATGAATACCCCTAATCTTCTGCCACCTTTCCTCCCGACAATGGATGGGTATGATCATTTCAGAACTTCTCTCGTGCACCTTTCTCCAGATCCAATGATTGTTGGTCTACGTGCTTAGGTCCAATGGTCCAGATATGATCTCCTCTCCCATGTACGTTCTTGCCTATCTGGACTCTGATCAAATGGTCCAGATCCTCCCACAATCTACGTTTGTGATTGAATCACGATTTTTCATGTCATGAATTTGGAAACTAAGGACATATTTCCTCACAACTCCTGGTATCCGATCCCGCAAAATGAACCAATGGTTCAGATCTCTTCTGGATCGACAACTCCTATTCCTCCTGAGATTTGAGAGTGGAATGGATCCCACCATTATCCTCCTTGCAAATTCACTTGATCCAACATCTTGGGGCTATCGACACTTCCTCTTTGAAATATCTCTATCGTTCATTCATCTCCTTAAAAAGTTCTAGCCAAATCCTTTTCTGCTAACTCTCCTGAACTTTGGTCTTCTGACTTAGAATATTTTCAAGTTGTTCAAAGGTCTCGGTCTTTGAATTTCTCATGTTCTCTGTGTGCATCTCCACACTACTCCTCCTAAGCTTTGGGACTTGGAATAAGTCCAGCCTCGCACACCCCTTGTGATATATCTTCTGAGCTTTCATATGGCTTAGTCTCTAGGGGACTTGGCCCTTCTGTGCCTTCTTCATAAGACTTTTGGTGCTCCTCTTTCCACACTCCTACACTCGACCTCCTCGGCTTAGAACTTGAAACAAGTTCTCTCTGCACATTCTCCTTGCGCTTTAACTAGCCTTCCATTGGTTGTTTCTCAACACTTCGTCCGAGTGTTGGCCTCATGAAATACTTTCATAGGTATTCCTCTAGATTATTTAGTAACTCTGTCCCTTTTCTCTCCTTGACAGGATGTAAGTTCCCTCCTGGCAAATTATTTCTCAAGAACACCTTGTTGAGCCTACAAAGTGTTCAAAAACTCTGTAAGTATCTTTCCTTAGACACCTCTCTTGTCACAGAAATAGAAATAGAGTTCCCTGGTGCACTCCTTGCACTCCCTCGATGCCCTCCTAACAGATATTTACATAACCTTCAATAGTTTTGTCTTCTCTATGAACTTAAAATAGAGTTCTTCTCATGCACTCCTTGCACTCGCTCAATGCCCACTTGGTAGAGCTTCACATAATCATCAACGATTCTATCTCTTTGTGCCTTCCCCTGCACATTCTTTCCACCAAGGTGTGTTATGAGGGAAATATCCTTACGGACTATCAAACAGGGTTATTCTTTGCATGCAGATATGACCAAGAGAAAATCTACTTTCCACCTTTGTCCCCATACTTAAATCCTATTTCTTTTCAGTAAAACATGGCTAGATCAACCTACCTCATTCCAGGTTTTTGATGTCGATCCCTTGTCGCACTTGACCACTTGTTCGCAGTTCTCCTTTCCAACGTTGAACTGCATACAATACAAGCAACAACTACACATGCATCTTACCTATAGACTAACAGGTTAGAAATTCAAACATGTACTTAACAAATTATGAATAACTCATGAATTGGGACGGGAAAAGTATTTTCTTTATTACTTTGAATGAGTCAACTTACAAAAAGTTGAGACTGGCCATCGCTCCATGAACCTGATCCTGGGCTCCTCTTCAACTATCTTCCAACTTCTTTTCTTTGTCTCTGTTCTAGCATAAGGATGGCTAAAGGGTTGGGACAATGGAATATGAAAATGGGAAGATTTTCTTTGCTATATTTTTTCCTCCTCCAAATGGGACCCCTATCCCTTCTTTTATAGGCTAGAAGAAGCTAGGTATTTGGACGAACCCTTGGCCATGCATGGCCGGGACTTTCAGTTAAATCACCCAAAGTTGTGTGTTCCGTCGCCAACTTTCCTTTTTTTGTGTTTTTGTCTGTCCATGCGGGTTGTTTGAGGTCAGCTAGCATGTACATGCATGCAGTAATGGAGTAATGGAGCAGTGCTTTGGCAAAGAAGGGATCTGAGATAGCCTGATGCCAGGTAAGCATGTATGGTGCAATTTAGGGTTATAACAGATGCTCCCTAATGTGTGAGGTCATAAGAGCATCTAATGGCCGAAATACATTACCAATCTTTACTGATGTGCCGAATGATTGAGCCCAAGGATCGGGAACTAGGAAGTTTCATCTGCAAAATAACAAATGTCTCACCGAGGTGGGCATACCCATGCTCAGGATAAAATAGAATCATGGATACCAATAAAATACACTGTAGATCCATGTCATATAATTAGATAAAGAGTAGCCACGAACAATACACAGCAGAGCTACATCTCAAAATCGAAAATATATACATATAGAGTATCCATCTTCTAGAAGATAATACGGCTTGATGGCTGGAGATGAGATATTTAAAGCTCAAGCAACAAATTCAAAATCTTCAAAACTCGGGTAGGAGTGTAATACGAGTGTACGACTACACTACCCAGAGGTCTTCGACGGCTCGTCGGTCATGGACTAGATAATTTTGATGATCAGACTGAAAGCTTCATTGATTTTGAACAAGGACTTGATTGGACATTCAGGATGGCTGGGTATGAGGGAAAGAGACAAATTGCAGAGGGGTCGACTCAGGCTTGGTGACAAACTTCCCTTAGAAAATAGCATGACAAATGATGTGACTCAGGTAGGACGACATTGATCATAAGTCTACGAAGCAGGAGGCAACGCAAACTCTCCATATGTTTGGAAGGATAACCAAACGATGGAGGACACAACTCGATATAGTGAGAAAAACTTCTTAAGATCGTACTACATCCCATAGTTTGATGAACAAAAGGACAGATGTGCTTTATCCAAGGGTGAATCATTATGCTGCCAATAAAGAAAACACTTTTCCCTTCCTCTTTTTGGGGTATATTTGATTTTTTTGTCTTTTTCAATAATTTTGGGAAAAAGAATAAAGGAATGTTACATTACAATGGAGGAATGAGTATTGCAAACATACAAGTTCAAGGAACAAGGACAAGAATGATGTTCTAGTAGAATGATACTCGGTAAAAATCCTCTGGGGGCCAAAGGTGTTAAGACACAGAAGCAAACTATTACAAGGCTGGCGTATAAGATATGAAAACGTGGTTGACAAAACACACAATGGTAATATCCTTCAATTTAAGTTTAACGAGCCCAAAGAAGGCAAGAACAATGGTTTTTCATATTTAGAGAGTCTGAAAAAACATAAAAAGAGACTTCATTGGGGTACCTTTTTCAAAGATAGTCTAGTTGGTTCGAAAAAGGGGTAAAATAGCACCGACAAGACGTCTATTCAAAACCATTTTAATGAGTGTGACAAGGACAAGATCACTTGGCCATTTTTTCATTTTTAAGGAGTCTGAAAAAATCTTAACTATGGACTCCATCAGGAATGTTCTTCTGAACCAGTTTAACGAGTGTGAAAGAATAAGGTCACTCGGTGATCTTTTCAATTTTAGGGAGTCTGAAAAGAGCTTAATTATGGACTCTGTGGGGGTTCCTTCTTCGTAAGTTTAGTCCCTCAGGCCCGAAAAAGGGATAAAATTATACCTGAGAGTACTCTTCTATAGAGCTAAAGTTCCATAGAGTATACCTTTGTTCGTACAGTTGACTATACGGACTGAAAAGGGGGTAAACTACCGCCGGACAGACATGACTTCAAATTTCAGTTTAACGAGCGTGAAAGGTCACAAGATCGCTTGACAATCTTTTCATGTTTAGAGGGTCTAAAAAGGGCTTAAAAGAAGGCCCGTTATTTTTTGGGAGTCCCAAGGGCGAGGTCAAGAGTGAAGAAGAATCATGCAAACGAGGCTCAAACTCGTATTCAGGAAAACTAAAAGGACTCTCGAGCCTACCGTGTTTTTAGGGGCAGCATAAATACCATAATGCAACCAGGATCTACCTAGGGCGTTCATGTTCCGGTAAGCTCTACCACCAAGTTGCGACACTTCTAAAGTAGAGATGATGGTTCTATGTCACACCCTGATGGGATCGATCCTATGGTAAATTAAAAAGACAACAAGATACAAAAATTAGGGTATAAACCTAACCTATATGTTCAAGTTGATTGTCAAAAAAAAAAAAAAATCCATGGAGCGTCAAAAAATACTCAAAACTCAAAAAAAATTGTCCCAATACCCGATCAAATCCCTTCTAAATAACTCCTGAATCACTCTAAATGAGGTATAAAGAAAATGATAAGGGAGGAAAAAAAAAGTGACAAAAAGAGGCCAAAAATTCTATAAATAGAAGCTGGCATATCATTATCATCATTGTTGATTTGAAAATTGACTCTGGAGCCAAAAGACCCCCTTTGATTAAAGTGGTGATTCTAGGAGCTACAGTGGACGAAACGAACTTCTGTCTGAACCAGTAAGTACAAAATCCCTTATCTTGCATTGTATGTCTTTATTTATGCATTGGGTTTCATTTTTAGGGGGGCATCGACCTTTAAAAGGTCATACCTAGGTCCACACAGGCTGTCTCAGGACAGGCTGCGTGTACATTTGGGCAGAGTAAACTTTGCCCATGTGTACACGCTACTATCACCAATACAACATGCGTGGGCCCCATTATTGAATGCTAAAGACACAAAAAGCAAGGATTTAACTCTCCTAAACCTTTTTGTTTTGTAGGATGTATATCCATTGGAGAGAAAGAGAGCACGAAGAGGTAAATGAGTTGGTCAGGGAAGACCCCAATGTTGTGGCTACTTTGATGCAGTGTGGGTTACTCAAATTTTTTCTATGTCCTTTCATGCGGGCACAACCTAGGCTACTAAATGCCTTGGTTGACTACTGGCATCCAGATGCAGAGGCATTCATGTTAGAGGGGCAGTCACTGGTGCCCACAGTTGAGGACATTTACTTTTTGACTGGCCTCTCTAGGAGAGGGGAACTAGTCAATTTTCATACTTTTCCTGTGGGGCCGCATAACATAGAGAAATTGATAGGCCTACACTGTGCAGCTGATATAGATTTCATGAGCACGCATGTGCCTATAAGCATGATCACTAACCTATCACTATAGGTGATAGTATTTCTTATTGGGTGAATTACTGGTTCTGCGGCTCTACATCAAGCATCCTGCACACAGATGAACTATACTGTCCAGTGCTTGAATGCACACGTTTTTTATTGGATTACCACTTTGCTTGAGTGCATGAAGAGGCAATTGACAGATTTTTATTTGCAGACACATAGGAACTTCAGGTTTGGGACCATTATGTGTTCATTCTTTTTTTAGAAAGTTCTGAGCTTTATTCCTCGAGTAGTGGTATGAGGACACCAGGCCTCTCTTCCTGCTGTGTGTATATGGGCAATACTACTGCCGCGACAGTGTGGTGGAAGGACCAATGAGTCCTTCAATGATGAATTTTTTTCATGGATGTCATGACAGATCCCCATTATAGAGGACTACCCCTATGCTGGGATTGATTTTTCGAGAGACCTGGAGATACCAGTACCTTCTGGTGAGGTGCGAGGGGAGATGGGCAAGTCTCTACCTTTGTATTTTTTTTGTTGTATATGTAATTTTTATATTTTTTTGTTATATATATCATTTTTTTTGTTATTCTAGAGTATTTGATGGATATATGTTCATTGTGTGCAGACGTGGGACCAGTGTGACCCGCTGACTATGCGAGGAACAGGCGTTGTCCTCGGCCAGGGGCTGCACCTGCCGACATCAGGGGACCAGCAGTAGCAGGAGATCTTCCAGCTGGGGAGGTTGAGAGGGTACTGAGACGGGTTGAGAGAAACTTCATTGCGCTCACTAACACGGTCCCGATGGCAGAGATTGAAGACCTTCCACCATCTATGTAGCCTCATGTAGTGGGGGCACCATGGACGTGGGTCCGGTTGTTTCAACGCTTAGCTAATGTTGTGGACTAGTATAACAAGGCCTACAAGACCTGACTTTAGCTACATATTTTTACGTGCCACGAGCACTACTTGTATATATTGTTTGAGGGCATAAGCCATGTGACTCATTATCGCTCCTATTTTTTGAGACTCTTGCATCCGTCTATGTACTCTGGTTACTTTATGATATTATATATGTTTTTTTGGTCTTTTGTGTCTTATGGATCATGTGTGCAAAAATGTATTTACATGCTTATGTCAATGTTCTTTCATATGTGTGCAAGATGCCAATCTAAAATTTGATTAGCTAGAGTATTTGTAACTTGATTTAACCTCCTAGGAACATGAAAATATGTAATATAATCAAAGTTTTGTTCTAATATACGTACCCTAAGGAATCATCAGTGTAAATTTGTATCATGAACCCGATACACTCTGTTTAACTGAGACACAACCAATTGAGCGTCGAGATAGACCCAGAGATGAGAGATACCCAATGAAAAAGCATCACGAAGCAAATCAATAACTGTGCTATACTCGGCAACATTATTTGTGGTGTCACCTAAGCATATCCCTCCGGAAGATAATAACTGGCCTTGGGATGTAAATATTACCCAAGCTGCGGAGGAAAGCCTCCGAATGTGCCAACTAGCATCGTCTGCATACCCAATGAACACCTCGGAATCACTTGATATCTGCCACAGTGACGAGAGATAGTATCAACAACACGTCCATAATACTAAAAGAAACTAAAAAGTAATAGTACAAAGACTATACATATGTTACAAAAAGTTACCCACAATGCCCTGCCTATGAGTAATACTTCTTAAGGTAGAGCCCATTTCTAGTCTCCGCAAAAGCATTCCCTTCAAAATCAACCAGACAATAAGCGCCCTTTTTTAAAACCTCTTTTATGATGAAGGTGTTAGCACTCTGTAATTTGCCCAAGGCTGTGAGGCAGTCACAGAGGCAACGTCAAAACCACTTCGAGTCTTGGATCTAGCCCTCCAAGACTCATAGAGGGATCTCTCTGTCTGATATAGCTTTGTTTGAAGAGGTATTAGGCTAGTTATGAAGAACATGAGTTGGGGGTTTGGATGTGGTTGACGAGTTTCTCAGATCACCATTGGGCTATGGGGTCTGTTTATAAGACAATGATCAAATCAAAGCAAGAGGTAAATGTCTCCACAGGGCAAGATAGTAACAACTGTTGGATCGAATCAATTTTAAAGGGTGTCGATTTGAGGAAGAAATGGGGAAGAAAAACTGAGCAAATGAGCAGTTAAGAATTCATAGGCCGAGTTTTAGAAGAAAACATAAAGATTATTGAAAAATTTGGACAAAGAGTATGCATGCATAAATTCTTCTCCATTAACTGTTTTTTAATAATAAGAAATGAAAATGTTTGAATGATAGCAGAAAGATTATTAAAAACAGACAAGGGACACACCACCAACACTGCTACATGAGAATCCTGTAAGTCATTTTCTCCATTAATGATTTGTCATTCCCAAGCTATAGAGAAGCCTCCTGAAACAACAAGGCCCACAGTCCAGCCAAAAAGGACCAAAAAATTTCCACCAGTCGAACCCTTTTACATTAAAATCATCTGGATAAATAGGATAGATCATCCCAACAAGTTTTGAAAGTCAGTTTAACCGCCTCGGCCAAAAATAGCCACCACTCCCACAAAATTTGGAGTTTTCTGCCATGAAAAACAAACCGGTTTTCTGTGAAATAGGGGCCCAAATAGACGTGATTTTATATTCAATGATGACACCTGGGTGAAAAATGAAAGATTTTATTGTATATGGGTATGTTCTGGACAAAAACATCCTTCGGTGTCGCCAAATTCGTCCCCAGCTGGCTGTAACAGCTCCTGCAAGATCAGGACTGAAACGGGAAATTGAAAATATGGAAAAATAGGCCTCGAAGATGACTTTGATTCTATATTCTCATAACTCCGTTGCAAAAAATGAAAGAGGTTTTTTTTCCTAAGCCCGTGATGAGAAAAAACCTCTCTCGGAATTTTAAAATCCATCTTCGTTTTCTCAAAAATCAACCTGGAAGAGGATGTGGTAAAATAGGCAAAAATGGTAAAAATGAGGGAAAGTGGTTTTTCTCATGGTAAGCGGTATTCCGGACCCCCCCCCCTGTTAAATGTAGACTGGATGGGGGGGTCCAAAATTCGATATAGATCATTGATCTTGGTGCTCATATCTGGGTCGTTCAGATTTGCAAGGTTTTTATTTCAAATTCTGGACCCCCCCCCCCCCTCTCGTTAA
>ML778000.1:249305-272563 GCA_009831015.1 Picea engelmannii | reverse complement strand
GGGGGGGTCCGGAATTTATGTTATCCGTTGATTTTGGTATGGAATACGATGGAGGGGCGCTGGTTTAGGGAATATGAGTGGGACTTTAAGGTGGGCGGGAGTGTGAAGGGGATAGTGGAATATGACGTAGGGAGGGGTGTGAGGGGGGTTGAGTGGAAGGTGATGTGGGGGTGACGTAAGGTGGGGGGACATGAGTGGAGTGTGAGGTGGGGTAGTGAGTGGAGTGACGTGATGGATGAGTAATGGCATGGGGGCGTGGGATATAACATGTGCGTGGAGGTAGAGGACTTAGGATAGTTTATTATGTTTTTTTATTTTTGTTTTAAATTTGTTGTATTTTGTTTTATTTTATATATTTTTTGTTTTTTATGTTTTTTGAATGTTTTTTATTGTTTTGTATTATTTTATTTTATTTTTATTTGTTTTGTATTTTATATATATTGTTTTATTATATAATGTTTTTTATATATTGGTTTTTGTTTATGTTTTTGTATTTTATATGTTTTTTTTAATATTTTGTTTTTAATTTTTTATTTGTTTTATTAAGTTTGTTTTTTAATGTTAAACTAATCCTAATTACTAACCTAGTTACTAACATAGGTTCTTAACTTAATTAATAATTAATTAATTAATAATTAATTAATGATTAATTAATTAATAATTAATTAATGATTAATTAATTAATAATTAATTAATGATTAATTAATTAATAATTAATTAATGATTAATTAATTATTAAATAGTTATTAATTAATCAATTTTAACTTAGACTAACTTTATTGCTATTCTTATTTATCCTAAGTCTGTTTTCTTATGGACAGGTGGAGGTGGCGGGATAATGGAGGCTGGAAAAAGACTAGGGGGAGAGGGCGCATTGTGTATGAAGGATGTAGCAGAATGATGGAGGATCGAGCGAAATGGATGGAGGGAGGAAATGGGATCAAATGAGCCAGACTTCTTCGTCACGAGGGAAAACGCTAAATCCACAGTCGAAGAATCGATTCTCCTATAATTATAGGACCCAAACATAGGCTCCACCTGGGGATGGCAGCTTCTTTTAGGAGGTGTCAATAAACACAGACCTGTGAATCATGCAGACCAGTGTTTTATCCATTGGGCTGGTCCCAAAACCTTATTCTGCAACCTGTACTTGTTTTGATCTTGCAACTGAAATCAAATCAACTGAACACTGCTGAAAAAGAAATGCTCAGAATGTTGATCTTATTCACATTCTCCTACCTACCCTATGCTACTGATCATTTTGTTAAATCAAATAATACAAAAATGTCAATGAAGCCAATCAAGTAGCTTCTGAGACCAGTTGATTGCTTGACTGCTCGTTAGCACAGTGAAATGCGCAGCTTGACCTTTTGCCCGTAGACTCAGAACTGCAAAGTGTAAAGGCCACTGCTGAAAACATGATTGATTTTTACAACAGAGACCCCGACAATTTTGAAAAACAAAAGTAATGTCAGAGAAAGATTGAGCCTCTACAGTGAGAAAATTCTCCATATAGGTAGCTACAGGATCAAGGTAGAAATGACATGTTCCTTGATTCTTGGATGGCATCTCTGGCACTGTATCTCTGTTATCTTCATCCTTGTGCATTTCCTGACATAGCTACAACTGCTCAGATGGGCTTTGAAATGATGTTTCGAACACACCCCTGTAACTGATTGTCTAATCATATCCCCATCATAACAACTTTTTGTCTCATGACTGGTGAATGATGAATGATTATGACCACACAGGCCATCCAACTGATCAACTATTGGATCCCGAAAAGACTGACAAGACTGTTGCATTGATTCAAATGATATTTCTTGACCTTTGATGTATTTATCCTTCAACACTTGTCCAAGAGCCTCCTTCAACATTTGAAATGAATTAAAGCACAATGGTACAGAGTTCTTTTGGATTAACTCATAGTTTGTCTCAGGCTCTAAGCTTTCATCAAGAATTTGAAAATCAATGTAGGTCAAGGGCTTCGATTCTGGGTTTAAAACAATCTCCATATCCTTAATGGCATCTTCAACTGATTGATCAGAGAAATTTTTGTCTTCACTATTTACAACTGGCCTAGAGTTTCTTTCCAGGAATTGAAAAGATGAGACACATATGGGAAAAATTCTTTCACTTACTCTGAGATTTTCTGTCTCTTCCCCATTGCTGTCATGACTGTTGTGCAAGGGCTGATTGTCCCATCTGAACGGTAAATGATCTTCTTCCTACCAATGACAGGTTGTTGGTTTCTCTGAACAAACAACCTCTATTTCAGCTTCATGATCAACATCATACTGGTCATACTTGGGTAAATCATCCACGGATGAAATGCCATTGAACATGCACATCATGTTAGCTGGTTGTTCCTCTACAAGTCGAGATGGAGCTTCATCTTTGACTGTGTTGTGAATTGAATACATGAACGAATCATTACTCAAACCATGGTACCCAGGATGAGCAGAAAAATGTTTGGGAACTGTGACACTTTCTTTCTCTGAAATCCAGGGACCATGATGTCTTTGGACAACAAGCTCCTCTTTTATGTTAATCTTTTGCATCATATTTTCCATGGAATTAGCCAAAATCTCCAGTTTAGCTTCTGATGACTTCAACTGCTGCATTTCTTTATTCTTTAACTTTGACCTCTTGATCATCAAGTTGGTCTCCACATCAACTGCAATGTTCTACATTTCTTCAAGGCTTGCAATGTTCCTTTCTCTTAACTGAAATGTCATCTCAGGATCGAAGGCATCTGGTTAATGAAAGTGGGCAGATCCTGGGGGTGGCCTTATATCAGCAGGTATTGCATGATATACCTTATTGAATCTTGCTGAAAATTGTTGTACTGTCTCCCCTGGCTTTCTTTTCAAGTGTTCATACTCTTCTAGGATGAGGAAAACATTTCCCCTGATCACCCACCTATCTAAGAACACTTGCATGAACTGATGAAAATTTCTGATGCTTGCAACTGGAAGGTCCTTAAACCAATCTTTAACTTTACCTCCCAGAGACAGGGAAAACATTCTGATGCAGACATCATCTTCTTCTACCTCATAAAGGTCAAGGAAATCCTCAAGGTTTTGAATATGTTTTTCAGCATTAATGTTGGCATTCTCTCCATCAAATATGGGCAGATTATCGATGTAGTTGACAGGGAGGTCATGGATAATAGGAGGCAAATATAGAGGTTGATATCGGTCTGGGATTTTTGCAAGCACAGGAGATGAATAAAGAGGCTTACAAACATCCAGAGGTTTAGCAAGAATAGGAGACAAAGCAGGAGGCTTATGTCTCACTGGGATTTCTACAGATGCATCTAGGATGTGCACAGGTGTCTGAGCATGTACATAATCTACAATTGGGGATATGATCTCTTGAGACTCATCAATTGACTGGTGGTCAAAATACTCTTCAACAATATACTTTTGATCAGGCTTAGAAAAATACAAGACATAATTGCAGATAAAACCAAAGATGTCTTGAATGCAATTTGAGCTTGAATACCTGGTCTTTTTAGGCTGCTTGGCCATGCTTTAGGTTCTTCCTCCAGTGGAGTCTTCGAGCTGGCACTGTCTGGAGATGATTGGAGTTGCCAGGTGAATGATCTCAGCCTTCTTGTGTCTGGTCACTGTCCACCATTAGTGATCAAAGCTGGAGCTTGAAATCTACTACTAGGAAGAGTTCCCCAGTCGAGTCGCCATTCTGTTAGCACTCTGTAATTTTCCCAAGGCTGTGAGGCAGTCACAGAGGCAACATCAAAACCACTTCGAGTCTTAGATCTATCCCTCCAAGACTCAGAGAGGGATCTCTCTGTCTGATATAGCTTTGTTTGAAGAGGTATTAGGCTAGTTATGAAGAACATGATTTGGGGGTTTGGATGTGGTTGACGAGTTTCTCAGATCACCATTGGGCTATGGGATCTGTTTATAAGACAATGATCAAATCAAAGCAAGAGGTAAATGTCTCCACAGGGCAAGATAGTAACAACTGTTGGATCGAATCAAGTTTAAAGGGTGTTGATTTGAGGAAGAAATGGGGAAGAAAAACTGAGCAAATGAGCAGTTAAGAATTCATAGGCTGAGTTTTAGAAGAAAACATAAAGATTATTGAAAAATTTGGACAAAGAGTATGCATGCATAAATTCTTCTCCATTAACTGTTTTTCAATAATAAGAAATGAAAATGTTTGAATGATAGCAGAAATATGATTAAAAACAGACAAGGGACACACCACCAACACTGCTACACGAGAATCATGTAATTCATTTTCTCCATTAATGATTTGTCATTCCCAAGTTACAGAGAAGCCTCCTGAAACAACAAGGCCCATAGTCCAGCCAAAAAGGACCAAAAAATTTCCACTGGTCGAGCCCTTTTACATTAAAATCATCTGGATAAATAGGATAGATCATCCCAACAAGTTTTGAAAGTCGGTTTAACCGCCTTGGCCAAAAATAGCCACCACTCCCACAAAATTTGGAGTTTTCTGCCATGAAAAACGAACCAGTTTTCTGTGAAACAGGGGCCCGAACAGACGTGATTTTCTCTTCAATGATGACACCTGGGTGAAAAATGAAAGATTTTATTGTATATGGGCATGTTTTGGACAAAAACCTCCTTCGGTTTCATCAAATTCGTCCCCAGTTGGCTGTAACAGCTCCTGCAAGGTCGGGACTGAAACGGGAAATTGAAAATATGGAAAAATAGGCCTCGAAGATGTCTTCGATTCTCTCTGCTCGTAACTCCGTTGCAAAAACTGAAAGAGGTTTTTGTTTCTCAGCCCGTTATGAGAAAAAAATTCTCTCGGAATTTTAAAATCCATCTCCGTTTGCTCAAAAATCGACCTGGAAGAGGACATGGTAAAATAGGAAAAAATGGTAAAAATGAGGGAAAGTGGTTTTTCTCGTGGTAAGCAGTATTCCAGACCCCCCCCCCTGTTAAATGTAGATCGGACGGGGGGTACGGAATTTGATATAGATCGTTGATCTTGGTGCTCATATCTGGGCCGTTCAGATTTGCAAGGTTTTTATTTCAAATTCCGGACCCCCCCCTCTCGTTAAATTCCGGAAGGAGAGGGGGGGTCCGAAATTTATGTTATTCGTTGATTTTGGTATGGCATACGATGGAGGGGCGCTGGTTTAGGGAATATGAGTGGGAGTGTGAAGGGGATAGTGGAATATGACGTAGGGAGGGGTGTGAGGGGGTTTGAGTGGAAGGTGATGTGGGGGTGACGTAAGGTGGGGGGACATGAGTGGAGTGTGAGGTGGGGTAGTGAGTGGAGTGACGTGAGGGATGAGTAATGGCATGGGGGTGTGGGATATAACATGTGCGTGGAGGTAGAGGACTTAGGATAGTTTGTTATGTTTTTTTATTTTTGTTTTAAATTTGTTGTATTTTGTTTTATTTTATATATTTTTTGTTTTTTTATGTTTTTTGAATGTTTTTTATTGTTTTGTATTCTTTTCTTTTCTTTTTATTTGTTTTGTATTTTATATATATTGTTTTATTATATAATGTTTTTTATATATTGGTTTTTGTTTATGTTTTTGTATTTTATATGTTTTTTTTTAATATTTTGTTTTTAATTTTTTATTTGTTTTATTACTTTTGTTTTTTAATGTTAAACTAATCCTAATTACTAACCCAGTTACTAACATAGGTTCTTAACTTAATTAATAATTAATTAATTAATAATTAATTAATGATTAATTAATTATTAAATAGTTATTAATTTATCAATTTTAACTTAGACTAACTTTATTGCTATTCTTATTTATCCTAAGTCTGTTTGCTTATGGACAGGTGGAGGTGGAGGGATAATGGAGGCTGACAAAAGACTAGGGGGAGAGGGTGCATTGTGTATGAAGGATGTAGCAAAATGATGGAGGATCGGGCAAAATGGATGGAGGGAGGAAACAGGATCAAATGAGCCAGACTTCTTCGTCACGAGGGAAAACGTTAAATCCACAGTCGAAGAATCGATTCGCCTATAATTATAGGACCCAAACAGAAGGGTCCAAACCACATGGGTTTGAATTTTCCTACCCCCAGGGGGTCCTTATCTTGGTTGTAGACTAGGACAAGGTCACCTTCAGAGAAAACCCAAGGATGAACGGACCTATCATACTGACCCTTGACCTTATGTTTGTGAGCCTCGTTGGCCACGACTGCATCACGATGTTGCTCATTGAGCTACTCAAGGTATACTAATCGTTCTTCAAGTGGAGAAGTGTCAGGCAAGAATTATACTTCCAAATTTAGAGACGAGATCTGACATTCGATGGGCAAGACTGCCTCCAACCCATAAATGAGTTGAAAAGGTGAAAATCTAGTTTCCATCTTAACAAATGTTCGTAAGCCCATAATGTCGAGTATAACATCAAATGCCAATTTGACTTGGTTGAGTTGATAGTTCGTTGTAAAATAGTCTTAAGAGTTTTGTTTACAACTTCCACCAGCCCATTTGCTTGGGGGTAGTAGGGTGATGAATGTTCTTGCCGTAATCCAATATTTGATGTTAACTTGGTCATCATTTGGTTCTGAAAGTGACTTCCATGGTCAGTGACAATCTCCCTCGGGACGCCAAACCTTGCTATTATCTGATTGAATAAAAAGAGAGCTACAGTCTCTCCATCATCTTTAAATGTTGGCATAGCTTCGACCCACTTTGTTAAGTAGTCTACAGCTATGATGATGTAGCGGTGCCCCCTTGTTGAAGGAGGGTTGCAAGTAGTGTAATCAATCCCCCACTTGGTGAAGCAACCAATGGTGATGACAAGAAACATGGGAGCGGGATGTGCCGTCATCTTCTGAGAGAATATTTGGCACAAATGGCACTTCTTGATCGATTTGATACAATCTTTGATAAATGTCGGCCAGAAGTAACCTGTGTGTATAATCTTTTGGGTTGTTTCCAACCCAGAAAAATGACCACCACAAGCACTAGTATGGAAATCATTAAGCATGATAATTGCTTCCTCATGAGTGAGACATTGGTGTAGGATGTAGTCTACACCTCTCCGATACAGTGTATCTTCGAGTATGAGATAATTCTTAGCCTAATGGCGTATACGTCGATGCTCATCACAAGAAGCAGTGGTGGGGCACTTCAAAGTCTAGAGATAGATAATTATATCTCCATACCAGGGATCTGAAGATGTGATCAAAAACATATCTCCTCGGATAGGTGATTCTCCAGGCACAACATCACCTGACTCAACCAGAAGTTCCAAAATAAGTTTTGCGAAGACCAATGACTTTTTGGACTTTGCTGAAACGAAGTCTAAGTCAAACTCTTGGAGGATGACTATCCATCTACTAATTTTTCCATCTATTACCCATCGTCTCAACATGTACTAGAATGGATTCACGACAGCAATGATGGTGGTCTTGTGAAACAGAACATAATGACGGAACCATTGAACAGCATGAACTGCTACCAACGCAAGTTTTTCAATGTGAGAATAATTAAGTTCCGGTCCTATGAGGCCTCGACTCAAGTAATAGATCACGTACATTCTACGAACAAGTCATCTTCCTGAACTAAAAACATGCCAATGGTTGACTCTGCTGCAGCCAGATATAATAAGAAATCTCTGTTATAGTTTGGCGATCGAAGCAAAGGGGTAGTTGTGAGGGCATGTTTCAATGCATCGAAAGAGAATTGGGACACATCGTCCCAGTAAAAGGGAACATCTTTCTTTAGTAAGCGCATAAATCCCTTGGTGATTTCAACATAGTTGGCAATGAAGCGTTGTAAAAAGTTTGCCTTGCCTTATAGACTCTGAAGTTGAAGGATTGTACATGGGGGGGCAACTGAATTATTGCCTCAACCTTGAGAGGAGCGACCATGATCCCTATTGTTGACACTACGAAACCTAACAATCGTCCTGACATTACGCAGAAGCTGCACTTGTTTGGATTTAGATGAATCTAAAAGTAGTGACAACGTTCGAAGATAAGTTGGAGGTGTGTGGGATGATCCTTTCTCTTGCAAGATCGTGATCCTAAATCATCTAGATAGGCCTTGACTATATGCTTGAGGTCATGAAAATCAAAAGACATGGCCCACTGAAAGGTGGCTCCAGCATTTTTGAGACCAAAAGGCCTTTTATGATATGAGAATGTACCCCATGGGCAGATGACTGTCATTTTCTATTGGTCTTCGGGTTTGATTTGAATTTGATTATATCCTGAAAAAAAATCCATGAAAGAAAAGGCTTCACAACCCACACATTCATCAATGATATGGTCGATGAATGGTGTGGGAAAATTATCTTTGGGACATTCCTTGTTCATATCACGGAAGTCAGTACATACATGAATCGTGCCTTGTTTTTTATTGACCGGCACAGGGTTTGACACCCATTGGGTCAAATGGATAGGATATATAAACCCGGCTTGTAGCAATTTCTCAACATCAACCTTAATGGTTGTTGCTTTCTTAAGATTAACTGGACAAAGCTTCTGTCGAACTAGCTTGGCATTAGGATACGTTGTAATTTCATGTTCAACTATTCTTGGATCGATGCCTGGCATTTCCTCAAAAGACCAGGCAAAAACGTCGTGAAATTCTTTGAAAAGATCTGTGTAGATTTGAATCTCTTTGGGGGAGCAGTCTGCTCCGATGAAGACATTCTCCATGATGCCAGGGTTTCAGGAGATATTGATTGGTAAGGTTTCAGTGATAGTTACCATATTACCCTCAGCATAAGCCTCGTGTGTAGCTAAGGGATTAATAGGAAAAGACCGCTCTCCCGTCATGGTCACGGTGAATTCTCCCACTTCAATTCGGCTTAACTCTGGGAGGAAGTATGATCTGTGATGAATATCTTCCCAGGGTTTATCCAGACTAGTCATTGCTTCAATTATTGCTTCATCAGAGGGCAATACTAAGTCCAATGAATCGATGTGAACGAGAGAACCCTGAGCCCAAATAGGCTCTAGAAGTGGATCTAAATCTTGTGCAGAAGCTGGATCAGTGTGGGATGAAGTTTGTTGGACTAAAGAGTACACTACTTCAGCTACGGATAAGGGCATGGACATGCCCAGGTGTCCTGTCTCATCCATCGTGGCTGATGGGGAAGGAAGGATCCACAAATTGTCGAAGTAAGTTGTGCGGAACGACGAAAATTGAAAAATATCAACCTGATGGTGATTGGATATAAACTTGATATCACCTTGAGGGGGCGGGTAATCGAAGGTACCCATCAAAGATGGGCACAAACCAACCCCTACATTGACAACACCTGGTTGAGGATTATCCATCATCGGGACTATGGATGCCCCCAAAGTAGGGTCAAGTCTAGAGAAGGACAATTGATTGATGGTCACTATCTGGCCCTCGTGTGGAAACAACAAGACCCAAAAAATTGTAGCAACCACAGCTTGCATGGCATAAGTCCAACTTCTTCCTAACAAGAGGTTATAGTCGAGGGGAGCATCGATTACCTCTACCTTGACACACATGGTCTTCCCTCCTAACTGCATGGGAAAAGAAGGAACGATACCATGTGGTAGGAACAAACGACTGTCGAAAGTGGTGAGGAGAGTAGGTGACGGAGACAAAACGGGATGGACAACGGCCTTCCAACATGCCAATGACATAATGCATGTCAAGGCTCTCTCATCAACCACTGTGCAGAAAATATTCCGAGTAAAAGTTTTTGTGGGATAAGCCACTACTATCTGAAATGCTACATGGTAAGGTAGATGAGGTTTTAAGTTGGTTGTATCCAGCATGATTGTACCTAGATTACAAGTCTCGGTAGATCCTAAAGAGGTTAACAAGTCTTTCCTCTGGGAAGAGCATCTTTGGAGGACCTCTAAAGCGGACATCGCACAATGGGTTTGTGATAAATCCTCCACCACAGAGTAGTTCTGGGTGGCCTTTGCGTTTGGATTATGAGAAGTTTTTTTAAATGCACCTTTGGGAATGTGTGTCATTGTTTCTCCTAACGTCTTCTCAATCTATAGAGGAAGAGATGGGAGGTCAGCTTCTTTACCCTTCTCAGAAGTGCTTGGTTTACTATAGTCATGCGCTCTAGTCTATATAAAAGCATCACCCCTAACCATATATATGTTCGCAGATGCGGGGTTGTTCGAAGGTAGACATGGTTCCTATCTTCCCCCTTCGATGCTTGCAGAGGCTTGAGTTAGATTTTTCCCATGCTGAAATGGATTAGTCAACACAACCTATTGTTGCTGCATCACAAACTTTTGGTCCTCTGCAAGTCGAGGATAGATATGGGTCGAGTGGTCTTCCGCACACAAATTGCATGGATACCTCACCTTCTATTTTTTAGTGTTGTCCCCGCCAGCATTATTGGTAGGTTTTTTATCCCCCTTACCCTTCTTTCATTGTTTTTTCTTTCCTTCAATCTGTTGGGTGGCCTTTGGTTTAGTTTATTGCACTGTGTGTACCTCCAACGTTTGGATAGGGGGAGTAGCCAAAGTAGTAGTTTGGTTGGTCGTTGTGTGTTGTATAGATAACTGTTGCAGCTGCTTCATCAATTATGTTGTGCCTCTTTCGTCACCTTAGTGAGAAAAATAGAGGTGCTTGCAAGATTAGTTGGGTTTTCTAAGCAGGACAGCTGCAAGGAAAAGGGTTAGAGAAACAAATATAAAACAACAACTAAGAATTAAACTAAGAAATAAAACAATAAATAAATTGATAAACATAGGGACATAAGAACAAAATAAAAAATGAGACCCATGTCACCAATGATAAGGATGATATTAGTGAAAGAAAACACTGAGAAGCAATAGGACTATGAGTCCCTTCTTCCTCCAAGGGAGGGCTCTTGGACCCCCACAAATAAGCTCTTCTTACAACTTTGAAAATGAAAATGAAAATGGTGAAATAATTCTTTGCTAATCCACTCAAGGGGTGAGATGGATTGCCCAATGAAATAATGGCAGCATAACTTTGCTATGAATTCCTTGAAAAATGAAGTGTATCCATGGCCTTTTTATAGCATTCATTTGAGGTATTGTCCAACTAGTTTGTAGTGTGTAAAGAGGCTAATTAGTGAATTTCTAGGTCTTTGACCAGCCACCCAATCGAATCTAGTCCAGATTTGAGTGTCAAATCAACTTGGAAGCTGAACCAGAAGTGGGTGGGAGAACGACCACTCTCATAAATGCGTCGTTTCTCAGGTGCATGGATTTTTGCGACAATAGTCGTGCATCATGCGCATATGCGTGATTTCTGCGTTCCTATTTTGCGCATGTGCGCGCGCATCCTGTGTCTTCATAGCACCCTTTAATTTTTTCACTAGTTGTATAGTTTTTTACCCTTTGAAAATGCTTTTGTGGTAATTCGGGTCCATGGGTGACCTCATAAATGTTTGATGATGTTGAATTCTTGTAACCATTTGCGAATGAAATTTCAGTGATAATAGATGCCCCCTGATGGATGAGGTTAGGAGCATACGTATAGCGATAGTGGGGTTGGAAAGAGTTCCCAATTGGAGGGAGAAGGGAACTTGTAGAACCCAACCTTCCATAAGGTGTGTAAAAATAAACTATGTACAAACGAGACGGGCATGCCCCATGCTCGTGTCATGTAACTTAAAAGAGGAATGAAGTGTTGATGTAGACAACTGCAACGCCCTCGGGGGCGGTCATGATAAAGGCAGAAGAAAATTATGTGGAGGAACATACTCTGAATAGTAGGTAGTGAGATCTATAAGAAGTATTACGAATTCTGTAGGCATTGATAGCCTAGCCAAGTTCAAAGGTCTTCGGCAAATATAATAAATAACTGCAATAGTCGCAAAGTAAGACCCACCGTAACATGAGAAAGTGTTGAAGTCAAATGTTATGGGGGTCAAAGACAGCAGGGAGAAATTTTGGTTCTCTTTGTGCCATCTGAGATCTCTCATTGGATAGGTAATGAGAATCAAGATATTGTTTCCCTTCTGGAAAACTGTGATGTCGACAAAAGGGGGATGCGACTCCCAGAAGAAAAGGGATTCATGAAATATACAAGGTGAGGTTAGGAATTGGAGGAGGTACATGGTCTAAGTCAATATGTAGGAAGACTCAAGACTTCCCTTGGTTGGGGTATATGTGAGGTAAAAGTGGTCGCAACCGTTCAACTAAGTCGAGTGTCAGGGGGACAACAAGACGTGGGATAAGTTGTGCCAGAGGTAGGACAAAGTGAACAAACTCAGAGGGTAGAGGTAAGTGGCCTGTGGGATACTCAGAGGATATGGACAATGCCAAATAAGGGTAGATGATAAGGAGTGCCCCAACCAAGGGCGACATGGGTTGCGCTTGCCAAAAAAGGGAAGAAGGTCGCCAAAGGTGACGACAAAAAGGGGTAATGTAAATGTTGGAAACAAAAGGCATTTGTACAATAAATAAATAATATGGGATGAGTGTACAAATATAGAAACGGGTGCCCCAATGTAATATGGTTGGCCTGGGTAGGGCACAATTTTCTTGGAGAATTGGTGGAGGGTGGGGGCCCCATGGGTGGGTTTTTGTATGAGGTAGGTGAAATGAAGGGAAATTTGAAGATGGGTAAACTGATTGTGGATGAAATGGAGGGTTCATGATACTATGGAGGTGCAGTCAAAAATAGAACCTTGAAGAGAGAATCTGGGAGTCCGGTGGGAAAGCTAGCAAAATGAGGAGAATGAGTATGTGGCTGATTCACGACATAATGTAAGACTATCAGTACTCCCATCCCTAAAGGGTTGAAAAACAACATGAGTGTCAATGTGAAAGAGGCTGCTATGAATGGGACAACTCATGTGGGGGAGGGCGCTACCAGGTGATAGTACCAAAGATGAAAATGGAGGTGTTGGTACTGCAGAGCCGGAAATGGGGATCCTAGAGGCAAATGTCAGGTGTGACTAGAGATGCAAGTGAGATTCAGAGGGAATGACTACATGCTAGTGTTGAGTATATAACTGAAGGGGTTGCATTGATGTATGATGACCAAGTACCTGCACACATGAAAACCAAAAACCTGACATGAACAATATATAAAGAGAATCGAACATACGAGCATTTATTTGATAGTTTTGAATATGCGCATGTGTACCTGGTCGGGGTATGAAAAAAAAAAAAAATGGCATCCCAGGGGCTCAGGATGAAAAGAGGGCCAGGGACTGTCGTGATGTAGATGCTAGGATGTTGATCTCGTAGCTGAAGATGGATCGGGGAATGGACACCCGGAGCTCTCGGAATGGCGAGTGGAATTTTGGCGAAAAGGCCTATATATAGTTGTAGGGCCCATATTGCCACCTCATTTGTACTTGCTACTATAGTGACTGGACGAGAAGTATTTAGAGGAGATTTGGAGATTCTAGGAGGACGAGGAATTCGATTGAGGACTAGCGAGATTCAGGTTAGTAGTCTGATCATCCTCCATAGAATTAGGGTTTCCATTTTTGGGTAGGGCCTGTATGGAGGGCCGTACAAGGGGTTTTATGCATGTGGGCCCCCATGTGTGCGTGAGATCCAGAAATATGCACTCACAAGTGCATGCCTGCCCACTAGATAGGTGCATATGGGGGCACCTGTAAGGGGGAAAAAGGAACACATTATGTGTGTGCATGTGGGATACTAAGCCGCACATGTGTGCGCGACTGTGTTTTGGACAGGCGTGCTTTGATGTGTGCCTATGTGCGTGACAAGGGCGCATGAAGGTGCCACTGTATGAGCACCTTGGAGGCAAGGTTGACGGGTGTAAAATTGTCTTTTGAATGTTTTTTGTGGTCCATGTGGCTGACCTAGGACTGTTTTATGTGGCTGCAAGTGATCATTTTCCACGATGCTCGTTGGTTGGTGAGAGTGGGATTGGTCCCAGCTGAGAGATGTTGTGGCGATTGAGGATTCAGGGGTACGTGCTACTTTGGCAGCCTGTGGGTTGTTGAATTTCTTTGAGTGCCCATTGATATAGGTATAGGAGTATCTCCTATAGTTCCTTATCTAAATGTGGAGTCTGGACCTGCATTGTTTCATAGTGCGGGGAGAGCAGATTGCCTTCACTGTGGTGGAGGACATATATTTTTTGACTAGGCTCCCATTTTGGGGAACGCCCCTACCAGCAAAGCCGGTGTTACCTAGGGATGTGGCGCTAGTGACAGTGGGTTAGAGGTTCTATCTGGGGGTGAACTTTATGTCGGGCACTGTTGTGAGCATTAGGGCAATGGATGCTCTAGCGAATCATTATATACTAGTGATTATTGTGAGAGTGTATGGGTCCCTTGCAACGCAGCGGATCAATAGTGGTCAGCTATGTGTGATGGAGAGGGTACTAGCTGGTGAGCACTTTGCCTAGGGGATTATGTTGCATGCTAGGATGGTAGGGAAGCTAGACCATTGTCAATCTACTGATATAGGAGAGTTTGTCTTTGGGTCCATCCTAGTGGCCTAGTTTTTAGAGTGGGTGCCTATGTTGCACTCTAGGATTTTATTGGGTGTGCCTGGGGTGTGAGAGCCATGACTAAAGAAATGGTCGATTTTTTTACTTTTCCACAATGGTGGCGAGGGAAACTACTTCTTTACGGCTAAGGTGACACAAGTGTGGCGGTAGATGCCGCAAATGATTTTGCAGTTCCCATATGCTGGTGTTGACTTCTAGGATGATCCAGACATAGTGTTACCTCCAGGGGAGGTTTTCGATCATCGAGGTATGTTTGTGAGCTATATATATATATATATATATGTTTTGAGATAGCATGACATATGTATATGATATAGATGTTGATACTATATGGTGCGTGTTTGTATGTGCATATGTGGCACCTCGCGGGCACAAGGTGGAGTTGCTGAGGGCATCGACTCGCCAGGAGCCAAAGAGATTTCTGCGGGGAGGGTCGTGGGTAGGAGAGATACGTCAGCATGAGGACACTGGGGCGAGACCAGCTGATCCTGAGAGAGAAGCAAGGAGATGTTAGTTGTATGACCCAGTTGTCGGGCCATCACATGCTCCTCCAGCGGATGTTGGAGAAGATTTTGAGGACATTCACCGTCGCCTAGAGGTGGTGTTACAGGGCATGCCTGAGCGCATGTGGTCATGTATCCAGGATGAGGGCATCCTGGAGCAGTGTGTGGGGATTCTACTTCCATGGCAGGCTGTGGTATGATGGGTAGTAGTAGCAGGTGTTGCTATGACCAGATGGTTACCTCTTGGTCAGGAGGGACCAGTAGTGGGTGGTGGACCACCGCCTGAGGGAGGGGTAGGAGATGGTGTTGTAGAGGCACCTTGAGTGGTGCTCTATGTATTTTTGTATTTTTGTATATAGGCTGGTGAGCCCATTTTGTACCGAGGTGCTTCACTGGCCTGCGGATACTTGTATTTTTGTATGTAAATATTTGGATGGCACTGTGGACCATTTTATATATACATGAGTATACATTTTGAGATCTATGTGGTGTTTACAAGTGTTTTTTAATGTGTTGATGATGTATAATCTATATATGTTGTGACAGGTTGTTGATATGTTTATGTATGCGTAGAGGTATCTTGATGTGATATATGCCAGTCTAACACAATATTAGCTAAGTTATATGTAATTTGATTCAATTGTCTTTGAATATGTGTAAATGTAATGGAATCAAAATGTCGAGATAAAAGTCTAACCTACAGGTATTTGCAAGGATCATGTACACGGTACACATTGTTGAGCTAGAGAATGACTAGTTGAGAGTCAAGAAAGATGCTAAGGTGATGAATACGATGATGTTGGGCATCGGCCAGGAGGCCAATAACGACAATGTATTCACCTTTGTTGTTGGTCATTGAACCCAAACATATGTTGCTCGAATGGAGCATTTCATGTGAGGGGGTGTAGAGAGCCCAAGCGGTCGAAGCGAGATTTTGTGTCCAACGGCTGGCACCGTCGACGTAACCGATGTGGTAGGCCGGTGGAGGAAGCATATTTCAATAACACAAATGAAAGTTTAGATGTGAGGGATGGAAAAAAGATTAAAAACACTATAAAAGAAATAACCTAAAGTAGAATGACTACGTTTAAGCATAAAATTTCATTAAGTATAACCCGTTGACGGGTTCTTTGAGAGAGAGGCCTTCGAGAGAGGCTGGGATGTATGCACCTTTGGTGAGGCAATGTTGGATAATGTAGGGGCCATGCCATAGTGACTCGAATTTTCCATGACCAAAGGTATCGTGAGAGATATCATAAGCAAGGATGAGGTCACCTTCGTGGAATGAGCGAAGGTTGACATGTCAATCAAAGGTGGTCTTTGATCGTTTTTTAGCTGCCTCATTTTTCTATAATGAGGATCGACGATCTTCATCCAAGGACTCTAAGTTCAGCAAGCGCTACTCCATTGGGGTAGTGTCGGGTAAAATAGGTGTTCGTCGGGAAAGTCGGTATTGACAGGGGCACTGGTTGTGTCAGAGGGGAGGTCCATGACAAGTTCGGCGAGAATGAGGGCTTTCCTTCTCTTAGGTGTTGAGAATTCAAGATCGTACTCCTGAAGGATAATGATCCATTGGGAAAATTTTCCGTTAATTTTCCGACGACTGAGAAAGTATTGCATAGGGTTGGAATCTGGTACAACCTTAGTTGTGCGAAGAAGAATGTAGTGACGCAGTTTCTGGACTGCGAGGATGACTACAAGAGCTAGTTTCTCTTCATGTTTATACTTCAAGGGTGGCCCTGAGAGGTTTTTACTAATGTAATAAATGACATGCTCACGATTGTCATCACCTAGTTGAACAAGAACTCTTGCTATTGAAACAATTGATGCTGATATGTAGAGGATATAGTCACAATTGTAGTTAGATGCACTAATTAAAGGGGTGTTGGAGAGTTCCATTTTAAGATCTTCAAATGAATATTGGGCATGTTCATCCCAATAAAATGGGATGTCGTGACGTAGTAAGCGAAGGGAAATGTGTGCGTGAGTGGCATAGTCTGGGACAAATCGCCGTAGAAAGTTAGCCTTTCCTTGTAGGCTCTGGAGTTGACGTAAATTTCGAGGAGGTGGAATTTCAGTGATATCTTGGACTTTGAGGGGGTCCATGGTAATACTGCTTTGGGAAATGATGAATCCGAGGAGGCACCCCACGGTGACGTAGAATACACACTTGAGGGGATTCAAGCGGAAGTTGTACCGACGGAACCATTGGAAGATGATCCATAAATCATCAAGATGTTGGGTGTGTTTCTTGGATCGAGCTGTGAGGTCATCCAAGTATGCAAGGATGATATGAGCCAGATCGTGAAAAATGTATGTCATAGCCCATTGGAAAGTTGCGATAGCATTCTTTACGCCAAACGACATGACATGATATGAAAAAATACCCAAAGGGGTAGTGAATGTGGTTTTGTATTGATCGGCGAGGTGGATTTGGATTTGATTATAACCAGAGAAACCGTCCATGAAGGATAGGGCCTCATGACCTGCGCAATCGTCGATAATTTGATCAATGAAAGGCGTTGGAAAGTTGTCTTTGGGACATGCGTGATTGAGATCATGAAAGTCCATGCAAACGCGGATAGTGCCCTATTTTTTATTAACGGGTACAGGGTTGGAAACCCATGAGGTATAGGCGATGGGGTAGATGAGCCCAACCGCATGTAATTTGTCAATTTCGGATTTGATGGCCGTTTCTTTGGAGGGGTGTAGCGGTCACTGTTTTTGACGAACGGGTGTAATGTTGGGCTAGGTGTCGATGCGATGTTCAACGATAGAGGGATCAAGGCTAGGCATTTCTGTGTATGACCAGGAAAAAATATCTTGATATTCCTGGAAGAGGGTTTTATAGGTGGTGATTTCTTGAGGAGTGCAAGCGGCTCCAATGGTGATTTCCTCGACGACACCATTTTTTATGGAAATGTCGATTTTGATGGTCGGGGAAATGTTGGCAATGTTACCTTCTTCAAAAGCATCTGGGGTAGGAATGGGGTTGTTGAACCAGTTGATATGCCATGATGGGATAAAATCCTTGGTTTTGACTGCGTATATGGGGTGTTGGTTAGGAGGCGTGGAGGCTTCCTGTGGAAAGAAGAGTGCTCGGTGGTGTAGCGAATCCCATGGGTAGTCAGGGTTGTTTAAATCTTCGAGTATTTCCTCGTCACAGTGGAATTGGTAGGAATACAAGGGGTCGTGAAGAGTGATATCGGTGACTGTTGTCATGTGGCTACTCCCTAGTGACGAAGAAGTAGGGGGAACGATGCAAGGAAATTGCGATGGTTCACTCGACATGAACCAAATATCGAAGTATCGATGAGTACCCATGGTAGTGGGATGTAAAATTTCCATAGGGAAATGAGCAGGAGAATTGGGGGGATTTGGGGGTGAATCCTCGGATAAGTCATCCAAGAACCACGAAGGTGTGGGGAGGGCCTCGGGTTCGGGAGAAATGAGATGAAGAATCTCTAGTGACGAGGTAAGGTCAACCATCAATTCTGTGGGTCTTTGAAGCAGGTTCATTTGGCATTGCCTGTATTCAATGATCATGGGACACTGGTATGTAAAATGATCTAAGGATTCACATAGAGAGCAAGGGCATCTCATACGTTCATTGACTGAAGTTGTGACATAATGGATGTCAGTGATTTTTGGTAGGGATGATGTAGCTAGACTGGGTTTTCTCTAGAAGCGTTGGCGTACTATGGCTAATTTCTACCGAAAGCATGGCAGTGCTGGGCAATGGTGGGTATAATGGCCATATTCTGAACATATAGCACAAGCGAATTTGGTTCACAACCCTTTACTACTTGAATGAGGGGTGGTAGCAGCAGTGCTAGCTATAGTGGTGAGTGTTGAGGGAGTTTGATTGAGTGGAATCAAATTCCGTAACTCTGGTAGAGATGGGCAGTTGTTGGTTTGGTGTCCATATTTCTCACATAGCGTGCAAGGGGGTTGGACATGTGGGGGAAGTGGAGTTGTGGGCTCCTTCTTCTTTCTCCTGCCCCCAGTTGTGGCAAGGGGGGTAGTGAGTGGGGGTGTAGAGGGTATGGTGGGAGTGAGTATGGAAATCATCATTGGGATTCCTTCCATTTGGGGGGGAAGGGATGGTCAAGGGACCATCTCGGGTGGATGTAAATACCAAACTGGAATTGCCAACACCATATTAGGGAGGGTAAGCATTGTGGCTACCTGGAAAGCTTGTACACCTAGAGGAGGGTAAAAGAAGGGGATTTGAGTAATTGCTTGGGGAACTGTTTCCAAAACTGGGATATGGCCTTGGGGAGAGGTGAAATCGTGGACAGGTGGGGTCGACAAATTCGCAGGAGGCTCTTGAGGGGGGAGTTATGTGACTAGTGGGATGTCAGATATGATAGAAGCCTCCCTAGGAGGAAGGGTATCCTCTATGTCAGTTCTGTTAGATGATACGACACATACTTGATTGGAAGGATGAAGGAGCGATGGTGCTCATGGTAAGTTCCTAACAATGATGGATCTTTGAAAATTCCAGGACCCATTTTGATGAGTGGGTATGCGTCATGACTCGTGTGGATGAGATGAAGAATGTTATCGATGTTGGCAGATGGGTTAGGCTTGTAATATGATACTTGGTCAATGGTAACGATCTTCCTGTTGTGGGGAAACATCATTGTTCGAAAGAGGGAAGAGGCAACTACCTTCATAGCGTACATGTAGCTATGACCGAACAGGATATTATAACCGAGTGGGGCATTGATAACTTCGATGTTGATGAGAACAGTCTTGCCCCTGAGTTCTACGGGGACATTTTGGAAGAGCCCTTCAAGAGATGATGGTCATCTGTCATAAGCTCGTAAGGTAATGGCAGAGGGTATGAGTTCAGGGGAACCAAGTTTCTGCCATACAGATTTGGACATAATGCATATAGATGCACCTTCATTGATGATACACCGATGAACTATGATGTTCCATATTTTCATTGGGATTTGAAAAGAGATCAAGGTGGGAAGGTGAGGTTCTCCACTGTCGATATCAAATGTAATGAGTCGAGTATCTGCGGGGTCGACTGCCCCTAAGGTGGAAAGTAATGATTTTCATTGAGTGGGACAATTCTGAAGGACTTCTAAGACTGACATGGCAGCCATGGATTGTGCTAAGTCATCAACCAAACTTCAATTATGAGCTGCCCTAGCCTGGGGGTTGTGGACATTCCTACGCAATGGGATGCGAGGGATGCAAAGAGGTGGTTTTGTGTTAGGGCGAGGGATCACCAATGGGAGTCCCATTGGTGTGGGGATTGTTTCTGGAGGAATGGGAGGGGACTCAGCTAGTGCATGGTACTAATGATTACGTGTTTGCAGAAGGATTTCTTCCTCACTAGTGAGGAGGATCGTGCGATCTTCTAGATTGTTTGGATTGAGGTACTATCCCACCTGAGGTGGGGGGGGCTACATGTCCTGTAGGGTGTTTATCACACCTTAGTGTGGAATAGGATTCTGTAGCACGGCAAGGGAGGTTGTTGCACATATTGTTGGGGGCCTGCTGAGGAGCAGGCGGTGTTGGAGGATGGGGTAGACTGCCTGAGTCTTTAAGTTGTTTGAAATCAGTGATTTGGGGGCAATGATGAGTATAATGACTGAACTCACCGCAAAGGGTACAAGGGAAGTTGGTTTTAAAATTATATTGTTATTTCTCCCTTGACGCCTATTGTTATTTCCCCCCTGGGGGTTCTAATTCCCTTGGTTCTAGTTGCCCCTAGTAGGTTGGTTCTGCTGGGGTTGATTCCCACCTTGAAATGGGTTGTTGTTGTTCCTGTTTCTTCCTTTCTTTTTGGCATTATTAGACAGGTGGGTCGGATTTGTTGTATTTAGCTGTTCAAAATTTTGATATTGTTGAACACGAGAGGGTTGAACAAAATTCACCCCAGCATGAGGATGTGGGGGAGCCATGGGTTGTGGGGGACCAAGAAATGGAAAGTATGGATTCTGTGGGGGTAACGATCCGTAAGGTACATAGGAAGGCGTGGCACTTTTGCTAGTACTATAAGATGAGGTAGAGGGGGTACCAGAACTTGTTTAAATAGGTGGTTGTATGGGGGGTGTCAACGGTGGCCCACTGATGGGTAGAGGCATAGCAACTGGGTATGGTTGTTGATAAGGGGGTGAGGGGTAATAAGAGGTGCCCCTATATGCCGACGGGTATTGAGGTGTTCCATACATTAGTGGTTGTTGGGGTTGTGGACCATGGTGAGTGGTATTACCAATCAGTTTGTCTGTTGAGTGAGACATCCCAAGTTTGTCTTGGCCAAACGACACAGGTTTTGGGAGATCAGGAAGTATAGTGTATAAGTACCCTGACTATGAATATATGAGGTCGTATTGTTGAGCCTTACTGATGGCTTCTTCTTCTGATTGAGGCAAGGTGATCTAAGAAACCAATCAAGACATTGTTGTTTGGTGGTTTCTACTTTGCACAAACTATGTCGCCTACGCCACTCGTGAATCTGATCATCGATATGTGTGGCTGAGGTTTGTTTGAAATTAGAGAGTAGTTCTAGACCATTGTCATGGAGGATTGGTAATTGGAAGAAGGTAAAAAATGCTTTGGCCAAGGACTCAAAATTCGCATGGGACCCTAATTTTTCATCTACATACCATTTGGTTGATGGGCTAGTGAGTGTGCGTTGAAATAATTGTAGTCTGATGGAATCATCCATAATGTTGTTAGAAGAGCACCATAGGTGTAAAGTCATGACATGGTTGGCAGGGTCATCTCTTGCCTTTCCTTAAAATTTGGGGATGTCTGAAGGCAGTTTGGTGGGCATTCTAGGCCATGTGGGGTCATGCAATATAGGATCATTGGTGAGTTTGCTTAGATCTGGTATGTTAAGAGAGGCCAAATATGGCATCAGGAGTGTTGGTTGAGGATTATCTCCCGCCATGGTAGGAGTGTTCTGTGAACCTGACCCTGGAGGGGGGCTAGGTGGGTTGGTACTTCCCCCTTGAGAGGAAGTTGGCCCCCTGCTTCTATGTAAAGGAGAGTGAGTGGACAGAGGACCTTGGGAAGTGGACCCAATTAATGTGGAACCAAGCAAGGTTGATCCTAATATAGTGGCACTCACTAGAGTGTGAGACGGCGATGTCGATGAGTGGGAAAGACCAGACACTCCCCCTAAGATAGGAGGGAGGTTTAGCAAGCGTCGAGAATGATGGGGATTCTGTGGGTCCCCTATGATCTCCAACTAGATGAGTGAATGTGTGCAAATGGTGGTGAGAGTAATAAAGAAACAAGAGCCTTTGTTGTAAATCTTGAACTTTACACAATATATATATCCAAATCAAAATGTAATCAGAAGTGCATCATACATAAAGTGGTTTGAAAAAGAAGCATATATTTGGATAAGTGGGTTTTATCTGCGTGGGGAATCAAAGAAAACAAATGCCCGTGTCCTAAAATACGTAACATCCTTCCTCTCAAATAGCACTGGACCTTCCAATAGTACTCAACAGTGGGGTCTGAAGTCACCGGAAGAGAAACTAGTGAAGGATGAAATAATTGGTTATAATGAGGGGTAAAGGGGGCATATCCTGAAAGAGCTGGTGATATTTCCCAATAGCCACACAAAATATGATCAAGGTGAAATTGCAGCCCACAATTTCCACCTGGGTAGATGTCCTAAAATTTGGTCAATAGGTACCTTGGTCAAAGTGCGGCATTTAGATTTTCGACCTAAGAAATGGGTTATGGGATGGATCCCATCCAAGAGGTGGGTGCCTCAAGGGGGGACACACAGAACAACTGGACCTCAACCTTCAACCCTTCACGGGTATCTCCATGCCTTATGGTGTTAGGAACACTTGACTAGGAGGATTTTCAGTTCCCTATTTGACAAGTTCTATGGTTTTGACAATGTGAGAACCAGATGACAGGGAGTTATTTGGATGCCTATCCACGAAATCCTACCTAGACTAAAAAAAATTCTTTTGGCACCTCCTGTGGAGGAAAACTTAGTGAGTTTTTAGAAAAAATTTAGATGTAGTTGTTTTGAGAGGGTGGGGGTGTGAACCAACCTCGTTGAATTTAAATGGGAGTGGATAGTTTCGTCAAGAAAAGAGTGGGGTGTTTCGGAATCCCTTTGGAGGAAACTTACTTTGACCTCCACATTTCAAGAAGAAGCTATGTGAGTGATAAGTGACTTTTTTGTGTGAATGAGTGAAAGTCTGCCAATTTTTAATGAATTAGGTGTCACCTTGTTGCATGTGGACTTCGCTTGGTCCTTACAAGTGTTGATTACCTAATTAACTAAGTGCCTTTGGTACAACCTTGCGTAATTCAAAAGTCCCTAGGAAGCTAGCATGTGGACATGTGGGTCCGTTA
>ML778000.1:206144-249087 GCA_009831015.1 Picea engelmannii | reverse complement strand
TCTAAGAAAGTAAATTTCAACACTATCTTATCTTTGTGACATGTGGGCATGTATGGGCCCGTTACAATATTAAGATGTGTTTGAAAAAATAAACTAAGAGGAGTCCCAAGAAGGGTTGTTGTCCTCTCCTAAAGGTTTTAATCGTCTTAAGGGAGATGAAATTGTTTCACAATCTTTTTGTGATTCTCAAAGTTGTTTGGATGCGCGAGAGAAGATCATACTAGGAGATTGTTATCCAACTTCTAGTCCCAATGAAAGTTAGATATGTTTTCAAATGATTTCCAACTTATATTTTTAGCCAAAACAAGCCATCCATGTGGATAAAATGAAAGAAAAAGAGGAAATAATGATTTTAACCCCCTAAGTGCCTATGTGTTTTGAATAACCCCTTTATATGAAGAGGGGACTAAGTGTGGTGCATCTTAAAACATGCATAAAATCACTTTTAAGAAGGCTAAGGACCTTCCCCAAATCTCAAGAACCTTACAATGTGAATTTTTTGCACAGGTGCATGGGTTTCAATGGAGATAGAGGCGCACAGAGCGCATGTGCGTAGACTGAAAAGAGTTAATGGGTGCATGTGCGTAGAACAGAAATGTGACTTGGGCGCATCTGTGCACGATGCGTGTCTGTGGGCCACAAAACCCATGCACAGGTGACACACAGCCGTGAATGAAAATTCCGAATGGAATTCTCTCAATTCACCTTGGAATTGGATGATTGGCAGGTCGGCTTAGGCTGGTTAATGCACCTGCAAGTTAAATAAACCAAAATAAGAGCTAGAAAAACCCAAATGGGGTAGGAAATTGATACCTTTCCCCAGTGGAGTCGCCAATCTGTTGCGCCTCTTTCGTCACCTTAGTGAGAAAAATAGAGGTGCTTGCAAGCTTAGTTGGGTTTTCTAAGAAGGACAACTACAAGGAAAAGGGTTAGAGAAAGAAATATAAAACAACAACTAAGAATTAAACTAAGAAATAAAACAACTACTAAATTGATAAACATAGGGACATAAGGACAAAAGAAACAATGAGACCCATGTCACCAATGATAAGGATGATATTAGTGAAAGAAAACATCGAGAAGCAAGAGGACTATGAGTCCCTTCTTCCTCCAAGGGAGGGCTCTTGGACCCCCACAAATAAGCTCTTCTTACAACTTTGAAAATGAAAATGAAAATGGTGAAAGAATCATTTGCTAATCCACTCAAGGGGTGAGATGGATTTCCCAATGCAATGATGCAAGTATACTCTTGGTAAGGATAGAAGATTCCTCAAGAGAATAATGGAATCATAACTTTGCTATGAATTCCTTGAAAAATGAAGTGTATCCATGGACTTTTTATAGAATTCCTTTGAGGTATTGTCCAACTAGTTTGTAGTGTGTAAAGAGGCTAATTAGGGCATTTCTAGGTCTTTGACCAGCCACCCAATCGAATCCAATCCATATTTGAGTGTCAAATAAACTCGGAAGATGAACCAAAAGTGGGTGGGAGTCCGACCACTCTCATAAATGCATTGTTTCTCAGGTCCGCAACTTCTTGTGACAACAGTGGCCCATCATTCTCATGTGTGCGATTTCTGTGTTCTTGATTTTCACATGTGCACATGCACCCTATATCTTCATAGTGCCCTTTAATTTTTGCACTAGTTGTATAGTTTTTGACCCTTTGGAAATGCTTTTGTAGTAATTCAGATCCATGGATGACCTCATAACTGTTTGACGATGCTGAATTCTTGTAACCATTTGCAGATGAAATTTCAGTGATAACAAATTGCTCAGTAGGCTTTGTGTGTGATGAACCAAAAATACCATTGGCATGTGGTCCAGATCTCTGTCTAGTTTTATCCAGAATTGATCATGGTGCATCTGGAAAGATGTTGTAAAATAAACTGAACTGAGAATATATGAGCTCAAATTGTTGAGCTCTCATGATGGCATCTTCTTCAAAGAATACACCCGACGTTGCGACGTATTTGGATAACTGCGGGACCAAATACTTAAGGAACCACTCAAGCAGGAATGTTGGTGGGACTGGCACCTTTATTAGACTCTTCTGGCGTCTCCATTCTTGGATGTGATCAGAGATATGGTCCGCTGTCATCTGTTCAAAATTGGCCAGCAGCTCTGTGCCAGCATCGTATCTCACAGGTTACTGGAAATGGTTTAGGAAAGCCATTTCCAGCTCATCGAAGGAAGAGTATATTGAGCGATCAAGCTCAATGTACCATTTCGTGACACTCCTAATGAGAGTACATTGAAACAATCACAACTGTACGGAGTCATCTTTTAATGAGTTAGATGAGCACCAAAGATGGAAGGTAGTTACGTGATCACTTGGATCTTCGTTAGGCTTGGATTTGAACTTTGGAATGTCCAAAGGAAACTTCATCGGCATAGGAGGCAAACACAGATCATGACAAATGGGGTCATTCAACAACCTTGTCAAAGCTAGCAAGTGCAAAGTCACCAGGAAAGGTAGTTTGGGTTGTTGGTGATAACCTGGGAAAAAGGGGCCTGGAGTTTGACTGGAACCAAGTTGCCAAGAAAGGTTTGGCTACTGGTTGGGATTCTGGTAGAAACCAGGGCCCTAGCTAATGTATGGATTTTTCATATATGGAGACATCATCGATTGATTTCCCAAATAGGACATAGATGGTTGGGCATGCATTATATTCGAAGGACTCTGGGAAGGGTTTCCCCATGTTGGTCCCGTGGGGATGGGCATAGTAGTTTGTCTGGGGTTCCATTGATTGTGGAAAGAATTACCCCATATCGGCATTCTGGATGAGAGAATGGATCCCTGCCTAGAATTCTAAGGTCCTGATGCAAAGGAAGTTCCTAGGTTTTCCTCCTGTGCAGGAATAGTACCCTGCATAGGAATAGATTGTCCAAAACTGGGATTGCCCCCAGTCAAGAAAGCGGTTGATGAGAAGGCGTTGTTACCAAACGTTCTGACCAAATAAAATAGTGTCGAACCTACCGACATGTTATGCGAAGGTGGTCCTTGACTCCCCACTCCAAATAAACTATGGTATGTAGGTTGCCCGGTGGACTGCTGATGTGAGCCACCAAGTGAACGGGACGAAGGAGGGATATGACCTCCTCCATAAGGGAAAGAATTAAAAGGAGAAGGAGTGTCCCCTATGTGACCTTGTAGAGGAGCACTAGAGCTCCCTGCCCCCATACCTAAAGTCTATAAAGTGGAGTAGGAAAGTACAGGACTTGTACCCGAACTAGGCATCCCGTATGAGAACGGAGGGCCTGTCGCACTAGGTGTGAAAGGGGTTGTGGCCACTACCAAAGATGGGATTGGACCACTATATGATGTAGAAGTTTTCAAGCCCATGGTGGCTCAGACTGATGATGGTGGGTTAAGAGTTGAAAACTCTCCTATGGTGACAACCGTAGTGGGAATGGAAGAATTCCCAAAGGGAGTAACAACATTTGTTTCCATTGTTGTGTGCAACACTGTCTGGTGCTCGTGGTTATAAATCAATGGTTGGGGTTTTAACCGGGCCAAGAGTGTGTGCTTCAAGGTCCAAAACGGTCAATTCCTCTGGGTGTTGGTCGGGCACAATTGCTTGTAACCCAGTCGCTTCAAAAGACCCTTGTTGGTCTAGCTTTCATCTCAATGGTGGTGGGGGTGGCTCCAGTGTAACCGGCGGCAGGCCAAGAAGCCTTTGTGACCGACGAAGCTCATGATCCTCCACTGTGTGAGAAGATCAAAGAGACTCTAAGGTAGTCTAAATGCTCAAAATTAACACACACTAAAAAATTCCCTAGACGATAAGACAGGCAAACACTAAATTAATTGGAAGAACAATTAAAACATCCAACACTAGAGCAACTTACCGGTGCAAGTGTAACTCGAACACGGAAGCACCCTCCGGATATACTCTGTAAAGCGTGGTTCAATTTTTTTCCTAGGTATCATGGTATACCATCGCACTCACCTGTGTATGTCCCTAAAATAGATAGGCAACTAGGTTGCCAGCACGCAAACAGTCACCAGGTGAGTACATTCGAAAGTCGGGTAGACCACAATGAGCAAGGTATCGATCCCGAAACCTATCCAGGGTATCGAAAGCAAGTGTTCTGGAAGACAACTGAGGACCTCAAACAGATTCCAGATCCATGAAGCCCCTTGGCAAATGCAATCAACAGAATCCCAAAACAAGCCCTCTATATGTGTTCTCCACTACAATTGGTCTAGCTTTGGAGGGGTTATCTCCGCTACCTTTCTTCACACGACCTCGTGTTTATCCCCTGTGTTAGAGGGGGGTCCCAGATAAATTTCATGACACTGTACTTAGACACTCCCTAAATCAGACTCTAATGTTTGATTTTAAATGGCCTTGAAGAGTTTCCTCTCCAACCTATTCCAAGGCCCTAATCCTGAACTAGTTGGTTAACCCTACAAATAGAAAAGTATAGTAAATTTTAAATTTAGCGTTAATTTTATGGATTTGTCTTATTTCAAGGGGTATGAAAGTGAAACTGATGATGTGTAAAAGACGAAAGAAAAAAATGAATGAAAAAGATGGAAACAAAAAACTTTTACTTAATGCAAAATTTCAACAACTTTTCAAAATAAATATTTTTTGATTTTCTAAGATTTTGAACAACAAACTCAAAAGAAATTTCACTTGACTACAAGCTACTTATGATCTAAGTAAACTGCAAAAACTTATGAAATAAATGACTTTTCCCTGGCTAATAATGCAGAAACACACTCTTCAACCAAACAAGAAAATGAAAAGAGATTTTTTTTTATTTAAATGCTTGATAAAGGAAAAAGGAAAAATACCAACAAGAAAAAACCAAGAAAAACAATTATGGCCTAATCACAGATCACAAAGAATCAATTCAACAAACCACACACTAGCAATTTTAAAAAATGACTCTCACACTTGTCTAAAAACCCTAAAAAAATCTTTTTTATGACAACTTTTAAATGAGAAAAAACAAGCTAAGGGTAAGATTAATCATAAGCTATTGACTTCTAAGACAGAGATTCAAACACATGAGAGGTATAATTCTTATCAAGGGAAAGGATGACTGCCTTACCCTCAACAAAAAGTATCATGTACAAGCACGTGACTGTTAATCTAACAACAAGCGTGTGAACACGCGCTGTATAGAGACAGAGGGTGTGTACACACAGGTTGACCTTGTACAGGCCGTGTGTATATCTAAATTATGAGAAAAAACAAAAACAGACAACCCAAACCAAGAAGAGACCACTGATATTGATAACCAGGATCTCCTGAAGGCTTGGACACTCTTTTTAATAGAAAAAGCAAACCAAGAAAGGAAAAATCATAAAGAAAAAACAATATGAGATAAGACCGCAAACAACCAAGACTCAGACAGAATTCCAAAAAAACCCTGAGAATGTTTGATTCTGATAGGTAAGAGGATGATTGCCTCAACAATTCTATGGACTCTACATGTTACTGCTACTTCCTCATCTAGCGTTCGCATGTGGGTTGTAAGAGAGTAGGGCACAGGTACATGCATACAGACCTTATGTAGGCCGTGTGTACCTCTGTGGGTCATGACAAACACAATCAAGAAAATCAGAGAAAGCTGGTATGGAAAACCAAACTCTTTGTTAGCTCAAATTTTACAAGAACTAAAAAAAAACCAGCAAGAAAAACCAGTCTTTTTCTAAAAAATACCCAAAAACACATAAAATTCTTAAGAACCCTAGAGATCTTCCCCAGTATGGTCACCAATTTTGTTGTGAGGGAAATCTCCTTACAAACTAACAAATAGGGTTATGCTTTGCATGTAGATATGACCAAGAGAAAATCTACTTTCTACCTTCGTCCCCAGACTTAAATCCTATTTCTTTTCAGTAAAACATGGCTATATCAATCTACCTCATTCCAGGCATTTGATGTCGATCCCTTGTCGCACTTTACCACTTGTTCACAGTTCTCCTTTCCAACGTTGACCTGCATACAAGACAAGCAACAACTACACATGCATCTTACCTATAGACTAACAGGTTAGAAATTCAAACATGTACTTAACAAATTATGAATAACTCATGAATTGGGACAAGAAAAGTATTTTCTTTATTACTTTGAATGAGTCAACTTACAAAAAGTCAAGACTGGCCACTGCTCTGTAAACTTGATCCTGGGCTCCTCTTCAACTGTCCTCCAACTTTTTTGTTTTGTCTCTCTTCTGGCATAAGGATGGCTAAAGGGTTGGGACAATGGAATATGCAAATGGGCAAAGTTTCTTTCATATATTTTTTCCTCCTCCAAATGGGACCCCTAGCCCTTCTTTTATAGGCTATAAGAAGCTAGGTATTTGGATGAACCCTCGGCCATGCATGGTTGGGAGTTTCAGTTAACTCACCCAGAGTTGTGTGTTCCATCGGCAACTTTCCTTTTTTCATGCTTTTGTCAGTCCATGCAGGTTGTTTGAGGTCAGCTAGCATGTACACATGTGCAGTAATGGAGTAGGGCATGTGGGCCTTTATAAAAGAGGATTTTTAAGAGTTGTTCAACAGTTCTTTGGAAAAGAAGGGATCTGAGATGTCTTGATGCCAGGTAAGCATGTATGGTGCAATTTAGGGTTATAACAAGGTGTTCAGTAACCTTGGGGCTTCTCCCTTGAGTTCGTGATCGCTCTGGTGTGCCCTCCTGGAAAATTCTTTTTTGACTCCATAGAGTTCAGATGCGCACTCCTTACGCTCGCTTCAAAACCTCAAGTGTTATGTTGTGCACTCCTTACACAACCTAAAGAATCCAGAGCCATATTATGAACTCAATGAATATAAATGAAATCTTTCTTCCCATTGTAAATGAAACTTAACATACATCTACAACATTCATTCATGAAACACATAAACACACGATATGAAAGATTTTTTTTTTTTCTATTTTCTCTATGTGTCTATACAAATGTTTACAAAACTAGATTGTAACAAAGTTCTAGTTCCTTCAAGCTCTCTCCCTCTGAGAACTTCTACCTCCTAAGGCCTCTCTACCCTAGATCTCTCTCTCCTTATTTTTTCCTATTTGACTTCCTATCTAAAATCTGATACAATATCTCCTTACAAAAGAGGGGGTCTGCAAGCTCATCCTCTCTCACCTAACATCATCTATTAAATTGAAGTTTCATAAATATTTACCCAGACCTGATTGCAATCTGGGCCTGCTACAAGAAACCCTTTAAATAAAATCCAACCACTACCTGTACAAAGGTATGGCTTGGCATTTACAATCTTATAGCATGAAACTCCATATAGGATTATTCCAAATTTAAAAATGGGAGGTTTAATGCCTCTCCCTTTCTCTATTGAGTGTTAGTGTGTTGGCACACTGGTGCAACCGATGACGTGGAGTGATTCTTTTGCATCATAGTGGCAGTTTAATCTGATAGAGTGAAAATGATAGGTTGATGTGATATTGGCATTTACAGTATCAATGGTAGTCATAGGTTGAGCCTACACTTATATTTCATGGCGGTAGGATAGGGAAAGGAAATGGGTTTGTAGCCTCTTTCCGGTTGGAGTCGGAGAATACAGGGAGTTGGATCTTGTAAACTAGGGGTTTGAGCCTCTTTCCAATTGTAGTTGGAGAATTCAGGGAGTAGTAGCTTCCTTCAGGTTGGAGTCTATAAATAGGGGGTTGGATCCTCCTTTTATTTGGTGCTTTATATGAATGTAATCTTGATATATATGAAATAAAATTCTATGGTTTTCTCCCATTTGGGTTTCCACATAAATTCTAGTGTATTGTGTATCTAATGTGATATTGTTGAATGATACTACTTATGGTTATATGCTCATGACATATTGAATGCAATCATAAATTATATACTACTAATAAAGTTGAAATTTATATATTATTATTGATAGTGGTAAAAACTTCTCATTCTGATTAACCCCCCCCCTCTCAGTATTCCAACAATTGGTATCAGAGCAGGTTCTTTCAGAGATAGTCTAACCACTGGAAGGTAGATCATGTATTGCACTAAGAATGGAGTGTCAATGTTTGATGATCATAATGGTCAGAGATATGAGATATGGAGAAACATGATGAAATCATTTATAGGGGAACATGGATATGATGTTTGGTACTCATTTTTTACAGGATACACCGGTTCAAAGAAACTTAAGATTGCAGCCAAGAAAGAATTAAAAATAAACAACAAAATAATAATGGATTTCATCCTAGAAGGATTATCTAATCAGATAAAAGACAAATTAGAGCAATGTCCATCATCCAAAGAACTTTGGGATAAGCTACATATTCTATTATTTAAGGAATCCCTCTCTATCATAGAGGCAGAGCATGCTAATCAGAATAAAGAATATGTTAAAGAATAACAAGAAGAAATATGATCTTCATGTAAGATAGATTTAGAAGAAGAAGCTTGTGAAGAAGACATAGTAGATAATGAAGTATAACTAATATGCACTTTAGACGAAATGGCGAAAGAAGGAAGGAATAAAAAGTCAATGAAGGAAGAATTGATCGAGCTAAAGAAGGGGTATCAAAACCCCAACTCTGAAGGAGTCCAACGGATGATTAAAAATCTAAAATTTCAAGTAGAAGAAGCCAAAAGGATTGAAGAAACATACAAAAGTCATTCGAAAGAAAAGAAAATTTTGGAAGTTGAAATAGTAGCACAAAGAAATGAAGTAGAGAAGAGAGAAACAATTTTGACTAGCCATATCAAGGAAAGATATGAGGACTTAAATAATCTTGAAGCATAATTCAGTCAACAAGAAAGAATACTTGAAGAATAAATTTTCTCCTTGAAGACCCAACCTAAAGAAGAAAAGAGAACGAAAGAAGTCATGAAGATCCAGATGATGAAGAAAGAAGAATATTGTGAGAATATTGAAGAAGAAGTTGTCACATTAAGAGTTAAAGTTGTCATGATTGTAAAATAATAATGGATACGTATAAAGAGAACATTGATATCATCTGTAAGAAGGTTTGGAAAATAAAACAAGAAAGGAAAATGAAGAGAAGATGAATGGAGTACTTAAAAAATTCATACTGTTTGGATTTTCAATAGTACGAGATCATGATGAATCTACAGGAAAAGAGGAATATGCAAAAATTCAGGAAGATGATGAAGAGGATAATTACTCTGCATTAGGGTAGCTTCCTCCACCTTTTGGAGCCATACGGCTTGGAGACTCCAAATAAATATGAATATTGAAGAGGGTGGGTCTAAGTAACATATCTATAGATAGGGGAGATATCTTTTGACCAGTATGAAGTGTTTGCAGATGTTGGGAAGGAAGTCTTAGATAGGTTTTCTAACAAACATTTAGAATATCTTGTGACAATTTGATCTTTTGAGGAGCATCTTTCGGAACACATTCCCATGCAAGTATAATCTGACAATTATGATGTATATCATTGGCACACTTATTAGGAAGAGGTTAATGATTTTATAAAGGATTCCCTGTATGTATTCAGGTAGGGATACATTCAGTATAGATTGTTCCATATATGTAGAGTCGGATTTGTCGATTGAGAAGACAATTTGAGAAGCATGAATATGTTTTAATTAGCAGATGGGTCATCATTATGTGTAGTTGAGAAGAATAATCATGGATAATTTATTAAATATGGAAAGAGATGGGTTTATGAGATCATTGGCGGGTCTAGATAGATATATGACATCACATGAAAGCATATTGACAAGTGGAATTAGTTAGTCATAGGAAGGAAAGCACTGGAAGGAACAACACAGGTGAAGAGAAAATGTTAGTAGAAGTCATACAGTCAAATGGAAATTGTTGAAAAGTATGTTCATTAATGTCTAAGAAGTGGACATGAAAATTTATGAAGTCAACAAACTTTGAATACTTTTTATATATGTCAGTGAATTACAAGAGGATGCACCAATAGAAAAGAAGCACCAGAAGACAAGAAAGGAAGAAAGTAAAAAAATACCCACATTAATCTACACAACATCTTACAGAGAAGCCAAGGGACAAAAATCGTCAGAGAAAGAGATCGGAAAAGAAATATCAGAAGCATGAATATAGGAGGAGTGCATGAAGTCAGAGGAAGATTTTTCAGAGAAGGTATACTATCAGGGGGAGTCACTCCTTGAAATTGATAAGAGAAAGATCAAGAGAGAAATATCAAAGGCATGTATACATGGGGAGCATCCCAAAAGAGAGTTTCTCTTTTCCATTGATTTCAAAAAGGGAGAGAAACACGAGGAGAGAAAGATCGGTAGAATTGGTCATAGGTGGAGTATGGGTATCACCATTAATGAAAAAGGGGGAGATTGTTGGAAAGTTAGTTGTCATCGATTTCAAATTTATATGAACTCTAGAAGAATAGATGTCAACCCTATTTAACCCTAGAAGAATCCCTGGAAATATGGCTAAGTGGTTGAGAATCCCTAGAGGTATCGTCATGAAGCCTGAAGTTGTTTGAGGAATAAGAACATGAAGGACACTATAAATGCCTCTAACAAACTCATAGATAGATATTCCTTGTCGTGTCATTTCCAACGGTCAGTGGTACGTCACGGTTGATGATTTATTCCCTCCTAAATTTGGAAGCCCTGAAGAATGGTTAAGAAGCCCCTAAACAATTACAAGTCATTAATTAAAGGGTAAAGTGGTTGTAACACGAAGCCCTAAAGTTAAGGAGATAAGTTAATTTGAAAATTATAAATACACCTCAAGGAGTCTCTCACAAGTAAATTCACATACACAAGTTTATTAGATATATTTTAAGTGAATAAGTGATATGGTTTATCTTTTTGTATCATATCTGAGGTAGGGAGTGTATGAAGGAGATAATTGTACAGATGTGATCGAACTATCTTTCTAAGGTTATTTGTGGGTGACATCTTAGCAAGGAGAATATGTACATGAGTCACAGTGTAGAAAAACACCTATTAATTATCCATGGGTTTACAGTGGGAAAGGAATGGATTTATGCAGGTCACAGAAGCACAAATCATGGATATTTGTGGGATTATAGTTTACAAGTCGCGTATTTGTGAAACTATTTTGAGGAGAATGCTAGTACCAAGTTGTTGAGGATGAGGAAGAGTTGCAGGTCAATAATCTTGTGTATTAGGTCTGCTACATGATTAAATGTATGTTTTACATGTGTTTTGGAGGTTGTGTATTGATACATGCTTGAGGCATGGTTTGGAGATTTGGGCATATGATTTGAGGTACACCTTGGTGATGTTATGGTATGTTGATTAGAAGAATATATTCTCTATCTTGGTATCTGGCTTGGTATATGTCATGGTGATGTTATCACATGCTTGAGGTAGTTGATTGATGATATATTATGGTACATGGTGTATGACATGATTCAAACATGTCATGAGTGATATGGTATATGGTTGAGGCACATATCATGGTACATGGTTTATGGAATATCTCTTGGTTTAAGGAGCATGTTAGATATTAGGAACATTGTTTGAGATATTCTTTAGTATATGTATGAGGCATTCCTTGATAATGTTGATGCATGTTGAGACACATGGTTGATGCATGGTATGGTACATATTTTGGTACATGGTTGATGCATGGTATGGTATAGGTTTTGTACATGGTATGGTACATGGTTGGTACACGGTTGATCCGGATCATGGATGATTTTAGGGGCTAAATTTCGCTCATGGGCTAATTTTCCATGGTTTTTCCAAAAACGAGATTCGCTATTTTAAAAATGATTCGCCCAAATTCTATAGGATAAAATTATTTTACCTTAAAAATCGCCAAAGTTTTATAAAAACTACATAAAATCCTTGGAAATTTGAATATTTTTACAAAAATATCGCCAAACATTTATAGTTGCCATACGAAGGATAAGTAAGATTCGCCAAGGTTTCCACATTTTAAAATAAATTTCTATCCTTAAAATCATCCCTGATCCGGATTTATGTAGGACCACAATGAAATGCAAAAATACACATAAACGCAGATGTGCAGCGGAAGTAAAAATTCATTTCATTAACAACAAATGACTGAAATATGCTTACAGACAGAATGGAAATAAAATAGCTCGGGCGTTGGTAGCTTATCTCTAAGAAGAGATGTGGAAGCTACTGGCCTATGAAATCTGTGCTACAATGAGGCTCGAAGGCCTATATATTATTGAGAAACAATGGAAAACCCTAAAAATCCAAAAACCTAACCCTAGGAGATGAAACGCTAGAATATGGACCCCGTTGGGGTAAATTGGTACATCAATTTCCCGAGGTCGTAACTTTGGCATACTATATTCATTTGACACACATGATACATCATTAGAAATATCTATCCGAGGAATACATTGCTGATAGTGAATACCGAGTCTACAAAAAACTCATATTCACCAAAACATTCATGCCCAAAAAACGTCATTTAGGGCCTCAAAACGGCTCCGGAAGTTCAGGACCCGAAAAACTGCTAAAAATAGTAAATTGTGCTACAATTAAGGAAATTGAAAAACTAAAAGAAACAATGGTGTGGGTCCAAGTGGAATAGGCAGGTGGCCACCAATATCCACCTGGATCATTCCTCCCCCCTTAGGAAGCAATGGTCCCCATTGCATTGAGTTCCTCCATGAGATGAGGAAACTTCTGCTGAACTTGGTCCCTGGTGAGCCACTTTCCCTAGTAAAGGAGTTGGTCTGCTTTGCCAACTCGATATAGTTGGATCCTCTGCTGGTGGGTTTTCTTGATCTGTGTGTCCATAATCTGATCAGTTATGGCTTGTTCCATGCAATCTGGGTTTAACTCTGTTGGTGTGATTTGTTTTTCCATGTCGGATGTGTCCAGTAGAGGTGGAAAGTAGGGTTGAAGGCAGTCCACATTGAACACTGGGTGTAGACCAAGGAATGGTGGAATGTTGAGCCCAAAGGAATTGTCCCCTATAGCCTTGGTGATGGTGTATGGCCCATATCGAAGCGTGTGAATCTTGTGGTAGGTTCCAGCGAGGCGCTCCTTTTGTAAATGTAGCCACACTTTGTCTCCCACCTGGAAGTTGTGTGGCACCCAATGTTGATCATGTCGCTACTTGTACTTAGCATTGGCTCTTTCAAAGATGTCATGAACCTGTTGGTGGATGTGATGAATGTGCTGGATGAAGTTGTTTGCCTTGTTAGCCTCAAACTGGGCATGGTTTGAATCTGCCTGAGTAGCTGCAAATGGCATGGCTACATCAACGAGACATAGTGGCTGGAATCCCAAGCCCACCTGAAAGGGGATGTGGCTAGTTGAGATATGGAGAGCCCGGTTGTATTTGTGTTGTACATAGGGGAGGCTCTCATCCCATGTGCATGGATGCTTTGAGTTGTACATGTGTAGAATGTGTACAATCATATCGTTGATGACCTCTGTCTGGCCATCAGTTTGTGGATGGAAAGATGTGGACTTGGTGAGATTAGTGTCCAGCATCGACCAGAGGCTAGACCAAAATGTACTGAGGAACCTGTTGTCCTGATCTGAGATGATAGACTATGAGATCCCAAAGTGTACCCACACTCACTCAGAGAAGAGTTTAGCAGTGTCTTATGCTGTGATATTCTTCTTACAGGTCATCATAATAGAATTATTCGAGAATCTATCGACGACCACAAAAACACGGTCATTTCCATGCTTAGTAGAAGGAAGGCCCGACATGTAATCCATGGAGATGGATTCCAAAGGTCGAATAGGGGTGGGTAGTGGAGTATAGAGGCCTTGCCTCTTAATGGTTGGTTTGGCAATGGCCCAAGAAGTGCAGGACTTGATGTACTTCTCGACATCCTGTCGAAGGCTCGGCCAATAGAAATACTTTTGCAGTACTTCAACGGTTTTCTCAACCCTGAAATGCCTAGCGACCCGACCGTAGTGAGCCTCCTAAATCATCTTGGCATGCTTGCTTGAAGGAACACAAAGATGTCCTAGGTGACATAGAAAGGCATCCTAGAGGTGAAAATTAGGAACTTGCTTACCCTCCAAGAGTGTATTGTATGTGTTGTTGAATTCTGGTTCACTTTTGTAGAGAAGAGGCCAATCAGAAGTCTCGTGCCCACAAGAGTTGAGAAATATGGTTGTTAGTGATCAAAATGTACTAGTAAATTTTGATCGCCTTCATCAAATTTAAGCTAGAATTGCCTATTTTTCTGGTCTCAAGCCAGTGTCATGATTTCCAAAATTTCCATTAAGTCTTAACAAGCTCATGTTGATTGTTTTTGTCCAGAAACTCTATGGCCTTTCTCTTCTCACCTTCATTTCAAAAACCTTGTTAGTATTACTTAGAACCTAAGGTATTATCCATTATCTATGCCTAAGTCTATTCATATTTCAAAATCTATATGCATTTGCAAATTGTTTTAGTCTACCTAAGCTACCTCTCGGATGTTATATCTTTTTAGCCAAAACTGTATCAACCCATGGACCAAGTCATATGTTCATTAGCCAAAAATTCATGTCTACATGTCAATCACAAGCCATAATCTTAGCACACCAAGTCTTGAGTCAAGACAATGTCCAAATCTACATATGCCAAATCAAATTCATTATTCCTACATGCTAGCCACACATAACTGAGTCAAGAATCAGGCTTAAGCCACGAGTCAATACACAGGAAACAAGTCGACATATAAATCCATAGATCAAGCCACAATGAGGCCAGCTGCCAGATCCAGTTAGGTGTAAGGGAATTTTGAGAATATATATCATCGGTATAATTGTTGAATATTGAGTTGCATATGAAGAACCACAAGAAAATGGGAGATGTGCCTCGGCTTTTTAACACATATGTGTAGCTTATTGAGATGCGCCTGGGGTTTTTAACACATAAATTAGATTGTAATTTTTATCTCCAAAATTTAACCACAATACACAGTCGTTACTCATACGCCCAGCAAATCGATAGTGCAAAGATTTCACGGTTGCAAAAGGTAGAGAAATTACGATCTAAAGCTCCTCTAGGTTCAAAACGTTTCAACGTTTCATCTCCAGCTTTGAATAAAGATTCATGATTTAGTTAGCTACCTATGATTGTATTTACCCATTGTGATTAACTGGTTGTGGCATTGCAAAGCCATAAGACAAAAAAGAAAAAAGAAAATCGTTGCCTGTATATCCTGGATACTTCGACCTTCTCATACATATAAAAAACTGTCATCCGTGACTCTGGAAAAGAGCAGGGTGTTGTGGATATTGAGAATGAAATTTTTTTAGATTTAGCCCTGCCTAAGGAAGAAGATATTGTCAATAAAAGACTTTCATCGGTAGCTCTGGAGCAAGAGAAGACTATTGAAGATATGGAGAATACAAATACCTCCGAGAAACCTACCATAGTGAGTGAAGATAATTCAATTATTGTTGCACCTGAGGGTGAGAATGATCAGGAAAAAATTGTTGAGATATGTACAGACCCTGTTTCTGACAAGAATGAAGATGAAAGAGACATAATCCATGCTTTAACAGAGGAGATAGAGGAGTGTCATGACAATGATGAGATGGAATTATTTGTGGAGGTTCCTTCATTGACTATATCTAATGTCATAGAAGAAAACAATTTGGTGAGAATGGAGGAGAATATACATTCAAATGAAAATGCAGATGGGGAAGAACCTCCAGCAGCTACTGAAACCTAGAGCATAGGCAAGCCGGTGAAAACTATTAACTCTCTATAAGCTTCTCTTAGTGTCCAAAATGAGGATGACCTTGTTGCCAAAGAGGAAGTATTGCTTCCAGCACTCAAGCACCCAGTTGAAGGTAAAGAATCGGTACTCAGATGTGGTGAAATTTTGTAGGAAATAGAGTCGGGCATGGCCGATATGGATGATAAGCGCATCATTGACTCGAATTTCCTTGCAAACAACAAGGTCGAGGATGCAAACTTTGTTAATATAAATGAATCAGAACCAAAGATTTTGCAGTGTGAAGGCAAAGAAGATCATGATAAGTGGATAGAAGAAAATGAGAAATTGAGAGAAATGGTGGAGAAGCTAATGTCAGCAGGAAAACACCAAATTTCAACATCATTTCCACTCCACATCATTTTCCTCTCAAAGAAAAAAATAGAAATTTCACCAGCATAGAAGGCAAAAGTATAACTAGTTAGTTGATGACAAGCAGAGATTTCACCAGCTAACTAAGAAATCTTAAGGAAAAATAGTTGGTGAAACCTGAGACAGAACAATGAGGTTGTATTTTCACCCAGAACTTATTTTTCTCAACCAAACATCCTGAAAATAGTTTATAAAGATGCATAGTGAATTTACACATCAAATTCAAGATCCAGATTTGATAAAAAAGATGTTTGAAGAGGTGTCAAAGTCAAATTAGACACCTATTTTTGGGGCACAGAATCAGTTGTTTTTGCCAAAGATAGAAAATTTGATTCTATCATGATCAAAGTACATATACGAGCCTTGGAAGGCTATCTGCACACATCAAAGGTTGAGAAAGATGAAGACTCTTAAAGAATATGAGATTGATCTTAATTTAGGATCATCTTCTATTATTTAGGATCTATTTTGACTATTTGTTTTTAGAATATTTGATCCATCTTTTTAGGATCTGAAACTACTTTGTAAATGCTATAAAGCCTGGGGATTCATTCTGAGGAAGGGTTCGATTTTGGATACAAAAATGCCTTATTGTAAAAATACCTTTTGATGTTAATACAAATCACAGGTTCCTCTCTCTATTGATGTCAGTTTTCCACCTTCTTTATGCACTTTAATTCATGTTGTTTTAGCTACAGATGATTGTTACCTCATTGGTTAGCTCATAACTAAATTAATAGTTTCTTCAATGTTTATTAAACCCTACCTTTTGTACTTGGTTTATAAGAATTTGTTCTTCACCCACTTCAAGTAATTAATTGATTATTGATCCTTGAGAGCATTGTTTCATTTGATTCTCATCTTTATTGTTTGTATGCCATATCGTTGCTGAGTTATCCCATTGATCCACATACACAAAACACAAAAACATTTTAACTTGAAGTTACCAAGCACCTTTGGTCTACAACCACAAAGGGTTTCTTGGAGTGATAACAAATTGGCACCGTTGTCGGGGAGAGGATATTGAAGCTCAGCTTCCTTGGGAGACGACACAAGATCCAACTTTGATGATAGACAAAGCCTAGACACTATTATGGTTGTAATCATCTATCTGGCAACTCCATGAAGGACGAATTGAATGGAAACTCCACGACATTCAAATGTCAAAAGCATTTGCTGCTCTTTTGTCTCAGAGGTTTGCACCTTTGGACTTCTCTTCAATTTATGGTTTCCCACATCCAGTACCTCATATGTCAGAATGGGTAGATTTTATACATGTCTTCAAAGAGGAGAAAGAATATAATCCTGTAGAACACCTCAAAAAAATTCATGAGTGCATGGATCTACTAGATCTGTAGCATGAAGATGTTCGTATGAAAATGTTCATGCATTCATTGGAAGGTGATGCACGTAGATGGTATTTTTATTTACCTCCTTCAAGCATTTCATCTTTAGAAAATTTTCACAGAGTATTCAATGAGCATTGCAAAAATTTATTTTCAGATTAGTTTTTATTTGGTAATTGTTGTGAAGAATATGGATTGGATAATAAAGTTGAAAATGCAAATAGAGAAGAATTTCTCCCTCATATCCTGCAGCAACTCCCAAATGATCTTCATGATCATGTGCTTTTCCATCAAAACGAACTAGAAATGGATAATAAAGGAGATGAAGATTCTCCCATTAACATTATCTCTAATTTTCATCAATCTGAAGAATTAATTTCTTTAGTTAAGAATCATGAAAATCATTTTTATGTTGGTCACACATCCATTGAAATCATTAAAGGTAGTTCATAGTTTTTAGATTTGTGTATCAAGGGAAGTTACAGTTATGATGAGGAACAAAGTGATATTTCTCAAAATATATCTTAGAATCCTATTGTTGATAACTCTATGTCACCATTTTCATCTCTGTCATTAGAAATGTTTCCTTATCTTGCTATATTTGATAAATATAATGATGGGTAGGAAGTTGTTGAGGTTTATGAAGATTTGGTTATTTCTAGAATTTCATTTAGTTCTACTGTTCAACACAGAGATGATCATAAATGTATACATGATGTGGTTAATGATAGCTTTGAAGAGTATGTTGAAATAGGGGACATCTATCATTGTAACCAAGATATTGGTGATCTCCGGGAGAATAACCATAGCATTGATGCTTTTGACATTGTATCAAATGCATCTACTGACTTAGATTGTTATAAAGACAAGATTGTCCCCTTTGAAAACCCCAAAGATGATTTTCAAATTGACACATCAACAAGTAACAGTTTTAGATCTACAATATATGATGAGGGCAACCTACAGTTTCCATATTTGTAGACAAAAAAAGATTTCATCATATATGCATAAGGAGATGGTGTGCTAGAAAGTTCAGATCAGCAGTTGATTTTGTTTTCTCCATCGACAGAGGTTGAACAGTTTTCTTTAAACACAGAGACTAGTGAAGGCAGCCAATAGTAGTTCAGTTCTCAGTTGGGACAGCAAGGAAACTCTCAAGGAAGACATATATCTACAAATAGAGAGCCAATCATTGAAGGGTAGTCATTTTTCATGAATCAGAATTCTTTTGATCTTGATTTTAGAGACCCGGTGGCTGATTTGATAGAATTATATATTTTAGACCCTTTAAAAGTTCCAAATTTTATTCTTTCATCAATATCCATAGGTGAGTATGACTTTCTAGAAGCTTATTTATTACTGCTGATATGTTTCAGTTATTTTCTATTAAGCAGTGATAGAGATAAAGTCATCATGGTTTTGAAGTTGCTCAAATGGTTGTTATGGAAATCTGTGTTTACCTGACCAAATTTCAGATTTGGTTAGAAGTAGGGATAGGTAGAGGAATAAGCTTTCTATACGAGAAATTAGATATTTTTCAGTTGTTGAGTTCATGAATAAGTAGACAAGATATAGGCAGGTTGCAGGTTTGCAGAGAAAAAGTTGCACAAGTCAGATGACTCCATGCCCAATGCCAAAGGCAGCTAGATGACTCCATGCCCAATGCTAAAAGGCGACTGGAACTACTAGGTTCTTGGAAACCTCGCAAGGAGGTCTCCATCCCAGTTGGAGCCAGTTTTTAGTGATCAAAATGTACTAGTAAATTTTGATTGCCTTCATCAAATTTAAGCTAGAATTGCCTATTTTTCAGGTCTCGTGCCAGTGTCATGATTTCCAAAATTTCCATTAAGTCTTAACAAGCTCCTCTTGATTGTTTTTGTCTAGAAACTCTATGGCCTTTCTCTTCTCACCTACATTTCAAAAACCTTGTTAGTATTACTTAGAACCTAAGGTCTTATCCATTATCTATGCCTAAGTCTATTCATATTTCAAACTCTATATGCATTTGCAAATTGTTTTAGTCTACCTAAGCTACCTCTCGACTTTGATAGATTTTTAGCCAAAACTTTAGTGACCCATGGACCAATTCATATGTTCATTAGACAAAACTTCATGTCCACATGTCAATGATAAGACCTAATCTTAGCACACCAAATCAGGAGTCAAGAAAAAGTCCAAATCTACATATGCCAAATCAAATTCATTGTCCCTACATGCTAGCCACACATAACTGAGTCAAGCATCAGGCTTAAGCCACAAGTCAATACGTAGGCAACAAGTCGACATATAAAGCCATAGATCAAGCCACGATGAGGCCAGTTGACAGATCTAGTTAGGTGTAAGGGCATTTTGAGAATATATATCATTGGTATAATTTCCGAATATTGAGTTGCATATGAAGAACCATGAGCAAAGGGGAGATGTGCCTCGGGTTTTTAACACAAATGTGCAGCTTATTGAGATGCGCCTGGGGTTTTTAACACATAAATTAGATTGTAATTTTTTTCTCCGAAATTTAACCACAATACAAAGTCATTACTCATACTCCTATCAAATCGATAGTGCAAAGATTTCACGGTTGCATAAAAGCAGAGAAATTGCGATCCAAAGCTCCTTCAGGTTCAAAATATTTCAACGTTTCATCTCCAGCTTTGAAGAAAGATTCATGGTTTAGTTAGCTACCTATGACTGTATTTACCCACTGTGATTAATTGGTTGTGGCATTGCAAAGCCATAAGACAGAAAAGAAAAAATAAAATCGTTGCTTGTAAATCCTGGATACTTCGACCTTCTCATACATATAAAAAATTGTCATCCGTGACTCTGGAAAAGAGCAAGGTGTTGTGGATATTAAGAATGAAAAGTTTTTAGATTTATCCCTGCCTAAGAAAGAAGATATTGTTAATAAAAGACTATCATCGGTAGCTCTGGAGAAAGAGCAGAATATTGAAGATATGGAGAATGCAAATACCTCCGAGAAACCTGCCATAGTGAGCGAAGATAATTCAATTATTACTGCACCTGAGGGTGAGAAAGATCAGGAAAAAAATGTTGAGATATGTACAGACCCTGTTTCTGATAGGAATGAAGATGAAAGAGACATAATCCATGATTTAACAGAGGATATAGAGGAGTTTCATAACAATGATGAGATGGAATTATTTGTGTAGGTTCCTTCATTGACTATATCTAATGTCATAGAAGAAAACAATCTGGTGAGAATGGAGGAGAATATACATTCAAATGAAAATACGGATGGGGAAGAACCTCTAGCAGATGTTGAAACCCAGAGAATAGGCAAGCCGATGCAAACTGTTAACTCTCTAGAAGCTGCTCTTAGTGTCCAAAAAGAGGACGACCTTGTTGCCAAAGAGGAAGTATTGCTTCTAGCACTCGAGCAACCAGTTGAATGTAAAGAATCAGCACTCAGATGTGGTGAAATTTTGCAGGAAACAAAGTTGGGCATGGCCGATATGGATGATAAGTTCAATATTGAATCGAAGTGCCTTGCAAACAAAAAGGTCAAGGATGCAAACTTTGTTAATATAAATGAATCAGAACCAAATATTTTACAATGTGAAGGCAAAGAAGATCATGAGAAGTGGATAGAAGAAAATGAGAAATTGAGAGAAATGGTGGAGAAGCTAATGTCAGCAGGAAAAAACCAAATGTCAACATCATTGGCACTCTGCATCATTTTCCTCTCAAAGAAAAAAACAGAACTTTCACCAGCATAAAAGGTGAAAGTATAACCAGTTAGCTGATGAAAAGCAGAGCTTTCACCAGCTAACTAACAAATCTTAAGGCAAAATAGTTGGTGAAACCTGAGACAGAACAATGAGGTTGTATTTTCACCCAGATCTTATTTTTATCAACCAAACATCCTAAGAATAGTTTCTAAAGATGCATATTGAATTTACACATCAAATTCAAGATCTGGATTTGATAAAAAAGATGTTTGAAGAGGTGTCAAAGTCAGATTAGACACCTATTTTTGGGGCACAGAATCAGTTGTTTTTGCCAAAGATAGCAAATTTGATTCTATCATGATCAAAGTACATCTAGGAGCCTTGGAAGGCTATATGCACACATTAGAGGTCGAGAAATATGAAGACTCTTAAAGAATATGAGATTGATCTTAATTTAGGATCATCTTCTATTATTTTGGATCTATTTTGACTATCTGTTTTTAGAATATTTGATCCATCTTTTTAGGATCTGAAACTGCTTTGTAAAGGCTATAAATCCTGGGGATTCAGTCTGAGGAAGGGTTCAATTTTGGATACAAAAATGCCTTATTGTAAACAGACCTTTTGATGTTAATACAAATCACAGGTTCCTCTCTCTATTGATGTCAGTTTTCCACCTTCTTTCTACACTTTAATTCATGTTGTTTTAGCTACAAATGACTATTACCTCATTGGTTAGCTCATAATTGAATTAATAGTTTCTTCAGTGTTTATTAAACCCTACCTTGTGTACTGGTTTATAAGAATTTGTTCTTCACCCACTTCAAGTAATTAACTAATTATTGATCCTTGAGAGCATTGTTTCATTTGATTCTCATCTTTACTATCTGTATGCCATATTGTTGCTGAGTTATCCCATTGATCCACATACAAAAAACACAAAAAAAAATTGAATTGAAGTTACCAAGCACCTTTGGTCTACAACCACAAAGGGTTTCTTGGAGCGATAACAAGCGCCATGATAGGGGGTTGGCTGAGGCAATCTACAAAATTATTGGTGCTTCCTTTTTTGTACTTAATGTTCAAATGAAATTGTTGCAGGTATGTAGACCACTTCTGATGGAAATCATTTTGCAACTTCCCTTGTGTCTGTATGAACTAAAAGGGTCCGTGGTCTATGTGGATGATCATTTCCTTTCCCAAAATGTAATGCTTCCATTGTCGAAAAGCCTACACAATGGAATACATCTCTTTTTCATAAGTGGGATACTTCTGGACTGTGTCGGAAAGTGTCTCACTATGATATTCCACTAGATGCCCCTATTGAGTAAGGACTGCCCCAATAGCATAGTCGGAGGCATATGTCTCAATCTCAAATGGTTGTTGCAAGTTTGGTAATGTGAGCACCGGTGCAGAGAAGAGACGATGCTTCAAATCGTCGAATGCCTTCTGTTGAGATTCATACCATAAGAATTTTTCTTTCGCTCCTCCCTTGGTGACTTGACTCAAGGGCCAAGTGATATGAGAGAATCCTAACACAAACCTATGGTAGAAATTGGTAAGACCCAAAAATATGCGGAGCTCGGTTAGGGTGGTTGGGGCTGGCCATTCCCGAATGACTTGGATCTTGGATGGATCCACATGCACCCCCCACTCATCAATAATGTATCCCAGATACTAAACCTGGGTCATGCCAAAAGTGCACTTCTCCAAATTGGCACACAACTTGCGTTGCCGTAGTGTTTGGAGGACTTGTCGAATGTGGTGGAGGTGCTCTTCCCAAGTCTGGCTGAAGATCAGAATGTCATCCAAGTACACCACTACAAATGAGTTGGTGAATGGTCGCAAGATATCATCCATTAGTCTCATGAAGGTTGCAGGGCCATTTGTCAACCTGAAAGGCATGACTAACCATTTGTAAAGGCCCTCCTTAGATTTTAAGGCAGTCTTCCACACATCAGAGGGTTTGATTGGTACCTGATGATACCCAGACTTCAAGTCGATATTGCTGAAATATTTCACCCCCTTGATTTGGTCCAAAAGGTCATCAATCTATGGGATCAAGTACCTATTCCGGAAAGTGATCTTGTTCAGTGCCTGATAATCAATGCAGAGTCTCCAAGTCCCATCCTTCTTCCGCACCAGCATGATCGGGCTCCCACGGGGTGATGAACTCAACCGGATGTGACCTTTCTGCAATAGCTACTGAATCTGCCTCTTAATTTCGTCATTCTCCATAACAGAGCACCGATAGATTGGTCCACTGGGCAGTGGTGCACCTGGGGTCAGATCGATGGGGTGCTTGACCTGACAATGTAGAGGCACCCCTACAGGGGAGGTGAATATGTCCTCATACTCCTCCATGGACTTATCCATCTATTGTTGTCATGCAAAGGGGCCCTATCTGGAGGTCATGGTCGTAGTCTTCTTCTTTCCTTGAGGGTGGATCATCAGGAAAAAAAATTTCCTGGTTTTGGCAATGAGCTTACTACATTGTTTTGTAGTAACCAAAGAGATGGTTGTAGGAGGTGTTATTTCTGGTATCCTGTACAGCTTATTGCCCAAAGTAATAATAACAACACGAGGCTTGGACTCATACACAGCATGTCACTTCCACAAGTATGGTTGGCCTAATAATACATCAGAAACATCAAGAGGAGCAATGTCACATAATACCTCATCTGTGAAGGGCTTGATTTTGTAGGGAAGGCGACATTGTTGACTTACGCGGAGGTCCCATCCTTGGTGTAGCCACCCAATTATGTATGGTTGTGGGTGTGTTGTGGTTGGAAATCCCAACCATTTCACGAACTCGACTGAGATGAGGTTCTTCTGGCTCCTGTTGTCAACAATGAATTGCAATGGGGAACCCTTTACCCACATCTAGGAATGGAAGAGGTGCTCTGCCTCCTCTGGATCTCTTGGTTCCTTCTTCTGGATCTTTGTGGTGGCAACGGTGGAGTTGGGATCTGCATCGATAATCTGCTTCCCCCTGTCATTCCCCTTGTCAGGTTTTGATTCAGAGTTGGATCCTACATTTGATTTAGAAGCCTTCAAATCAGCTACCAGTGATTGATTGGACCGACACTCACTTGTGTTGTGAGTGGATCTCTTATGGAACTCACACCAATTCCCCATGTCCTTTCTTGGCTTCATGATGTTGTTATTTGCTTGCAGCTTTGGAAAGCTGTCCTAGGCCACCCCGCCTTGGCTTGGTCCTTTCTTTGGCAGTTTGGCGGTACCTTTCCCTTGCTTCTGATTCATAGACCCAAAGTCTCTCTTCTTCTACTTGAACTTTTGCTCAATCTTGGCAGCATACCGGTATGCCACACCAAGCTAGGAGATGTTGAGGAACTCCATTTCCTCCTAAATGTATCTATGAAGACAGTTGTGGTACTTTAACACCAAATGTTTCTTTGAATCTTTGATACCCAACTTTGTGCATAGGGTATGGAACAGATTCGTCAGCTCATGCACATCTTGGTCCCTTTGTTTTTGTAGGGTAGTCCATTGTATGTATTTGTCCTCATTTCTCCCCACAAGATAATATTGTTCCTTGATGGCATCTCAAAAAGAATTCCAAGTGGGTGTGACCGATAACAGAGAGGGTTCCCCCTCACTCTGTTCCTCCTAGTAGGTTTCCCACTAGTCCTTGACATGGGGGGCAGCTTTAAAGAGTGCCAAAATAATCCTTTCTCAGTCGAAAAAGTCATGAACTGAGAAATATACTTCTAGCATATTCAACCATATATCAACGCCATTTGCATCTATTTGGCCCTCAAATATGGGAATGTCAAAGTTTACTTGTACCTTAAAAGGAGTGGCGCCTCCAGAGTGGTTGTTGGATGTAGATTATTTGCCAGTGGGAAATCGTTGAAGGATCTGGGCAAAGATGTCCATCATCATGTTCCTCTATTTATCGAGGGCCTCCTACTCCCTCATCTTTATTTTCTTCCCCCATGGGTGGTCGTCAAGGTTTGTGAGGCTGATCTTGCAATGGTTCAACCAGATCGAGCCCTAAATCCTTATACCCCAATCTCGTTGGGGACATGCAAAGAAGGATCAAGAAAGAGAAAACTGCTCTGATACCATTGATCTAGATTTATGCAGGAACACAATGAAATATAGAAATACACATAAACGCAGAGGTGCAGCGGAAGTGAAACTTCATTTCATTAACAACAAATGACTAAAATATGCTTACAGACAGAATGGAAATAAAATAGCTGGGGCGCTGGTAGCTTATCTCTGAGAAGAGATGTGGTGGCTACTGGCCTATGAAATCTATGTTACAATGAGGCTAGAAGGCCTATATATTATTGAGAAAAAATGGAAAACCCTAAACATCCAAAAACCTAGCCCTAGGAGATGAAACGTTGGAATATGGGCCCCATTGGGATAAATTGGTACATCAATTTCCCGAGGTCATAACGTTGGCATACTATCTCCATTTGATGCACGTGATACATCATTAGAAAGATATATTAGAGGAATACACTGCTGATAGAGAATATCGAGTCCAAAATTGTTATTTGATAAATCCATAAGTGCGGACACAAACCGATCTCCCTAGATCCACCTGGATCTAGAACAAAGCAAGACAGAATATGACTCTTTCCCTAGATTCTAACCATTGAATTAAATAGGATGCAAGAACAAAGAAAATACCTTATTATCACTTCATATAGTCTTTGTTTCTCCCACTTTTCTCTAATTCTCTCTTGTAGCCAAGACCAAGACAACACAAACCAACCAAAGTGAAGAAAGCACAATCTATTCAACAGTCAATCTATGTATATCATCAAGGAATTATACAATAAAGTGGAATCAGCTTTATGGGAAAGGGACATATTACTGTATCATATTAATGGAAATTAAAGATTACAACCTGAGCCTTGATGTTGCAAACTTCCTTTCGATGGCCCTTGGCTCCGACACACACACTTGCTCACTTGCATGAAGAAGATCAACTCTTTTGGATAACTGTTGTTGTAGCTTCAATCCTTCACACAATTCTTTCACCAATTCTCCAATGAATCTTGCTTAACCTTCTTTGATTAAACTTTTCCATGATAATTCCCTCAATATATAGGAGAGAATGAATTAGTTACTTGGATAAGAATGATCCCAAAATATCAGGGAATCCAGTACTAGGATAACCATTCGAATGCCATCTCATCCTTCTAGAGGATTCCCTTCTAGAAGCATCGAGAAATCATATTTTTCCTTTCTTTAGAAATATTTCACACCCTAGAAGTTCAAAATAGTGCAAACTTCTCGCACCCTGGCTTAAGGCAGCCTACGAGAATCATGCATTCTCGCAGGCAAATATACTAGCAGCTTGCGAACAGTCTTCAAAAATGAGTTTTCTGGAAGAGATGAATATAACTTTTTCTCAGGAGAAAGTTCTTATGAAGAGCCTGAGTACACCATCATCAATACATCATCATGATGACCAAAATCATGGGTAACAGGAATGGACTCATATTCACTGGAGCATTCATGCCCAAAAAACATCGTTTAGGGCCTCAAAATGGCTCCGGAAGTTCAGGACCCGAAAAATTGCTAAAAATAGTAAATTGTGCTACAATTAAGGAAACTGAGAAACCAAAAGAAAAAATGGTGTGGGTCCAAGTGGAATAGGAGGGTGGCCACCAATATCCACCTGGATCAACGGCCAATGCATGATCTAGTACAGGTTGATGTGACTGAGTGATAGGGATAGATTGATGTGATAGTGACAGTGACAGGTTGATGTGAAAGTGACAAAGACAAGTTGATGTGACAGTGGTAGTGAGAGTATAAATGGTAGTGAAATGTTGAGTCTACACTTATATTTCAAGGTGGCAGGATGGGGCAAGGAAAGGGGGTTGCAACCTCCTTCCGGTTGGAGTTGGAGAATACAGGGAGTTGGAGATTCCTTCAGGTTGGATCCTATAAACTAGGGGGTTGGAACCTCCTTCCAATTGTAGCTCGAGAATTCAAGGAGTTGTATCTTCCTTTAGATTGGAGCCTCCTTCCATTTGGTACTAGAGAATTTGGAAGTTGGTGCTTCCTATTAATGTAATCTTGATATATATATAAGAAAACATTATGTGGTTTTCTCCCATTTGGATTTCTACGTAAATTATGGTGTACTGTGTATTTGATGTGATATTGTTTAATGGTATTGCTTATGGTTATATGATCATGATATATTAAATTCAATCATAAATTATATATTGTTTATGAATTTGAGGTTTATATATTTTGATTGATAGTGGTAAAACATGCTCATATTGATTCACCCCCCTCTTAGTATTCCAACAATTAGAATCAGAGCAGGTTCCTTCAGAGATAATCTAACCACTGGAAGGTGGATCATGGATTTCACTAAGAATGGAGTGCCAATGTTTGATGGTCAGAATGGTCAGATTATGAGATATGGAAAAACATGATGAAAGTGTTTATAGGAGCACAATGGTATGATGTTTGGTACTCAATTGTTATAGGATACATGTCACACACCCAACCACTTAGGTATCCTTTTAAGGGATGGCATATAAGTTTTTTTTATCTTTTTCTCAACCATCTCAAATCCTCTTCTAGAGACCTCCATCATCTTTTTCTCATCAAGATATTTCCAATGACTATAATTTTGTCAAGATCCAAGATCTAGACCGAAATTTATGGACCTTCAAAGTTCTTTTGGACTTTACCAACTAGGGTCTCTCGTTTCCATGTGGCATCCACATGGCTCGCTATCATATGGCATGCCACCTCAACATAGAATACAAATACTTTCCCAACCTGAGGTTGGAGCTTGTCTAGCTCTTATATGCCTATTAATTTAATTAAACATTTCCAATTTGTTCTTTCATTAATCATATTATAATATAATTCTATTGAATTATATTATAATATAACTAAATAATTCATAGGAGTACTTAGGATTATTAATTTTCATAAGAACCTAAGTCTCCAGACTTCGGAGAAATTTCCTCCTCATTCTCTTATAAATATAACCCAAAAGTCACGAATGCCAAAGCTATGGAGAGGGTCCCACTTAATTAATTAATTATATTTAAATTATTTTTACATCTTGTAGGAGCGGGAAAGTAAATCCAGGGCTTCAGCCCTTTTGAATTATCCAATATACCACTCCAAACCTCCATATTTCTAAAACCCCAGACTCCTAAAGGATCCACACCTACATGTGGTGGCACGTTAAATGCAGAGGTAGGGACAAGTAGGTCCAAGCCTTCAGCTGGTTAACCCCAGTGACGCGTTCTAGCATCCCAAATTTCCTGAAGTCCCGAACTCTTGGTGCCCTGGATATTCCACCAGCTATTAGGTCAAGCGAGCATGTTCCAGGGGGTTGACATGTGACAAAGGACAGAGATGACACATGGCCCTATCAATGGGAGACAATGGGAGACATGTGTCACATTCCAATTGGCATATAAGGTATGTAAAAAGAATGAATCAAGGTGACATGTGGCATGTCAAACATGGTTCCATGTCACCTTAGGTGATGTCAGCATGCCACATCACTCCAAAATGATAGCCTCCGAGATCCTCTAGCCTCTCTTACCTACGAAATCATCTAGAGTTCCAAAGTTTGAACTCTCGCCAACAACCTACCAATACACTTTTATCCCAAGGTCGAGATAGGTCCACATAGATCCATAGATCTACGGCCTCTATTACATCACAACTTTGGAATTTGAGGGTTTGGCTGTTTAGTTTCCTTTTTACTCTCGGAGTGGTTAGTGCCAAACTTACCATGGTATAGATCCAATGATCAAGAGAGATCTCAAAGCATCCTCGAATTGATGGTCCTTGTCACTTTACGAATTCTTCGTTTGGGGGTTTGTCTATTTAGTTTCCTTTCTACTCCCTAAGTGGTTAGCACCAGACTGACCACGCTCTAGATCCAACTGTCAAGAGAGATACCGAAGCATCCTTGGATCAATGGTCCTCGTCGCTTCACAACTTTGACATTCAAGGGTTTGGCTGTTTAGTTTCCCTTTTACTCCTGGAGTTGATCAATATCGAATGACCACAACGTCAATCCAATGGTAAAGGGAGATCCTTAATATCCTTAGATCTACGGTTTGCATTACTTTTTTACTGAGAAGTTGATCAATATTTAACGATGGGAAATATCACATGGTCACAGTTAAGGAAACCACCAGATGTCAATCAACCTATCTAGTAACCATACCAGCAGGTTTCCTTCGGTTGGTTTTTCATGTGGTAAATTTATAACATCCTGGAGCTCCGGACTCTTGGAGTCCCAAAGATAAGATAGCTTAGCTCCTTTCAGACGTAGAAAATGGTTCCAAGGTCCTGGTCATATGGATTCTCTAACAAGTTCCAGGGCTACACTCTCAACTCTTAGTCATGATTTAGTTAGGGTTGTGGGCATGAGCCCTTGGTCACATGGATGAATGGTTTGAAGGAGACACCCTCCATCCACAGAGATTGAATTTAGTAACATGCGAAGGTGAATTTGAGGGGTTGAAAGGACTAGAAAATTCCAATGAATTCTTCCCCAACTCTTACATTACAAAATAAATCATTGGGGAAATTCCCTTAAGTATTTTCCAACCAGCACAAAAACCGTAACCTTATTACTAATTTCATTTGAAGACCCATGTATAATATTTCTCTTATTGCTAAGAAGAGGAAAACATAAACCACAATGAATTATGAACTTGTGCACTTTGCACATTACCATTTAGTTATCAGAATATTCAATATTCATTTGTTAGTTTTCCACTCATACATTTTGTTTTAGAATGTAATCCAGGATTCTTACACACACACACACACACACTTGCATCCCACTTCCCAATATTGAATAGTCATTAAGGTTGTGACATTGTTCTCCTCATAGATTCTTTACACAATTCCTCCAAAGGGAACTCCTTCATCATGAAACTTCCTTATTGCATATCCATCACTATCTATGATGGTCTCAACCTTGAGTCAACTTCATCTTTACCCTTCCATTTATTTACCAAATAATCCATAACAAATATGAACTTGTGTTATGAATTACATATGCACATCATCCCAATGTTCTTTTATGCACAATCCTCATTTATGTATGCTTCAACATACAATGTGTCTAGTATAGGCACTCCTATAGTTTTTTTCCTGTATCTACTGAAACTTTTTAGTTAGTTTATGATTATTCACGACAATTTACATCTAGCCTTTAAGGGCCTGATCAGGTTTCCTTTCTTCATGATAATGAATAATCTTTTCTTATTTACTCTTTCGTCTATTTATACTAGCCTTTCCTGAGGGAATGGAGCACATTCCCCTCAATCTATCATTCAAAACAAAACTTTCATGACTCTTCAGAATAGAGTCAACCATGCATTCATGGTATTCATTCAATCTTGGAAAGTGCAATTATTGCCTTAAATTTCACTCATACATCATACATGTGCATCATTTGCACGTTTACATCATCCATTTGTATCTATTCAGTTTTAATATCAGTCCTTATATAAAGAAACATTTCGATACATGCAATCAGGGACAAATAAATATAGCTAAACATTCATCATGCAAGCTCATTGATTTCCCCCTTTCCATGTAATTCATACACATGTACATATCATACTTCCAGATCCTTCTCCCAAGGAGTTTACTTCCATTCTCATAACAAGTCTCATAAAGACACTCAATGTTGAGCTTCCCTCTCAATTGAGAGCTTGCAATCATTCACATGATATCCACATGGAAATTTTAATAGACATAGTCATAACTATGTCCCTCTTTCCATATGACAATAGCCAGAAAGAAATTATTCTTGCCTATAGTATTATAAAATTACTCAACAGCCCAGAAATATTATCTGGGAAACGCCAACAATGTTGAAGGCAACAAGAAAAATTATCAATATTCTCTTTCATGCCTCAAACTAGTTTTGGTTAACATATGTTTTTATCAAGGGAATCCTTTTCTAGATTCCCTCTCATCACTACTTGAGCATATCAAGTCATACCTTATATGGATACCATCCACCTCTGGATGTCAATCTGAGCCATTGGTCATCCAGAAGTGCTCCAACACTTCCCTTACCACATTCACGATCAACATTTCATTAACCATTTACGTCATTTATAATGAATTTTAATGTCTAATAACATTTAGACTATTTCCCTAAATCCCAAATACATTTTTTTAAGTATGTTACTTACTAAGTATTTTAATACAAAACTCCAAAGTATCTCTAGATCATAATTAGTCTTGGGTAGAAATTCCATCTCTTTCCTTTTAAATTTTTGTAGAGGTTCTAGTTTTTTTCCTATTCTCATTAAAACAAAAGATAGGTTGTAAATGTATATCAACCTTAACCATTACACCCATAATTATTCCTTCTATTCAACAATAGTCAGGGATGGAGGTCACTCTCCTCCTCCCACATGAATTTTGATGAATTAGTTTTCTATCCACCAAGCAAGGGAGGATGTTGTGATTTCTCACTCAATCACTCCATATTTCTGCAGCTCTGTTTATCAAATTTATTAGAAAAACATTTCCTAACAATTCATGTACCTAGAAACAACTTTGTTTCTCAGTTGCCTTCAAATCCAGAGAGATGCACATGCTCTCCCTTTTCAAAAAATGGTCACCAGACCCATTCATATTTCTTAGATATGCCCTTAAGTTAATAGGGATACACACTTCCCTAGCACGACTATGAGATTTTGAACTTGCTCATATCATTTCACTTCTTCCATGAGGTTCATTCTCAATCCTCGTGACTTCTTTTATTTTACAAAGAGGGATTGCCCGAGTAGGAATTTTTTTTTCCATTTATAACAGGTCAAGTAGGTTGATCTCATCTACTTCAATAATTCCTCTAGACATGGAGGATTGTTCTCCCAATTCCAAATCCTTCATTTAATCATCAATTTTAATTAACAAAGGCTTCATAAGCCCACTTTTTAGGCAATCCATGCCACCTATTCAGTCCATTTTCCTTATAGACTCAAGTACTCCTTAAAAAAAGTGGATGTCATTTGCATCCAAGTTTTATTATTAATTCCCCTCAGCATAATCCAAATGTTGTAGGACTGCCTATCATTTCTCCAAAATAAATGGTAGGCTTCTTATGCCATAGTCTAGCATGATTCAATCGTAGTGGGTAAAATCCCAACTGAATTTTAATCTACATCCTTCTCCTCAAGGAACTTATGCACAAAATTTCCATAAGGTGGTAATACTCTCAACAAAATCATCTTAGCCTTGTAAACTAGTATTATGACTATTCTTCGGCCCATCCAAGCCTATGTTTGAATCATTCTCTGCTAGATAAGGTAAGTTAGGGTGCCCTCTCCCTTAAATTTTTCTAAGAAATAAAAATATAATCACTTGACTCTTTTGTGAACCCAAGCATGCCAAGTGTTGTTTCCTCCTTTGATACCACTCTGTCACACACCCAACCACTTTGGTATCCTTTTAAGGGATGGGGTATACTTTTTTTTTTCTTTTTTTCTCAACCATCTCAAATCCTCTTCCTGAGATTCCAAACCAATCTCAAATACTCTTTCTGAGATTCCAAATCCTTTTAAAGTTTGGGGTATACCACTCCAAACCTCAAGAGTTATGAAACCCCATACTCTTGAAGGGTCCACACTTACACATGGTGGCACGTTAAATGTAGAGGCGGGGAGATGTAGGTCTGGGACTTCATCTAGTTAACCTTAATGTTTCAGCATCCCAAGTTTCTCGAAGTCTTAAACTCTTGTTGCCTTGGATATTCCACCAACTATTAGGCCAAGCGAGCATGTGCCAGGGGGTTGACACACAGTAAAAGATAAAGATGAAATTTGTCCCTATCAATGGGGGACATGTGTCACATTCCAATTGGCATATAAGATATATAAAAATCATGATTCAAGGTGACACGTGGCATGTCAAACATGGGTCCATGTCACCCTAGGTGACGTCAGCATGCCATGCCACTCCAAACTGACAGCCTCTGGGAGCCTCAAGCCTCTCCTACTTGAAAAATCACTTGGAGCTCTGAAGTCTGAACTCTCGCCAACAAACTCCCAATAGACTTTGATCCCATGGTTGAGATAGTTCCATGTAGATCCATAGATCTATGACCTTCGTTGCTTCATGACTTTCACATTCAGGGGTTTGGCTATTTATTTTCCTTTTTAATCCTGGAGTGGCAAGCGCTAGACTAACCACAGTCTAGATCCAATGGTCAAGAGAGATATTGAAGCATCCTCAAATCGATGGTCCTCATCACTTCGCGAATTCTTCATTTGGGGGTTTAGCTGTTTAGTTTTCTTTGTACTCCCGGAGTGGTCAGCGTCAAACTGACCATGGTCTAGATCCAACAGTCAAGAGAGCTCTTGAATCATTATTGGATCGATGATCCTCATCTCTTCGTGACTTCGGTGTTCAAGGGTTTGGTTGTTTAGTTTTAATTTTACTCTCAGAGTTGATCAACGTCAAATGACCATGGCGTCAGTCCAACGGTCAGGGGAAATCTTGAATATCATCAGATCTATGGTTCTAATTACTTCACAATTGATAAATTGATCAGGGCTTAACAATGGGACAGATCCCATGGTCACAGTTAAGGAAACCTCTAGATGTCGATCAACCTCTCTGGTAACCATACCAACAGGTTTCCTTTGGTTGGTTTTGCATGTGGTAAATTTATAACATCCTGGAGCTCCAGACTCCTGGAGTCCTGAATCCAAGATAGCTTAGCTCCTTTTAGATCTAGCAAAGGGTTCCAAGGTCTTGATCATATGGATTCTATAAAAAGTTATGGGGATAGTACACAATCAACTCTTAGTATTGATTTGGTTAGGGTGGTGGGCATGAGCCCTAGGTCACATAGACGAATGGTTTGAAGGAGGAACCCTCCATCCACAAAGCTCAAATTTAGTAACATGCAAAGGTAAATTTGAGGGATCGACGAGACTGAAACATTCCAATGAAGTCTTCCTTGACTCTTACATTACAAAATCAATCCTTGGAAAAATTCCCTTAAGTATTTTTCAACCAGCACATAAACCATAATCGTATTCTTAATTTCATTTGAAGACCCATGTCTAATAGTTCTCTTGCTGCTAAGTAGAGGAAAACAGAAAACATTCAAATGAATGGGTTCATAGAAGAAAAATAAGAACTAATAAGTCTTTGATAGTATATGGATTCTTATTAGATTTATGGATTAGTTTTTCAGTACTGATTGAGGATTTTCTGCAGGGTCGAGGCAGTGTCATTTGTGACCTATTATTTCATCTTTGTTTTAGTCTTGGTTTTTCTTAATTATACTAGTGGTCTTTGTATGATGTAATATACCATATTTGACTGCTAAGTCTCATTCTGGTCCTTACCTTTTGTGTATGAAGAATGTTGTTGGTTGTATTTTAGACTTGAATAAATAAAATCTTTGGATGGTTTTGAAGTCTCATTTGAGTTATTTTGTGTAATCTTTATCGGATTTTTATTTCTAAAGTTTTTCAAAAATTATTCACAAATATTTTAGGTAATGACTATTTTCTTTTTTTTGACATACTTCAATTATAAAATACATCATTAATTCTAAGAATATATTTCTTGATAATTAGTTGAAATTTTTGTGAAAGAGGGTATTGTTATCGGATTAATCAAAAAATGTGGACATAAACAGATCTCCCTAGATCCCACTAGAAACTAGAACAAAACAGAAAAGAATATAATACTTTCCCTAAGCTCTAATTATTGAGTTTACTAATTAACAAGAGATAGACAACATACCTTTTAAATGTTGTTTCTTCTTGTCGTTTCCATCCTAGCTCCATTATAATGCTCCTATGATATTGAACTTGAAGGTAAAACAAGACAACCAAAGTGAAAGAAACACAATATCCTCAACAAGAACCTATGTATGTGATCAAGGAATCATACAACAAAACAAGACTAGTTTTATGGGAAAGAAACATATCACTGTATTATATTAAATGGAAAGTGGAGAATACAACCAAAATCCTTGATGTTACAAGGTCCTCTTTTGAAGGCCCTTTGCTCCAAAACACACACTTGCTCCAAAGCCTTTGAATGAAGAAGATCCACCATGTAGCTTGTAGAACTAAAGCAAATCTCTCAAGAGGAAGTAGAAATCTCCATACAAATCTTAGCCTATTCAACCTTAGCCTTTTCCATGAGAGATATCTCTTTATATAGTGTGAAAGAGAGATGGATGAGGATATTAGGATGATCCCACCAAATCAGAGAAGCGAGTAAGATCCAAAACATTCGGAGGCCACCTCATCTTCTAGAAGATCCCCTTATAGAACATTCGTGAAGTTCGAATTTTCCTTAGATTTTAACATTGTCACACCCTATACATAAGGCAGTCTGTAGAGACATTGTAGTATAGTTCTAGAGTAGGATCCAATGATCAAGGATCGTCGCACCCCATGCATATTGCAAGGTGCGATGACCTTATTTAATAAGGTTTTTGAGAAAGAAAAGAAAATCACTCCCTTCATGGAAAAGAGTCTTTTATCTTTTCAGGGAACATGTTTGTTAGTGGATCACTGGGGTGACCAAAACAATGTGTAACATAATTCCCCCCAAAGTATGAAGTTGGAACTTGTGACAGTGGAAATACTTTGTATAATGTGTGTGTCGAACGAGGAGCACACTGATCGGGAACCTGAAAACAATCAAGCATTTGCAAAATAATATACCATTGTCTGAGGTAGGAATTCCATACTCAGATTACAAAAATGTCAAGTGAGTCACGACCACTAAATATACACTGTGGATTCATGTCATTATGAATCGGCATATCCACCAGGAATACATTGTGGATCTACGCGCTAAAATGACTCAAATTCGAACATAGCCATGAGACATACAAAGTGTATCTATGTGTCAATAAAAATCATGAATACTTTGTCGCAACCTGGACCAAAGTGACAAAATACGGGTCTTTATTTCCATCGTCTCTAACTACGAATCTATCCATGTGATTACAGGTTCTGAATTTGAACATGGTATAAACCCCTTGATTACTGGTCATTAATGAAAACCGTTAACAAGTGCGAGGGAAATCACCATTGATGTCAATGACTCCTAAGGTACCCTACTACAATCCAACGAATGTGAATAAATGATTTGAATTCAAACACTTGATGGAATATTCCAATTAGGCGTCAATGATGTGAATCCACTGTTGAAAGAGAAGAAACATGCCATTGAGGTATGTAGGCTCTAAGGTATTGAAATATTTCTGAGTCTTGTTCCTAGATAATGAGTTGAATTCGACAGGAAATGACTCATCACAGGAGGGCCTTCATGTATCACCCATCAATGACACAAAATATGTAATATATTTAAAGTAGATAAGAGTATGGAGTTATTCAAAACTGACACAGGGAAGGCCGACATGGTAGAATATTTATGATTGCAGATGGCTGACTCAATAGAAGGATTATTTATGTTGGACTTCTCTTGAACATATGAATGACACGACAATGGTCTTGACAGCATTGACTCAAAGAGGACCCAACATATGAATTTTTGGATGGTCGAATGAGAGACAAATGGATTTCCCAACCCGGATACAATGATGAAGGGGGTTTTCATGTTCAGGAGCAACTATTACTGCCACTAACACAAATACAGAGACACATTTCTTTCCCAATTTTCCCCCGCTATTTTTGGCGAGTACCTCTTTATTTTTACACAAGATTGAGGAGGATAACATGTTTGTTTTGATGTAAGTTCATCCTTCAGATGAGTCCCTCGGAGTATGTTTAACGAACCCTAAGAAGGAGTGGTTCGATCCCATATGGGCCTTTCGATTCTTGTTTAACGAGTCCAAAGAAAGAAAACTCAAGGGTTTTTCAATTTTAGAGAGTCTGAAAAACACTTAAAGAGAACTCCATCAAGTCCTTTTTCATAAATTAATTTGACGAGACCAAAAAAGTGATAACCTACCACTGATCATATGTTTTCTTCAAATACTTTTACGAGCGTGAAAATAACAAGGTCACTCGACAATATTTTCATTTTTAAGGAGCGAGAAAAGAGCTTAAAGGATACTCCATAGGTTTCGTTTTTCATGTCACCATTACGAGTTTGTAAAAATGACAAAAGACTACTTGATTACATTCTCATGGTTTCACGAGTGTGAGAAAGAATCAAGACTCTGCTTGGAGTTTTTCCTGGAAAAACCCTAAAAGGATTTGTACATGTGAAAAATAAAAACAAACCAAAAAAGCGGACCCTTGTTCCAATGTTTTACTTCTAGACTTTTTCAATCTGCAAAAATCAATCACTTGCAAAGTTGTTAGGACTTTAGGGCTTGGATGAAGCATAAAAAATAATATAATATACAAATGAAAAAGTAATAAAATCAATAAAATAGGTAAAAAACCACATTTCACTATTTCATTTGTAACTTCATCCAAACATTGCTCCAAACCATATTTTTACCTCAATTTTCAACTGCGGATTGCACAGTGCACAACTGATCATTTCATGAATCGTCTCTGTAGAAAAGGTAATCTTCATCTCCTTCATCTTTTCATGGATCAAAAATTGATTTTTATTGGTTAAAAATGTACTTTTGGGTTGATTTTTGGGGGTTACCCATGCGTTGAGGTTGTTGCAGGTGCCCTATATCGGGACCTGTGATGATCTAGGATCATTGTAGGTGGCCTTAAATCTAGGGTGTGATGATGCCACATTGTGTGAATGCATAGGCCTGTGACGATCGCAGCCCAAAAGTTCAAAAGATGAATCCAAAAAGGGAAAACCCCCAAGGAAGAAATGTATGTTGCTAATCTCTTTTTATGGTTCCTTGGCAGGTCTTCCACGGTCAAGATGTTAGAATGGCACGAGAGAGAGCATGAAGAAGAATACTACTTCACCAGGAATGATCTAGGAATAGTTATGGCCCTTCGGCAATGTGGGTTGTTGAAATTATTCAAGATCCAGGGTATGAGGGCCTAGCTGAGACTCGTTGAGTACTTAGTTCACTTGTGGGATGTGAACGAGAAAGCATTTCATGTGGGTTCCCACACACTCACCATATATATCGAGGATATCTATTTCCTAATAGGAATGTCTCACTGTGGATCACAGGTGACACTTACAGGTAGTAGGGGTGGCAGTGAGCCTATGAACCATTACATCAGTGAACATTGTGTGCTGAGTACCCAGAAAGATAGCAGTAAATTCTCTATCAGGGATGTCCAAGACTTGCCTCTCCGGGATATCCTCTATACTATAACTCGCATGGCAGGGAGTGCAACTCCCCATATGTCTCTGCAACGCTATTTTTAGTATGCATTGGAGTGTATGGAGCCCTGAGTATTCAAATGGTGTGAAGGGGTTCTTAAAAGTATGAAAAAAAAACTTACCAAGTGTAGAAGTGGTGGGTTGAAAAAATTTGGATACAGGTCGATTTTGGTATCCTTTTTCCTAGAGAGGGTCTTAGTCTTACAGTTGTAGGTAGAGTGGTGTATACCTACTCCACAGGATCCGAGAATGCATAGGTGGGTATACCTCATGGCCCGACATGAAGTTGGTCACATCATCAATTATAACGATGTCTTCTTTGAGTGGTTGAGAAATCAAATGCTCATGGTTGACGATTATGCATATGTCAAGCTAGACTTCTATGGACATCTGGACCTAGCTCTTCCCAAAGGTTCCCAATGGGGGGACATAGGTAAGAAGGAAATTTTGTTTATATAGTGTTTTTGTTATTTTTAAATACATAAAATGTTTTTTATGTTGTTTATCTGATGACTAATCAAATTCTCTTTGATAATGTATATGTGGGAACTTATTGTCCTCCAGGTTCATCCCCTATCCAGAGGTGAGGGGAGAGAGGTGTCTTAGCAGGAGTAACTGTTGCTGACTTTGAGACCATAGAAAAAAATATGGAGGGACTCACAATGAACATCCCAGATTCCTCTATAGATGATATTCCTAGGCATCATCAGTGCCACGCAGTGGGCATATATGCATCCATTGGTCGACTTCTCCATAGAGTAGCATGGGCAGTCATGTGTTATAGTGAGAAGCATCCTTGATGCTCTGTTGTATATGAATCCATGTGCTTCACATTTTTTATATTTTGGTCTTTGGACAAAAACACTTTTTGTAAAATTTTATCATTATTAATATGAGGCTCCTACCAGCTTACTCATTTTATGTACACAAGTGTGATTGGATTTTATAAATGTCTCAAATATCTGTCTAACACATAATTATCCAATGCATCTGTTAATTTATTTATACATCTAGGAATGTGTTGATATTCAATGTAATCGAAATGACGTTCCAAGAGGCGAATTTGTAAATATGCCCTTAACAAAGTAGGACTTCAGATAGAATAAATGTTACTCAACTGTAGTACTACTAACTGGGAATCGCGCCATACAACAAGATGATAGATTCCAAGTGAAACAACATTGGTCAATAATTATATGAATTCACTATATTTCATGATATTTTTGGTTGCACGACCAAGGAAAACACCATGTAGACTGATCAATTCATTCATAGGTGCATAGATTTCCCAAGCAGAAGACGCTAAGTTTTGAGTACTGTGACTGGTTCCATCAGTGAAGATACCGACATCTAGAAACCAAGAACCATGCAAGGTAAGTATTTGAAAGGTGGAACCAAACAACGAAAAATCACACAAGAGTATGATACACTAAAAATACACAGCACTTATGAAAAAATTATTTAAGCATAGTACTTCTTCAATTAAATCCCATTTCTGGGTTCACTCAAAGGAACTCCATCATAATATACCATCTCATAAGCTCCCTTCTCCAACACTCATTTGAAAATATAAGGACCCCGCCACATGGGCTCAAAGTTACCGGCCCCTAGCAAATCATGATGCTGCTCGTAAAGAATAACTAGATCACCTTTAGAAAAAACATGCGGCTTGTCATATTTGGATTTAACACATTTTTTCTGAGTTTCAATCACTAAGGAATCATCACGACAGGTTTCGTCTAGTTGCATAAAATACAAAATATGTTCCTCTTCAGCTGAGGTGTTAGGGAGAAGTTCAACGGCCAGTTGCAAAGATAGTATTTCACATTCAATCAACAAAATTTATTCGATACCATATACTAACTGAAAAGGTGTGAATCCCATGGCAGACTTAAAGGATGTCTGATAGGTCCATAATGCTAAGAACAACATTGTGTGCCAATTCTAATTATGAATTCCTACCATCTATCGAAGCATAGTAGTGAGAAATTTGTTAATTGCCTCAACCTGGCCATTGTCCTATAGATAATAGGGGGTTGAGTTTTCATGGCGAAGACCCAACTTTTCAGTAAGTTCAGACATCATAAAATTCCAAAAATGACTACCGCGATCAGTAATGATGGCTTGAGGGACACCAAATCTAGTAATGATATGATTGAATATGAACACCGTTGCAGTTTTCCCAGTGTTATCAAATGTAGGCATCACCTTAGCCCATTTAGTGAAATAATCCACAACTACAATAATGTATCCATGCCCCCCGACCGAGTGAGGGTTTACATGTCATGAAGTCAATACCCCATTTGGCGAATGGAACAATGAAAACTACAGGGTGAAGAGGAGAAGGGTGAGAGGGGATCTTATTGTTATAAGTTTGAAAAGCGTGGCATTTCTGGATGGCAGTAATGCAATCCTTAAATAATTAAGGCCAAAAATAACCAACTCGTAAGATATTTTGGGTAGTGGCATACCCAGACATATGACCGCCACATGATCCGGAGTGACATTCATTCAAATCTTTCTCAACTTCATCATAGGTGAGACATCGTCGAAATATGTAATCAATACCACAGTGTTAGAGGGTATCACCAAGGATGATGTATTGATGGGCTTGATACTGTATACAATGACGATCTGTACTAGAAATATCAGGCCAAAATTTTTGAGTCTAGATAAAGATGATAATATCTTTATACCATACATCATCTGAACTGATCATAAACAGGGATTTGTAAGGTAAGGAATCATCTACCACTTTTTCCATCTCAATAGAGGGAAGGTCACATATCAATTCGAAAAAAACCAAAGACTTCTTTGAATTGGCGCATTCAAACTCCAAGTCAAACTCCTAGAGAATAACTATCCATTTGGAGTACTTTCACCCCAGCAATTTTCAAGTAAGGATATGTTGCATGGGGTTGTAGTCAGAAATGATTTTGTTTCTGTGTAACAAGATGTAGTGATGAAAATGTTAAACATCCTGAACAACTGCCAAGGCCAGTTTCTCCACATGTAAGTATTTGGTTTCGGTAGTTGTGAGACTCCGACTCAAATAAAATATCACATGTGAATCATGTGAATCATCCTCTTGGACTAAGACCATATCAATGGTAGAGTCCGAAGAAACTAAGTATAGGAAATAATCTCATCTATAGTCAGGGGGAAACAACATTTGTGTATGGGTTAAGGAGATTTTCAAAGCCTCAAAAGATTTGTTTGCAGTATTGTCCCATACAAAACCATAACCTTTCTTGAGGATCCAAGTAAATCCTTTCATTAATTCAGCGTAATTGGGAATGAATCGTCGTAAAAAAATTTACTTCCCTTGCAAACTTTGGAGCTAGCGTAGTGTGGAAGGAGGAGGTAGATTAAGAATAGCCTCAACCTTCAAGGGGTTTAACCGAATCCCATGTATGGACACAATAAAATCAAGAAGTCGCTCATATTCCACACAAAAAACACATTTGTGTGGATTCAAACGTATGCGATAATAACAACATCGTAGGAAAATGGCCCGCAAATGTGTCGAGTGATCTTGAAAATGCATGGAATGCACTGGTATATCATTTAGATATGGTTTTACAATGTGATTAATATCATGAAAATAGTAAGACATAGCACGTTGAAAAGTCGCACCCACATTTTTTAGACCAAAGGGTAGTTTCCGGTAGGCGAAGGTTCCCCAAGGAAAAATAAAAGTGGTATTGTGTTGATCCGCTGGTAAAATATTGATTTGATTATAGCCATAGAAACCGTCCATCAAGGAGAATATTTCACTCCTGGTACAATCATCAACGATATTGTCAACGAAAGGGGTTGGATAATTGTCCTTAGGAAAAGATTTATTTATGTCCCTATAATGGACACAAATGTGGATTGTACCTTGTTTCTTATTTATCGGAACAAGATTGGATACCCAATCAGTCAAAGCCACAGGATAGACAAAGCCATCTTTAAGAATTTTTTCAACTTCAAGCTTGATAGTAGCAGCTTCACATGGATGTACTAGGAGAATTCTCTACTGAATAGGTTTAGTGTCCAGATATGTCTTAATCTCATGCACAACAATATTAGGATCAATACCTGGAATTTCTTCATAACTCCAAGAAACAATGTCACATAATTCTTGAAAAAAGGATTTATAGGTGTGGACCTCATCAGTAGAACATGAGGCACCGATATGAGCATTTTCCATGACTCTAGGTTTAATCAATATGTCAAGAGGAATGATAGGTGAAATTTTACTCAATTTCCCTTCATACAAAACATCATGTGTTGACTCGGGAATAGAAGAAATAACAACAATGGTCGACGGAGTCGAAATCTATTGGTAACTCTCTATGGTATCACATTCTAGGAAGAGAATAGAATGATGATGTCCATCATCCCATGGTTTATCTTCCATAAACATGACTGACATGATCATCTCATCAGTATGAAAGATCACGTGAAACAGATCAGGAGATGTATCATAGAGAGAAGGAGGGGAAGGAGTTTCCAATTGAATAGCTTGTGTTATCACCCCATAAATTATGGGAATCAATTGGTGACTGGGATATTACCTGTATCTAGTGTTTTTGTTGACAAATGATTTTTTCATTCTGCAAATAATTTGAAAAAAGAGAAA
>ML778000.1:181660-206118 GCA_009831015.1 Picea engelmannii | reverse complement strand
GAAAGAATTTAAATGAAAGCCCCATGCAATAATAGTAACTTAGCCATACCTTTCAAGCATGGACAAGATCTTTTTAAATTTAATGTTGATAGGGTAGTGAATAAATCTGACCAGACTGTCTAATCTTGGCCAGATAGCCCTTAGGTTAGATTAGTGAATAAATCTGACCAAACTATCTAATCCTAGTCAGATAGCCCCAGGGTAGAGTAATTTCTTAACCCAACAGTTTAAACTGGGTTAACTGTCATAGGAAACTAGGTTGGAGCATAGGTTAGTTACTTTATTGTCCAATCCCAATAAAACCAGCTTGAGGTCAAGATTTCATCATGTTCCAAATGCTTAAAATATGTTTGGTCGAAACCTCACAGTGGTGTCCTTTTGAAATTTGGGGGAAAAACCCATAAAACGCACTTATCCTAAGTTTTCTTCCCAGCACATGTGTTCTCTTCTCCCAGTTTATGCTCCCTGCACATTTTGATGGTCTATATCGCGGTGCTCAAATCTACGTCTCACAAAGCTTTCCGGACCCCCCCTACCGTTCTGCTTTTAACCGTGGGGGGTCCGGAATCGGAAATAAGATTGGCGCACATCTGGACGGACCAGGGACGGGTGATTAAATCAATGGTCCAGATTGGATTCCAAACCCCCCCATCCATTCTGCCTTTAACCAAGGGGGGGGTTCCAGAATGATTATTAAAGAGCACGCTAAGATCTACGGCCTGGAAATGGGCGCATAGATCAACAGTCTAAAAAGGTTTTCAGACCCCCCTTGATGTTCTGCTTTTAACCAAAGGGGGAGGAGGGGTCCGGAATTGTTATTCTCCTCTGGCGGGCCCCTGGTCATACGTGGCGTCATCCTATTGGTCCTGAAGTCCCATCCCCATCTACCATCTGACATCCCCCGTCACTCACGGACGTCATCTCCCACTTGTTCTACTTGCTCCTAAGTTATGTCAAATCCTATAACTGTTGTCATTCCCCTACCCCTTTCCACTCATGACCAGCCCCTTATTGCGACTTTCACCTCCAATCCCTAGCAGCCACATCATTCGTCCGTATGTTCTGACCACCGTCACCTTCCATCTCAACCCCAAGTGGCCCGTTGTCCATTTATTACTGGATAACATACCCGTTATCCTGCTGACCTATCTCCCGCACCCGACCGACCCCAGTTTTAAATAAAATTACTGTTCTCCCCTATTTTCGTTGTTCACTCGTCGTGCTAGAAAAACTCATATCTTTCCCCCTCTGTTACATCCCGTCGCCTTCATCCACAGTCAGTCGACCCCACTAACTTCGTGTTATTTGCAGGTACCTTTGCAGAGATGGCGCCAAAGCTAAGACAAGCAGAAGGAGAGGAGAATCCTTTTTTTCCACCTCCTGTCGACCTGGATAAAATCCCATTGGTCGACAAAGATAGATTGATCACTGATACCAAGAAGGATTTCAATTTTTTAGACCTCCAGTCATGGCTCCGGGAGGTTTTCCTGGACCAGAGCGATGAAATTGGACTCTAGGAGTCCAATTTACCCCTGTACCTTTTTCCCCAGATCCACCACTTTCCCGAATTCTCCCTTAAATGCCAAGCTCATTATATTCCTGACCAGAGGGTCGTCATCTCCTCATCTGGCGATGCCCTGTTCTTCATCATGCCCGAAGACATAGATCAAATGATGCAAATTCCCCGTGTTGATTCTACTTCTTCTTTCAACCTAGAAATCCTTATAGAGTTGTATCAAAAGATGACTTTTCCCCAGAGAGATCAAATATTCAAACTGTTCCTTCCCACCTCTGCTCAAATCCCTTCCACAAATCCCCCTTACCCGTCGTCCATGTTCTCCACCAAGGGAAATCAGATCATTTCCTCCCTCTGTGCTCTGTTAGGGTATTATTCTGACCAGTGGGTAGATGAGCCCATTCTGGGTTTTCTATCCATTTTCTCCACAGATGAAAAATCCACCACACAGTTTGATTTCAGTACCTTCTTGGCCGACAATATTCATGAATAGTTCGTGAATTTTGGCACGAAAGGCATGTTTAGATATTCTTCCATATTGGCCTACATGTTTGTTTTCTATCAAGCAGATAAATTCAATTTTTCTATGCAAAAAATGGACACAGATGGAAGGCCTCAGCCAGTCACAGTGTGGACATCTTTGTTGAAGCAGAACTCCACATATTATAGCTTCAAGGCATTCATTGATCTTTTCTACCACCCTGTGGTAAGCATGTTGAGTGGCAGGCCCGAGCCATGAATAAACGACGAGGTCCAGAGAATTCTACATCTATCAGACAACACAAAGACAGGGGACTGGTACCTATATCAAAACCACACTGAGATCAGAGTTTTCGGGTGCGAATTGGCACCCTATAAGCTGCCAAATTATGTGCCAGTAAGAATATTTGCGTTAGAGTATATAAGGAAGATCATGAATTCAGATGACATTCATTTTTTTTCCTTGAAGAAAAAGCAGCAACTGAGAATCAAGGGGCAGATTAGTTCTTTCATCTGCAATAGTCGAGGCGTCGGGGAAGAAGCCAACAAAATGTTGAAAGAAATGAAATTATTTATGAGTTTCCCATGGCACTATGATCCATGCGGGATCATTTCAGAAATGCAGGTGAAAAACAAAAATATCCCGTACGTTCATGAGTCTAAGCTCGAGATTGAAAAATTAGCCAACCAAACTGTGTGTATGCCTGACACCTTGGTCGAAGTGGAACAGCAGGTTCCCCCGATGACTGTGCCACCAACTAACATGCCACAGGTCCCTAAGGAAAAAAGGCCTCGACAAGAGTTGTCTCCGCCTGTAACAGAGGTATCATCAAAAGAGTTCCAGTTGCACACTAAGAGGCCCAAGACAGTTTCAGTGCCTGGTCCGATTGTAGAACAAGAAGCCCCACCTACCACAGTAATCAAGCCGGTCATTCCACCCTTTGGTTCGAGCCTTTATCAGGGCATCACCCCAACAATGCCAAAGAAATCCACAGACTCTCCCATGAACACTCAGCCAGGCAAGACTGGGCCCAAATTGAGCATCTTCGAGAAGTACGAGCTGATCAAGAAGAAGAATCAAACCCTTACCAGCAGTACTTACACTCAGTTTCGGAAACAAATGTCGAATGCGCAGCATAGAATGTTGTCTGCATTCGACACAGAAATGGGCAGGATGCACATGGCCTTCCTCCAAGCGCAGGTTCCAGATCCCAAGGTGATATCGGACTATAAGAGGGCCACCTTTGAATTCCAAGCAAAGGACGTGCACCCAACAGATCAGATGGATGTACACAAACAGACAGGTGAGATGGTATTCCATACATTGGTGCATGCTTCTGCTTCAGTAGCCAAATTTCAGGTGTCGCTCAATAATTCTCAAATGCAACTCAAGATGGAAAAAATATCGTCATTTTCAAAGGAAAAAAGAATTAAGACTTTGGAGGAGCTGGTCCTCAAGATCGGCTATGATCCTGCGAATGTCAAAGCTGCAGAAGAGATGATAAAGAAGAAAAGTGCAGACATCACCTCCTTAAGGAAATAGTTGAAACTCCCGCCTACAGAAGACTCACAGGCGACGGAGATAGCAGAGAAAGAAGGCGAGAAGGACAAAATGCTTAAGCTGCTCATGGAGCAAAATGCCCAGCTCAAAGAAATGGAAGCAGAGATGGAGAAAATGCTAAAGGCGAAAGAGCAACTGAATTCTATGGAAGCCATTCCCTTGAGTGCCATTTCAATTTCAGGAGCAAGCACAGTAGCAGTAACAACAATTCCATCTGCAACACCAGTGACACCACCAGAAGGGATAGCCGATCTCACCAAATCCATGGAGAAAATGAACCTGCAAGAGACAGAAATCAGCAGGTTGAAGAAGGAAGTTGAGAACCTCCAGGAACTCAAAAATTCTTTCCAAACCAGTCTATCCAAAGAAAAGAACGTAACCAAGCAGCTCAGGAAGGAACTACAGCAGCTCCAAAACCAAACAGTGGCAGGGAAGACTTTGGCTGAAGTCAAAGAAAATGTATGGACAGACATCACAAAGTCCATAAATGAAATCTAGCCCATGATCCAAATCATGTTTGAGTAGAACGAGTTGGTCCAGAGGAGAAAACAAGCCATTGAAAAGATCAGAGTAGAATTAGGAGATAGACCAACTCATGCAAATGAGATCATCAAATTCCTAAATTCTAAGACCCAAGAAGAGCTAGAAGAGTTGAAGATCGAGGACAGAACAAAAACCATCCTTGAGGTCAAAAGAGTTTTGACCAAGAGGGGATTATTGCTTCAACTAGAAGAAAAGGTTTAGATCATGGACCAAGGGGTACATAAATTATTCAGCAAGATCAAGACTCTCCAGAAGAAAGGTCTCCCAGGTCTGAAGGTTATTAATGATAAAATGATGACACTCCTAGATTACAAAAAGAGACAGTCTGAAGTGTCTAAAGATAGTTCAAAATTTGATGGCATACAAGGGAGCATCACCGGCAAAGCATTCCTAGACACTCTTCAGTTGGACATCAGCATCCAACATGAGATTCGATACATATTCCTCACTAACCCCACTTTCGCCAAATATATGGAAATGGATGAAGTGTATCGGAGACTGCTCAAAATCATTGTGCCTAGTCATCTCATATGGGAGGAACTCTACGATTTTATCGATTAGCATATGAGTTGTCTAGGTCCAGTCACCTGTCCAGTCAGAAGAGGTTGTGAAAGAACTTCGCCAACGACCTACCCCAGAAATTCCGCATGCAGTTGTACCAAGTCATCAATCAGTTTGATTAGTTAAATTAGTTAGGCTTAAAATAGAATGAGCACGTTCTGATCAGTTATGACAGGAACGTTTGTAATTTGAATTATAAATACTTCACCTTTTTAAGTATAGGGGGTTGTTGATCTTTACACCCGGACGCTATCAGACTGTAACATTTTTTGAAGAGATATGCCATTAATAAAAAGGAGGCACTTTTACAGAATTCTTGTGTGTATTCACTGGTGACGTTTATTCTCTAAGTTGAATGTTATTCTTGCTTTGTGATCATATTGTTTTCTGAAACTAATCTTTAAGAGTAACGTATGTTGCAGGATTTATCTTGGATACCCTGTTTCCGACTTTAAAGATTTTAATGTTTATCTTCTGATGTTTTCAATTAAGAAATTCTTAACTGCTTCTTAGTTGAATTTATCTTTCTCATATTTTCTTCTTTCCATCATTTAAGCTATTAAAGATCCAGTGAGTATATTATCTCGCCCTGTGGAAGTATTCCTTTATTTTCTGGTTTGTATCTCATGTTTATTATAACACAGACCCCATAGCCCAATGGAGGTGTAGACTCTCTCAACCAATTCAAAAACACTTTGACAACAAAACATATAGATTTCTTTACCTAGACTAATATCTAGAATTGAGAACATAGTTAAATCATATAGAGAGATCCCTCTCTGAAGCTGGAAGGGCTAGATCCCAGCTTTAAAAGTGGTTGGACAAAGTTACCTTTGTATATTTCTTCTGTTTCAACCTCTAGGAAATTTACCGAGTGTTAACAACTTGATAAGAGGATTCGAACAGACTTAAAGGCATGCAGTTGTTGTAATGAAGATAATCACCAGAGTTAGGTACTATCCATGGGTCATATGACTCGGGGGTTTCACGAACAGTAGTTGAGATCATGTTAATCAAAGCGACAAAAGGAGGAGGAATATCAGGTGCTGGAATAGGAAAAGTACCCATCAAGGTTGAATCTTTTAAAAGACCCATGCTGACATTCTCATAACTAGGAGGTGTCTTCAAGATAAAAGTTGCATTGCTAGTACGTGAATAAAAATTAAATAAGGCCAGTTGGTCAATAGTAATGACCTTTCCTTGGTGCAGTAAATGTAACACACGAAAAAGGGTAGACACAACTGCGCGCTTGGAATCAATCCAACTATGGCCAAGTAGAATATTATAATCAAGAGGTGCATCAAAGGCCCCAACCTCGACATTGACCGATTTACCTTCTAACATAATAGACAATGAAGGAAGAAGATCGTAAGGTTTAAAACCTATACCATTGAAGGACTTAAGATTATTGTATGACTCGGTAAGGGAAGGAGAGCCAATAAATTTCCAACAAGTAATGGACATAACGCAAGTTGAGGCTCCTTCATCAATAACGGTTCTACAAATATTCTTGTTTTCCAAAACAACTTGGATCTGAAATGCTAATTGAGGAGGAAGCCTTGGAATGTGATATTCCAAGTCAAATATTATTAAATTAGTATCGATAGGATCAATTCCATAGATATCCTTTAACAATGCCTTCCGCTGAGTAGGACAACTTTGAAGGACTTCGAGAGCCGACATCCCAGAGGGTGCTTGTGCAAGGTCTTCCACAATACTGTAGTTTTGGGAAACATGTGCTTGAGGATTGAATAAAGACTTTCGAACAACACCCTTGGGAGGAGGAAGGAGAACTATATCTAGGTTCGGTCGTTCGATATGAAGAGGATCGTTTGGAGGTGAAGTTGGGGGAGGAGGTTGAACCAACGGAGGTGGTAAATCATCAACATTGTCTTTCGATGTAGGATAATCTTTGGCTCAAGTTGTGACTACAACTTCGTTCTTCTTGGAGTCACCAGTACACATAAGGACATAATATGAGGTAGAAGGAGAGGGTTGTTCATGAATGACCAATTGAGCCTGCAACTGAGAAGGGGAAGGTTGTGACAAAATGGCAGGTGTAGGAGGCTTCCCACTCCTTTGGAGGAACTTGGTAACCTCAGCGCATCGTGGACAATATTTCGTGTAATGATCATCACCACAAATAAGCCAAGGATAATGAGGTTTACATTTATCTTTTTCATCAGAAGGCTACATTTTGGACTTCTCATATTGTTGATTATTATTTTTTTCCTCCTTATTCTTACCCTTCCCTTTCTTTTTATTTTTATTTTTACCGATAGGTGTATATTGAACTGAATTAATTTCATAAGTTTTACTGGAAGAAGGAGTAGTAGTAGGAGTATTTTGTACATTAGAAGTGGTATACTTGGGATTGGTGTGACTGGCATGTGTGGACTGAGTTTCAACATGAAAGGTGCTAATCACACAATCAACAACATGAGAAGCTACTGGAGGTGTTGGGGTAGGATTCATGGAAGGACGAGGAGTGTTAGGGATCAAGTCATCAAGAGTGCATGTTCATGAATAAACGAGGTCTAGATAATGAGCATGACTAATCGCATGCTCTTTAGTGACAACACCACCCATGGCCACATCACGGGCTATGGTCCCAATGAGTGATTTGGTAAACCACTCAGCCAATAGTTGATTAGGAAGGGGAACTTTGATTAAGCATCTTCTCCTCCTCCACTCATGGATGTGATAAGAAATATGAGTGGAATAATATTGTTTAAAAGAACTCAAAATTTTTGTTCCTGTCTCATATCGAATTGGCAACTAGTAATGTGTTAAAAAGGCCATAGATAAGGTATTAAAGTCGTTAAAAAATCCTCGTGGTAACTCAATGTACCATTTTGCTGCTGAACCTGTAAGAGTTCGTTGGAAAATTCGTAATCTTATGGAGTCATCTATCAATGAGTTGGATGAACACCAAATATGGAAAGTCATGACATGATTATTTGGGTCTTCTCTCAATCGATTGTCAAATTTAGGAATGTCATACGATAATTTGGCTATTATGACATACCAATAAGGAGAGTGTAAAATAGGATCATTCAAGATCCTAGACAAATCTGGTAAATCCAAAGTGGCAAGAAAAGGCAATTGTCTGTTCACTTGAGGAAACTAATAGTTTTGGGGAGGAAGTCCCATACGTATACCAGTAGGACCATAAGAAGTTTGTATATAGTTATACAGTCCTGACAGATTCATTTGTGGAGTATTTTGATTAATATTAGGTATGTTCCCTTGGAAAGGAACACTAGACTGAAAATTTTGACCCCAAGTAGGATTCTTCGAACCCGGATATGGTTGACCGAGATTAGGGGGGGAAAAACCATTGACTTGAGGATGTTTCCCCCCAGATGGTTGTTGATTCCCTTGGAAAGGAAGATTCCAAGTTTGAGATTGTAACATAGGTATATTTTGATCATAACCAAGGTTATGGCCTCCAACTTGAGGTTGTCCCCCAATTTGAGGTTGCCCCCCAAATTGAGGTTGCCCCCCAACTTGAGGATGGCCTCCAACAAGAATCTAAAAATTGGAAGTGACAGAATGACTGGCGCCTCCAACTGGATTAGAGCCACTAGGGACAGGATGATTAGATCCCCCAAACAAAGGTGGAGGAGGAACGTAAGGCCCTCCGGAGAGAACTTGGGTCGGTGAAGGAACAAACTGACTAGCGGCATTATACCCAAGAGGAACAAAAATTCTAGACCCTCTGGATGGATTCTGAGTATGAATAGAAATGGAAGTGTTCAAAGAATTGTACCTAGGGGGAAGTGATGGATTTGGTCTAAGCATAAGTGGTGTTCCAATAGGATCTTGAGTGATAACCACATTTTCGGCAGAAACAGTCGTAGATTTTGGCACCATAGTAGAATGGGCCATATGGAGAGGAAGAATTGAGTGAGAACCAACCAAAAATTGGTCTGAAACTGTGGTGACATTATTGGTTGTGCCAGTAAAATGGTCTAAAGGTACCATATAGGTAACAAACATCTTAGGAATTTTCGATTCCATAGGTTTATTAAAACTCGTCCCTAGAGTGTCGTAAAGATCGCATAATGAAGAAGGGGTGGAGCTAGGATTAAAACTTCTAGCAATGTGAGTCAGGGTTCTAAATGATTCACTTTGAAAAAGAAGATCGTCTACTCCAGACCCTGCGTTAGGTTCAGTAGGTACTTTAGTGTTGTCAACAACAAAAATTTCTCTCGATGAGTTCATCTGGAGAAAATGTGTGTCTTGTCAAATACTCAATAATGGATGTGGGGGAAGTCAGAATGCCTCTAAAGAATATGAAACAATTTGAAATCCCTCTAAAGAGTGTGAACTTCCAACCTGTGAGGCTACTTCATTATTGATTGCTCCCTTAGGAGAGACCTCTGGTGAGTTAGGAAGAAAAGGAAGGTAACCTTCCAAATCTTCCGGGGGTAGTCCTTCCATCCTACGTGAACGACCAAGGCCAATGTTGGCTAAACCAAATAAAGAACGAAAAAAATATATGGCCAACTAGAAAAATAAATAGCACTCACTAATAAAATTTATAAATCAAACCAAGCAAACAAACCTTCTTATGTCGAAGTCACTAGTTAGTGATGAAATCCAACATCGTGAAATAAAGACAAGAAGGGGCTGGGATAAAACAGGTGGAAAATTTACATTGACGACCTGCTTAACAAACTTACACCATGGAGCAAGATCCCACACATAATAGTGGGTATACCCTCCAAGGAGCCCAAGTGAGTTTGGCCAATGTCGATTCTAAGTACCATGAAGACCTTCCCCTTCACAGTCACCTCGTGTAAAGACCCTAAAGAGATAGGCTACTAAGGTTACCAACTACAACAATGATGCATGGGGAAATAGTCGATCGTCTGATCCATGCACAAAGGAAGGGTATCTAGCCTGAAATCAACTAAAAAATCCCCCACACATAATCGTGGGTAGACTCTCAAGTGATCCCAAATAATACGCGCAATCTCTACACTAAGACCAACAAAGCAGGGTGAGTAATTCTGCTAGTCCTAATGCGACCTCATGAATGACCCTTTTGTTAGAAGGGTTTCCCAGGACAAAATGTAGCAATTGGATTTGAAACCTCCCTATCACAAGATACTATTGTTTGTTTTGATGCTTTGGAGAGTGTGCCTTACAACCTATTCCAGAGAGATATCCTAGCTAATGTTGGTGAAGATAATTTCTAGAAAATAAAAGTTGCTGATAAATTTTAAACTTATATTGTATTTTAAAGGTTGTTGTTCACTCAAAAGGGAGACGAGAATGAAATTGATGATGTTGTGACCTTGACCCAACAAAATAAAAGAAGAGATGAATAAGCAATCTTTCAATTTGATGAACTATAATTACAGTAGGAATAAGGTATTTCTTCTGAAGTACTAAAGCTACGAAATAAAATTTCTCAATTTCGAATGAACAAAATCCCAAACAATCATGAACTACAAAATTTTCCAAATTATCTCTTAATCAAGTATTTTGAATGCAATAATTTTCTTATGAAAGATTACTAAAAATAATAAATGAGTTTAGTTCTTCCTTACCCAAATCAAATCAAATATGTAATGATGAAAGGAAAGTTTAATCCAAGAAAATTAACACACTCTCAACACAATTCCCAAATTAAACTTGTAATGTAGACAAAAATGAAAAAGATGAGAAATCCTTTTGTTAAATACAAAAAAAAATGTCTTTCAATCAACAAACAATCTGGAAAGTGAAATCAATCCAAAACCTCAAATAAATCAAAGACCCTTTGTCAAACAAGCACTCATATCAAGATCCAGAGATTATATCCTTGTGACAAACATCAAAAGAAAAAAACTTGCAAAATTTACAAAGAAAGACTTTAAATCACTAAAAACCAATCAAATGCAAGATTTAAACTCATAAATCAATCACACACTGGTATCAGAAGTTCATCCCAGGAAACTGAAGCAAAACTGGGTGAAAAAAAAAATTGACTCACTTTAACAAATCCTACAGGAATCAACATAGGCTGACAGTGGGGCACAGTGTGATGAGCTAAGGTCATTGTAGGCTACCAATAGGGCATAGTACGACGTCGACGCACCATTTTTCACAAGTAGGGTTAGACGTCAGAGGGTCATCACAGGCTGTCTATATAGTACAGTGCGATGAGCTCTTTAACTAAAGAAAAAAATGGCAGAAAGGCAAAAAATCTAACTGAACTTTCAGACACAGGGAGTCCAAATGGATCACCCACAGACTCAAAGAATCAATTCAATCAAAATAAGGTAGACTAAAAGAAAATAATAAGCAAAAAAACAAAATAAATTTGTATCCCCAGTATGGTCGCCAATTGTGTTATCAGATTAATCGGTAAATTCGGATATAAACAGATCCCATTGGAAACTAGAACAAAACAAAACATAATATAAGACTTTCCCTAAGATCTAATTATTGAGTTTACTAATTAACAAGAGATATAAAACATACCTTTTAAATGTTGTTTCCCCTTTCCGTTGCCATCCTAGCTCCATTCCAATGCTCCTGTGATATTGAATATGCAAGGGAACACAAGCCAACCAAAGTGAAAGCAACACAATATCCTCAACAAGAACCTATATATGTGATCAAGGAATCATACAATAAAACAAGACTAGTTTTACGGGAAAGAAACATATCATTGTATTATATTAAATGGAAAGTGGATAATACAACCAAAAGCCTTGATTTTGCAAGGTCCCCTTTCAATGGCCCTCTGCTCCAACACAAACACTTGCTCCAAAGCCTTTTAATGAAGAATATCCACCATGTAGCTTGTAGAACTAAAGAAAATCTCTCAAGAGGAAGTAGAACTCTCCATAAAAATCTTAACCTATTCAAACTTAGCCTTTTCTCTGAGAGATCTATCTTTATATAGTGTGAAAGAGAGATGGATGAGGAGATTAGGATGATCCCACCAAATGAGAGAAGCAAGTAAGATCCAAACCGTTCAGAGACCACCTCATATTCTAGAAGATCCCCTTCTAGAACATTCGTGAAGTTCAACTTTTCCTTAGCTTTTAACATTGTCTCACCCTAGACATAGAGAAGCCTGCGAATACATCACAGTCTAGCTCTAGAGAAGGATGCAATGATCGGGGATCGTCACACCCCATGCATATTGTAGTGTGCAAAGACCTTCTTTAATAGGATTTTTGAGAAAGGAAAGAAATTCACTCCCTTCATGGAAAAGACTCCTTTATCTTTTCAGGGAACATGTTTATCAGTGGATCACTGGGGTGACAAAAATAATGTCTAACAACTATAAACACAGGGTGATAGTCCCGACTATTTTTCTCTAGCCAAGAGAAATTCAAAAATGTTGGTATTAGGATAAAACCAATTCCTTTTCATCAACATTTATTTGGCGACCATACCTGGGATGACCGTGTATATTGAACTGAATTAATTTCATAAGTTTTATTGGAAGAAGGAGTAGTAGTAGGAGTATTTTGTACATTAGAAGTGGTATACTTGGGATTGGTGTGACTGGCATGTGTGGACTGAGTTTCAACATGAAAGGTGCCAATCACACAATCAGCAGCATGAGAACCTACTGGAGGTGTTGGGGTAGGATTCGTGGAAGGACGAGGAGCGTCAGGGATCAAGTCATAAAGACTGCACATTCACGAATAAACGAGGTCTAGATAATGAGAATGACTAATCGCATGCTCTTTAGTGACAACACCACCCATGGCCACATCACGGGCTATGGTCCCAATGAGTGATTTGGTAAACCACTCAGCCAATAGTTGATCAGGAAGGGGAAATTTTATCAAGCGTCTTCTCCTCCTCCACTCATGGATGTGATAAGAAATATGAATAGAATAATATTGTTTAAAAGAACTCAAATTTTTTTTTCCTATCTCATATCGAATTGGCAACTGGTAATGTGTTAAAAAGGCCATAGCTAAGGTATTAAAGTCGTTAAAAAATCCTCGTGGTAACTCAATGTACCATTTTGCTGCTGAACTTATAAGAGTTCGTTGGAAAAGTCGTAATCTTATGGAGTCATCCATCAATGAGTTGGACGAACACCAAAGATGGAAAGTCATGACATGATTATTTGGGTCTTCTCCCAATTGATCGTCAAATTTAGGAATTTCAGACGGTAATTTGGCTATGATGACAGACCAATAAGGAGAGTGTAAAATAGGATCATTCAAGATCCTAGACAAATCCGGTAAATCCAAAGTGGCAAGAAAAGGCAATTGTCTGTTCACTTGAGGAAACTAGTAGTTTTGGGGAGGAAGTCTCGTAGGTATACCAGTAGGACCATAAGCAGTTTGTATATAGTTATAAAGTCCTGACAGATTCAGTTGTGGAGGATTTTGATTATTATTAGGTATGTTCCCTTGGAAAGGAACATTAGACTGAAAATTTTGACCCCAAGTAGGATTCTTCGAACCCGGATATGGTTGACCGAGATTAGGGGGGGAAAAACCATTGACTTGAGGATGTTTCCCCCCAGATGGTCGTTGATTCCCTTGGAAAGGAAGATTCCAAGTTTGATATTGTAACATAGGTATATTTTGATCATAACCAAGGTTATGGGCTCCAACTTGAGGTTGTCCCCCAATTTGAGGTTGTCCCCCAAATTGAGGTTGCCCCCAAACTCGAGGTTGGCCTCCAACAAGAATCTAAAAATTGGAAGTGACAGAATGATTGGTGCCTCCAACGGGATTGGAGGCACTAGGGATAGGATGATTAGATCCCCCAAACAAAGGTGGAGGAGGAATGTAAGGCCCTCTGGAGAGAACCTGGGTAGGTGTAGGAACAAAGTGACTAGCGACATTATACCCAGGAGGAACAAAAATTCTAGACCCTCTGGATGGATTCTGAGTAGAAATAGAAATGGGAGTGTTCAAAGCATTGTACCTAGGGGGAAGTGATGGATTTGGTCTAAGCATAAGTGGTGTTCCAATAGGAGCTTGAGTGATAACCACAATTTCAGCAGAAACAGTCATAGCTTTTGGGACCATAGTAGAATGGGCCATATGGAGAGGAAGAATTGAGTGAGAACCAACCAACAATTGGTCTGAAACTGTGGTGAAATTATTGGTCGTGCCAGTAAAATGGTCTAAAGGTACCGTATAGGTAACATACATCTTACGAATTTTCGATTCCATAGGGTTATTAAAACTCGTCTCTAGAGTGTCGTAAAGATCGCATAATGAATAAGGGGTGGAGCTAGGATTAAAATTTCCAGTAGTGTGAGTCGGGGTTCTAAATGATTCACTTTGAAAAAGAATATCGTCTACTCTAGACCCTACGTTAGGTTCAGTAGGTACTTTAGTGTTGTCAACAACAACAATTTCTCTCGATGACTTCATCTGGAGCAAATGTGTGTCTTGTCGAATACACAATAATGGATGTGGGGGAAGTCGGAATGCCTCTAAAGAATCTGAAACAATTCAAAATCCCTCTAAAGAGTATGAACTTCCAACCTATGAGGCTACTTCGTTATTGACTGCTCCCTTAGGAGAGACCTCTGGTGAGTTAGGAAGAAAAGGAAGGTAACCTTCCAGATCTTCCGAGGGTAGTCCTTCCATCCTACATGAATGACCAAGGCCGATGTTGGCTGAACCAAATAAAGAACGAAAAAAATATATGGCCAACTAGAGAAACAAATAGCACTCACTAATAAAATTTATAAATCAAACCAAGTAAACAAACCTTCTTATTTCGAAGTCACTAGTTGGTGATGAAATCGAACGTCGCGAAATCAAGACAAGAAGGGGCTGGGATAAAGCAGGTGGAAAATTTACATTGACAACCTGCTTAACAGACTTACACCCTGGAGCAAGATCCCACACATAATCGTGGGTATACCCTCCATGGAGCCCAAGTGAGTTTGGCCAATGTCGATTCTAAGTACCATGAAGACCTACCCCTTCACAGTCACCTCATGTAAAGACCCTAAAGAGATAGGCTACTAAGGTTACCAACTACAACAATGATGCATGGGGAAACAGTCGACAATCCGATCCATGTGCAAAGGAAGGGTATCTAGCCTGAAATCAACTCGAAAATACCCCACACATAATCGTGGGTAGACTCTCAAGTGACCCCAAATAATACGTGCAATCTCTACACTAAGACCAACAAAGTAGGGTAAGTAACTCTGCTAGTCCTAATGCGACCTCATGATTGACCCTTTTGTTAGAAGGGTTTCCCAGGACAAAATGTAGCAATTGGATTTGAAACCTCCCTATCACAAGATACTATTGTTTTTTTTTATGCTTTGGAGAGTGTGCCTTACAACCTATTCCAAAGAGATATCCTAGCTAATGTTGGTGAAGATAATTTCTAGAAAACAAAAGTTGCTAATAAATTTTAAAATTAAATTGTATTTTAAAGGTTGTTGTTCACTCAAAAGGGAGACGAGAATGAAATTGATGATGTTGTGACCTTGACCCAACAAAACGCAAGAAGAGATGAATATGCAATCTTTCAATTCAATAAACTCTAATTACAGTAGGAAGAAGGTATTTCTTCTGAAGTACTAAAGCTACGAAATAAAATTTCTCAATTTCGAATGAACAAAATCCCAAACAATCATGAACTACAAAATTTTCCAAATTATCTCTTAATCAAGTATTTTGAATGCAATAATTTTCTTATGAAAGATTACTAAAAATAATAAATGAGTTTAGTTCTTCCTTTCCCAAATCAAATCAAAGATGTAATGAAAAAAGTCAAGTGTAATCCAAGAAAATTAACACACTCTCAACACAATTCCCAAATTAAACTTGTAATGTAGACAAAAATGAAAAAGATGAGAAATCCTTTTGTTAAATGCAAAAAAAAAATGTCCTTCAATCAACAAACAATCTGGAAAGTGAAATCAATCCAAAACCTCAAATAAATCAAAGACCCTTTGTCAAACAAGCACTCAGATTAAGATCCAAATATTATATCCTCGTGACAAAGATCAAAAGCAAAAACTTGCAAAATTTACAAAGAAAGACTTTAAATCACTAAAAACCAATAAAATGCAAGATTTAAACTCATAAATCAATCACACACTGGTATCAGAAGTTCATCCTAGGAAACTGAAGCAAAACTGGATGAAAAAGAAAAATTGACTCACTCCAACAAATCCTACAGGAATCAGCATAGGCTGATAGTGGGGCATAGTGTGATGAGCTAAGGTCGTTGTAGACTACCAATAGGGCATAGTACGACGTCGACGCACCGTTTTTCACAAGTAGGTTTCGACATCATAGGGTCATCGTAGGATATCTATATAGTACAGTGCGACGAGCTCTTTCACTAAGGAAAAAAAATGGGAGAAAGGCAAAAAATCTAACTGAACTTTCAGACACATGGAGTCCAAATGGATCACACACAGACTCAAAGAATCAATTCAATCAAAATAAGGCAGACTAAAAGAAAATAATAAGAAAAAAAACAAAATAAAGTCATATCCCCAGTATGGTCGCCAATTTTGTTATCAGATTAATCGGTAAATGTGGACATAAACAGATCTCCCTAGATCCCATTGGAAACTAGAACAAAACAAAACATAATATAATACTTTCCCTAAGATCTAATTATTGAGTTTATTAATTAACAAGAGATATAAAACATACCTTTTAAATGTCACTTCCCCTTGCCATTGCCATCCTAGCTCTGTTCCAATGACACTGTGATATTGAATCTACAAGGGAACACAAGCCAACCAAAGTGAAAGCAACACAATATCCTCAACAAGAACCTATATATGTGATCAAGGAATCATACAATAAAACAAGACTAGTTTTACAGGAAAGAAACATATCATTGTATTATATTAAATGGAAAGTGGAGAATACAACCAAAAGCCTTGTTGTTGCAAGGTCCCCTTTCGATGGCCCTCTGCTCCAACACAAACACTTGCTCCAAAGCCTTTGAATGAAGAATATCCACCATGTAGCTTGTAGAACTAAAGAAAATCTCTCAAGAGGAAGTAGAACTCTCCATACAAATCTTAGCCTATTCAACCTTAGCCTTTTCTCTGAGAGATCTATGTTTATATAGTGTGAAAGAGATATGGATGAGGAGATTAGGATGATCCCAGCAAATGAGAGAAGTGAGTAAGATCCAAACCGTTCAGAGACCACCTCATATTCTAGAAGATCCCCTTCTAGAACATTAGAGAAGTTCAACTTTTCCTTAGCTTTTAACATTGTCTCACCCTAGACATAGAGCAGTCTGTGGAGACGTTGCAGTCTAGCTCTAGAGCAGGATGCGATGATCAGGGATCATCGCACCCCATGCATATTACAGTGTGCGAAGACATTCTTTAATAGGATTTTTGAGAAAGGAAAGAAATTCACTCCCTTCATGGAAAAGACTCTTTTATCTTTTCAGGGAACATGTTTATCAGTGGATCACTGGGGTGACCAAAATAATGTCTAACAGCTATAAACACAGGGTGATAGTTCCGACTATTTTTCTCTAGCCAAGAGAAATTCGAAAATGTTGGTATTAGGATAAAACCAATTCCTTTTCATCAACATTTATTTGGCGACCATACTTGGGACGATGGTTCAATAGTTTTTCTCCATTTTTTTAATTTAATTTTCATGTAACGCCCCTTCTTTAACATCAAGTGTGTAAGTTTAAAATAACTTATCCAAAAAATTTCAATTAAAATACAAGTAACTTTGTTATAATCATCAATGAGTAAAATTTGTTTTTCTTAAAACATTTCACTCCACTAGTTTCAATATCTAAACATGTAAACAACTAAGTCGCTCCAATTTAATTTTCTAGGTTTATTGCTTCGATTAATTATGAATGGCATCATGGTTTCTTCCAAAAATGTTTGACATAAAATATCATTATTCTCATTGTAAGGTCACCAGTTATATAACAACAAAGGGGTAAGCAAGATAAAGAGAATAAACATTATTGAACATCCAAGAAGTATTGCAACTAACTTCAAATTCAACAATAATTAAATAATTATACCTTTACGCAAGTACAACTTTGGTAATTCAATAATTAACTGATATTTTAACATTAATTATTGTAATTCTATTCAGTTTATCAATCGGATAACGTCTATTTTTTTCTATGAAATTTCTCTATCTACCCTACCAAACATGTGCAACTTGCGCATTAGTTATTCATTTCACATACGCGAGTTTAATCATACTTCATTAGAATTTATATAATTCATAAAGTAATTGCTAATATTAACTATTATTAAATCTAAACAATCATTCAAATAAACGATAATATTAATATTCCATTTGGAAAAATCTGTATCATTTATATTTAAATAAACAGTATTTAAGTTCATTATAACAAATATACTCCTTCAGCAATGTAAGAATATTTTAAAATCTCACTCGGAACTATATAAAAAAATTGTTATATCAAGAGTATACAAGTTTGTTAGAACATGGCCTAAATTTCTCGATTAAACATAAATTTTGGTATACAATGTCCTAATCCTTTCAATTTGTAGTGGAAACAATACAATAACTAAAATTTACAAGAGTTATTTTGTGTATATTTAAAAAAAAACAATTATGGCCTCATCAACTATATTTAAAATGAAGAACATTAGTGGAAACTTAAATTATTAATTATTAATATTCCTCTATTTTCGTGTTCAAGGAATATTCGAGAAACTTGGGGCTTAGGTTGATATATGAATCTTAAGTTCATCATCGTGATGTCTTCCAAACTCTTACTTCTCGGGCCACGCAGACACAAAACAATAATAACTACTCTACTAACCGAACAAGAATTGAACAAAAGGAGAGGAACAAATCTGTCAAATATTATAACTAAGAGTGAATTACCCCAAGACTTCAACAGATGTCCAGTGTGAAGGAGAGGAGTTGTCTACAACGTGGATAAAAAGGAGATATGTAACCAAGAATTTACGGGTCAAACGAAATGAAGGGAAATAGTTTTGCAACATTTGTTGGTAAAGCAAAGTTGCTTTTGTATTACATTCTCATGTTTTAAATTACAAGAACTTGGTTTGATCACTTAGCTAAGGAAATGACCCACATTTACAAGGTATTCTACAGTCGTGTCAACTTGGCAAGTCCACCACTGCTGGGCATCATTGACCCAATTGATAATTTAGGTACACGTGTGTTCTCAACGTGGAAAAGATCGACGACATTAGAGTTAAAAATGAATGTCTATGTAACATCCCGGTCTTGTGCACACTGATCGAACTTATTCTTTGAGGACACTTGCTCGCAAGTGATCCAAATTATTATACTATTAAACATTTGATTTGGATTATGAGGTGTTATGGGTTGATGACATGTTGTTTTTTTGCATTGACATAGATAGGTGATATTGAATCGGTTTTACTTAGTGTGCAGGATTTTGGACCTCGTGGATGGAGAGGCATCGATGGAGCCCCTTGGACTCCAGATCGAGTCAGGGAATGAACTATTGGGGTTTGATTGTTTTATATGTGATATTAGTGAATCTGATTAGATGACATGATTATGGATATATTTCTGACATGATTCATTGATGATGCAGGCTAACGATATCTTGCCAACTAGATTCACATGTGGAGTAGAGGGGTCACACAGGACTACTAGAGATGTTGAGCGAGAGGTATGGACAAAAACCCTACCACAGTATACTAGCACTCTCATCGTGGCTCGAACTGTAGGTTAATGATTACCTAGTTCGAGAGGACCCACGATGTCGTGAGGGTAGACTATGACAGTCGCTCACAATGATTCTAAGGGGTGCACAATAAGGCAGGGGCCTTATTCCTTAGAGGCCCTTAGTCTCCCGCAAGATCACCTAGTGGAGTACTATTGACTCCAGGGGTTTTTTATGTCTACGAAGTCAATCAAGAGGCGAGTGGCACCCTTGGAGAACGTGGTGCATCTTGAAGGGTACGTCGCACAAGAAAAATGGAAAGAGGCGAGTGGCACCCTTGGAGCACGTGGTGTGTCTTAAAGGGCACATCGCGCAAGAGAAATAGAAAGAGGCAAGTGGCACCCTTGGAGCACCTAGTGCATCCTGAAGGGCACGTCGCATTGTTATTTAATAATTGCATAAACCTAGATGGATTTAAGTAGAATAACGTGTTAAGGAAGATTTAAAACTTATCCCATGATAAAATGTCGCCCAACCTAGGAAAATAAAGTCTAGGTCTAAATATTGTTGGTGGTAAAATTTTATCTATATATAAAAATATATATATATAAAGGTAAAATAAAATATATATATATAAAATAAATGATAAAGATAATTTTCATTAATCTTGTGACAAGAAGGGGGTAAGCAATTAAAGTGATTTATAAAAATCTTTTGGGATAAAACTTAAGAAGGGGAAATAATTGCTTTACTATATTATGCTAATTAAAAATTTAATTCATTAAAAAGAAAAAGGGAAAAAGGGTAAGTTTATGCACATGCCTTTTTGAGTTTAATTAAAAAAGGGGAAAAGGGAAATCTAAAATAATTAGGAAGCTAGGAAAAAGAGGGAAACATAAAAAGAAAGGGGAAACACTAAGAAAAAACAGATATTCCAACTTAGTAAGGTATCTACCATTTAAGAACTTTCTAATTTAAACTGAACTAGTAAATTAATAATGGGAAATGTCATTAAAACCTGTAAGGGAATTTGGGGACACCTAAGAGAAATTCTAGGAATGACTCTAGGTGGGTGAGGGAAATAAGGGTAATTAATTAATTAAATAAATTAGTTTTTGGAGGAATGAAGGGGATGGGTGACACGTGTACGAGGAGGATTATTATGAATTAAGTGTATGAAAATTAATTTAAAAGGGGTTTTGGGAAAGTTTGTTATTGTGAAACTCTATATAATGGAGGGAGGAGAATGATGTTAGATCTCTTTTGTTTGGCATAACGTTACGCTATAGAAATCTATACTTGATCGAATTAGCTCGTGGGAGTTGGGATGCCCAACTTGGTGAGGAGTGGTAGCTGGGCCTTGTGAGGTGAGTTGGGAGATAGTTGGTTCTCTAGATAGTGTGTGTGGGCCCTTTGTGGCTCGGGGGGATAAGGGGGAAGAAGAGTACCCCTAGCATTGGCTAGGAGGTACCAGTGAAGTCTCATCGATCAACAAGTGGGATTTGCATGAAGTGCGCGGGACATCAACTTGGAGCCAGCGATTGGGTAACGGTACGCTTCTTTATTTTTACATGGTAGATTGTTAGTATGATTTATTCTTTTAGATATGCATGTTTAATTGGGTAAGGAATGATTTTCTTAACATTCTAGTTGATGACTGAAATTTTTCCCATATCCCTTAGCTCGATGATTGATTGACTCCCATGGCCTTTGATTCCCGGCATGTCTTGACCGCCCTTTGGTATATTGATTTGTGATGATTGCAGTTGTTTTTCCTTTCATCCCTAGCTCATCAGTCCTCACCTAAACAGTCGGTCAGGAGCCTAATCTACGGTCGTCGCTTCGACGTTAATAGACCTATGGATCTCAACACGCTTCTTTTATGTGCATGGATGATGAGCGAAGGAAGTTCATGTCATTCGTCTACCTCCATTATTGTCCTTGGCTGATTGTTTGTCTTGCGCCTTCTAGAAAAAATGCCTTTGTGTATGGATTTCATAGCGTCCTTGTTGGTTTATCTTTCTACCTGTTTTTGTCTCCGTGCCCTAAGGGATTAACCTTGGATTTTCTCGATGCTTGGGATGATAAAACCTCTGCGGTCATTTCAATGACTTTTCCTTGGATCCTTGTGTTCTCTTATGGTTCTCTATGTTTTTTCATCTTGACTACTTTTTATGCATTGTTGGATAAATTTACTCTTTGTTTTATGCATTAATGAACAATTTAACTCTGCGTTGGATGCATTGATGAATAATTTGACTTTGTGTGTTTGTGCATTGATGGATACATTTAACTATTCATTTATATTAATGGATAAATTAGCTTTGCGCTTGTAATTTTGTTGGCCAGAAATTAATTGTTCACTATAATTTAAATGCAATTCGTGGGCAAATTAACACTACAGTGTTTACCCTTTTGTCTCCACACTCCATAGACCGATATTTCTTTAACCCCACAACCATAGAATTGAGATTTTCTTCTTCTTTTATTTTACTTCAATAATGATTCTCACCCAGCGAAGGATGCCATGTTAAAACTCCACTTGATTTTTATAAAAACAAATTACTTGGCATCAAACATTTATTTGGAAATATAGTTTCCTTCTAGTGCAAATTGCACGGCGATTTTCTTTTTTTTAATGATTACAGCAATGTAGTTTCCATTCTGGTGCATTACCCAATGATCCTTCCTTTAAATAATGATGGCCAGGTGGTTTCCTTCTGGTGCATTAGGGCACAACATTTTGCCATTAATTGACGTCTGCGTCTTCCTGTTATTGACCACGAAATTGCCATGTAAATGAGGTCTATGTTTTCCTTTTATTGACCACGAAATTGCCATGAAAACGAGGTCTATGTTTTCCTATTATTGACCACGAAATTGCCTTTAAAATGATGACTGCATGTTCCTGTTAATCACCCCATATTTTCCTTTAAATGTGGACTGCGTCATGGTCATTGGGCCATGAGTTTGCCTTAATTGTTTCCTACGATTATGCCAAAATAACTGCCATCTATTACCTTGGCTACATGGAAAAATTCTTTCCATTCTGAGGTCGTGATTTCACCTTTCTGGAGATGGTGTTTCTGCCTTGAAACTGTCGAATGTTACCCTTGTGTGTTACCCTACCTGACAATGTTTTTATTGGCTTATTAATTATGGACAACATTCCTCCTTTTCTGATTTAGCAATGACAATTAATGTGGTTGGAATTAGTTAATATTAACATCATGTGTGCATTGATTAGTCTAATATAACATCAAATTTAAAAAAAAAGCAAGCTAGCATTAAATAGTCTGATATAACATTAAATTTAAAAAACAGTAGGATAGCATTAAATTTTGAATTGACGTTTATGGTTATATCCACCATACGCATTAACTTAGCCCTCTTACTTGGCATAGTCATTTCTCAGTAGTACTTTTTAATGTTAATAGATAAGTTGTCATTGGGTACGGTTAGTATAGATAGACAACATGTGGTAATTTAATGAGTTAATAAATGTTTCATTGTTTCATTATGCCTTGATGTAGATAATGTTATTATTTAATGTCAATTGTTAGTTAGATTGAAATTTGGGATTAATTTAGGTTTTCCTACTTAGACCTTAATTAATGATATTTGAGATTGTGATAATGTTAGCTTGATTGTAATAATCTCTAAATTGTAAATTTTTAGATTTGTGAATCAGATTGGTTTAAGGATTAATGTAGAATTGAAATCCATTAACTAGTAGTAGTATTCGCTTGCTAAATTTTGATTTATGGTTAATTCTCATTGATATATAGTGGGTGTCTAAATTGGTAATTTAGACTCGCTAAAATAGAATTGTTTATCATGTTAGTTAGGTGGTAAATCACGGACTTAGTGATCTAGTGTTGAAATAATGTAACTGCGAAGAGAATTCTTATTATTATTTTGTTATTGGATTAAATCCCCATTGAAGATTAATCATGTCATTATTATTATTATTGTTATTGGATTAATCCCCAGTGAGGATTAATCATGTCGGTAATTGTATAAGGACCAAATCCCCTTTTGCGGATTGGTCATCGGACAATTACAAAGTGCAGAATAAGAAGTCGGCCCCAACAATTATAATGGAAGACCCAGAATTAATTAAAGGTGGGTTTACCCACCCAGAGTGAGAGGTCAGCCCTGCCAGATTGTGACCTTTCACACGTGCCATTTTGATATAAATAAGAGGCTAGCGCCTCACTTCTAACACACACTCACTTGCTCATTCTCTTATGAGGCAAGCTGCAATTACCAGTTGGAGAGAGGAGAAGAAGAGTGGTGCATCTCTTGGGGAGGAATTTCTGTATTGGTTTGAGTTATCTCTTGAACATTGTATAAGCTATTTATGATACGGAAGTTTTTGTTGGGTTTTCTTCCCCTAGAGGGTTTCCCAGGATAAATGTTGTGTCTCTTGTGAATGTGTATTTCTCAGTGATCATGTTCTTATTATGCTCTTATCTATTGAAATGAAAAGAACTATAATAATGGCATAAACATTAACATGGTATCAGAGCCAACCTGAAGGAAGCACAATTTACAAGAGGAAAAACGTCACTGTTGTCGTACCCAAAAATTAGGGCTTTGCAAAAGTGAATCTTTTCAGCTCCCTAACCACCAAGAAAGCTATGCCCTCCCCCAAGGATCATTTTGGCACTTAGAGCGCACCTTTTCAGTGGATAGATCTCCTGGAAAGTGAAACCCTAGTTTCACAAAGTACCAGAAAACCAGAAAACCAAAGTACCAGAAGTACCAGAAATACCAGAGTACCAGAAGTACCAGAAAACCAGAAGCACCAGTCCAGAAATCCGCAGATCAGATTTGAAGGGGTAAAAGTTGGATTTTCAAAATTCTGACTGCACCAGCTAAGTCCCCTCAGCCCAGCGCATCTATCCCCTAGATCAAAATTTCAAAATTCAAAGTTTGAAAAATTAGGGTTTCCTCATAAAACTCTAAGTTGGAGTTGTAGTTGCAGTCTCAAAACCAGTTGCAATTGTAGTACCTGTTGCAGTTGCTGTACCTGTTGTAGTTGCAACCATAGAACCAGTTGCAATCACTCTTGAAGTTTTTGGTAATGATTACCGCTGCTACCAGATGGAGCCACTACCTGCAAATGCTATCTGAGGTATGTACTCACATATGGTTAATGGTTAAACCCTAAAGAGTATTTGTAGGAGA
>ML778000.1:165460-179286 GCA_009831015.1 Picea engelmannii | reverse complement strand
CAATCCATAATAAAGAATGATGTATGGGAAATTGTTCCCAGACCAAAAAGTAAGGATGTGGTATCATCAAAATGGCTCTTCAAGATAAAACATGTTGCTGATGGAAGTATTGAGAAATATAAAGCAAGATTTGTCTCTCATGGCTTCTCCTAGAAGGAGGGAATCGACTGTGAAGAGACATTCACTCTTGTGGCCAGATACACTTCAATCAGAACCATTATAGCTCTTGTTGCTAAGATGAAATGGAAGTTGCACCAGATGGATGTGAAGACAACTTTTCTGAATGGTATCATTGAAGAGAAAGTGTATATAGAGCAACCCCAAGGATTTGAGGTTGAAGACAGGAAGTCTCATGTCTGTCGATTGAAGAAAGATTTATACGGATTGAAGCAAGATCCCAGAGCTTGGTATGGCCGTATAGATAGCTTCTTGACGATATTGGGCTTTACCAAGAGTAAAGTAGATTCAAATCTCAACTTCAAGATCATGGAGAATGAACCAGTAATACTATTACTGTATGTGGATGACTTATTCTTAACTGAAAAAAAAAGCTCATCGTTGAATGTAAACAGAGACTTTCCGCAGAATTTGAAATGAAATACCTTGGCCTAATGCATTACTTATTAGGTCTTGAGGTATGGAAAAGTCCAGAAAGAATCTTCCTTAACCAGGGGAAGTACACGGTTGAAATCTTAAAGAGATTCAACATGATAGAATGCAAGTCCATGAATACACCCATGGAAGCAAAGCTAAAACTGTTGGTCGATACTTCGTCAGATTTGATAGATGCCACTCTGTACAGACAGATCATTGGATCGTTGATGTACCTGACAAACACTAGACCAAACCTCTGTTTTGCAGTGAACACCTTGAGTCAGTTTCTGGTAGAGCCTAGACATGTTCATTTACTTGCTGCAAAACATGTGATGAGATTGGGCAGGAAACGTTGCTGACAGAAAAAGCACTTCTGGATGTTGTTTCAGTTTGGGATCAACTATGATCTCGTGGCAAAGTAGGAAGCAATCCAGTATTGCTCTCAGCACAGTGGAAGCAGAGTAAATTGCCGCATGTTCTGCTAGTTGCGAAGCTATATGGCTTCGAAAGTTGTTGACAGGCCTATTTGATTTGGAGATGAGAGAAACCACGATTCTATGTGACAATCAAAGTTGTATTAAAATGATAGAGAATCCTATGTTCCATGATAGGTCGAAGCACATAGAGATCCGCTATCATTTCATCTGTGACATGGTACAGAGAAGAGCCTTGAAGCTCCAAGTACATTAGCACGGATGAACAGGTTGGTGATGTGATGACTAAGCCGCTATCTCGTGTAAAGTTTGAACACTTTTGAGATAAGCTTGGTATTTTCCGAAAGGACCTTCCCTGGAAGGGGGAGTAGATGTATTCCTTGCTTATGACCTCACTGTTAGATGTAAAGAAAGATGAGTCATGCTTCTGACCTTGCTGTTAGACGTAAAGCATGATGTTGTGTGATCCTTGCTTCTGACCTCACTGTTAGACGTAAAGCAAGATGAGTCATGCTTCTGACCTCGTTGTTAGACATAAAGAATGACGTCGTGTGATCCTTGCTTCTGACCTCACTGTTAGACATAAAGCAATATGAGCCATGCTTCTGACCTCGTTGTTAGACGTAAAGCATGACGTTGTGTGATCCTTTCTTCTGACCTCGTTGTTAGACGTAAAGCAAGATGAGTTATGCTTCTGACCTAGTTGTTNATTCCTTGCTTCTGACCTAGTTGTTAGACGTAAAGCAAGATGAGTCATGCTTCCAACCTAGTTGTTAGATGTAAATCATGACGTTGTGATTCCTCACTTCTGACCTTGTTGTTAGATATAAAGCGAGATGTTGATGTGTTCCTTGCTTCTGACCTCGTTGTTAGACGTAAAGAAAAATGATTCATGCTTCTGACCTAGTTGTTAGACGTAAATCATGACATTGTGATTCCTCTCTTCTGACCTAGTTGTTAGACATAAAGAAAGATGTGACTGACACTGAGCTACCAGATTAACTGTTGTGACATTGAGCTAGTGTAGTACTGTGATGTTCCAGCCTAGTGTTGTTATGAGGTATCATTTTTATTGATACATATTTGATGCAGACGATGATAGCATTCTTTCGAGAATGATGATGCTACTGATGAAGAAAACTTTCGATGACTCATAAATGTGCTAGACAATGTTTCAATATGATATTGACGATACTGTCCTCCAGATGCCACTGATGATGCAAACCTCTCTCGCCCGATGCCGATGAAGAATACCCTTCTTGTTAAGGGGGAGTGTTGAAATAATGTAACTGCGAAGAGCATTCTTATTATTATTTTGTTATTGTATTAAATCCCCATTGCGGATTAATCATGTCATTATTATTATTATTATTATTGGATTAATCCCCATTGAGGATTAATCATGTCGGTAATTGTATAAGGACCAAATCCCCTTTTGCGGATTGGTCATCTGACAATTACAAAGTGAAGAATAAGAAGTCGGCCCCAACAATTATAATGGAAGACCCAGAATTAATTAAAGGTGGGTTTAGCCACCCAGAGTGAGAGGTCGGCCCTGCCAGATTGTGACCTTTCACACGTGCCAGTTTGATATAAATAAGAGGCTAGTGCCTCACTTCTAACACACACTCACTTGCTCATTCTCTTATGAGGAAAGCTGCAATTACCAGTTGGAGAGAGGAGAAGAAGAGTGGTGCATCTCTTGGGGAGGACTTTCTGTATTGGTTTGAGTTATCTCTTGAACATTGTATAAGCTATTTATGATAAGGAAGTTTTTGTTGGGTTTTCTTCCCCTAGAGGGCTTCCCAGGATAAATGGTGTGTCTCTTGTGAATGTGTATTTCTCAGTGATCTTGTTCTTATTATGCTCTTATCTATTGAAATGCAAAGAACTATAATAATGGCATAAACATTAACATCTAGACGGGTTAAAGTAGATCCATATTTAATGCCAATTTAGTATTGGCCAATTCAGACTAGATGAAGGGGTTGGGTTGTTGCGTTGTCATGTAATAGCTTTTGTTTTATTTTTGACGTCATCCTGTGTCTTTTCGACCCGTTGTTTGGGGTGGGTGTGGTCTCCTTGTCCATTGTTTCATCTTAGCACGTTGGATTTATATAGAGTCCTCGGTCTAGATAAGATGTGTTGTGCCAAGTTGTGGACGTGTCTATCACCTAGGGATGGAATGATTCCTAATGATGGGATCATGGTGTGCCCTGTTGGGTAGTGACGAACAAGAAATTGGTCGGTTTTGGTGCGTTCTGACTGGGTGTTGTCGAGCGTTGTAAGATGTTTTTTTCCACTGGGTAGAATGCCCTCATTGCGTTGGTTCGCGCACCTTGAGGTCTAGTAATTTTTTTCAAGGTCGTTGTGTTTGGAGGGGGATGTTGTCCCTTAGCTTATAGGCGTGTCTTGTTTCGTTAGGCGGGTAGTCGTTCCTCCTCGTTTTACTATGCAGGTTTCGCCTAGTTCCCCTCGTGTCAGTGTGTGGTGTCATAGTAGCCGGTTTACTGAACTGTGTTCTTGCATTCGTCGTCAGTGGAGTGTTTAAATCATTGTCTTCATCACCTTCTTGCCTAAAAACAAAAACAAAAAAATACACTTCTGCTTCGCTTGTAGTCATAAGAAGAGGGGTCTTCACAGTCTAAAACTTTAGGAGCAATTGAATTTTATCGTTCTAATTAAAAACAAAACATCTACAACCATGCCTAGGTATAGCCATGGTTATAGTTGGAAGCTAACATCTAACGTTGCGCTTAATTCACAGAGGTTGAAACACTATAGCCACCGAACATGCTAAGGAAAAAATAAGCCCTTATCTAAGATTTACATGCATCTCTATTGACCAATACCATTTCATCATTCACAATCATAAGGATGGACATTTTCTTGGCCTCAAGAAGGTTTGTTATATTATCTCATCCCCAAGACAGAACTGCGCATATTTATTTTTGAAACAGAGTAAAGGTACATTCAGATCCAAGGATTAATGAACACTAATACTATTAATAATGAACATAAGAGGTGATCGATCTATAGGTTTTCTTCATTACAACCAGTTAACAAGAATCATCTATGATATTAAATTACTTTGTGTCATTTTTTTTACATGCAGGAATGTATTTTCATCTCTCACCAAGAAACATTACTTGGAGGTAAAACCATGACCTCCACTAAAGTATTCGGATGTCTCAAAATTTAAAGCAACGCACAACAGTGGTTCAACGTTGCCTAGGTAATCATAAAAACTCAAGGATAAAATAACTTAAATCGTAAACTTAAAGTGAGACTTCCAACTATAGTTACGAAAGATCAGAAAGATTTGATAGGCGTGATACTACCAGTTCAGGTTTAAAGGAAGGATAACCTCACGTTTCAACTGGGTGATCTGGTAAATATCATAAAAAAAAAAAATCTTGCATTGTCGAGATCAAAATATTTAAGTATCATGTTACCATTGCCAAGATCGCGAGAGAAGGAAAAAATCGTGGTTGAGTTACTGTTTGACAATTAGTTATAGGAATTATCACAGATCTAGACAAAAATTGATCATATTTTTCTTAATAGGTAGAGGGTTAGTAAGATAGAATGAAACTCACCCATGAAATTCCATGAATGACTAGTTTATCACTTTGAAACTGTTACACCTTCCTATCAAGATAAATAAAACCGAAAATCAAGGTTTGATAATGGAGGTTGTATTAATAGATAAATTACTACATTAGATTACTGAATTTGATATTCATAAACCAACAAATTCACTAAATATCCATACAAGTTTGAGCAAATAACATTATTCAATAAATATACAGAGAGTTGCATTCGATAAAAAAATTAGTATTATACAATATCGCTCTATTCAATAGTATGAATGTTAACAGATTTCTCTTCTGCGGAACGATAATTTATACAAATTTGTGAACAAGAAGCTCTCCAAATGAGCGATAGGTCTGTAATCTAAACAATTTCCATTGTTTGGTTACTGGAATAATCCAATCAATAATAATATGGAAATGATATATATACAAACAACCAGATTAATATATCACAATATCATATGCTTCTTGAAAAAAAAAATATTGATTTCATTTAACAATAAATTATTTATCCAAAACAAATACAGTAACCAGAAATTCGACATTTTGTGGATGATCTTCAATTGCAAATTTGAAATCTTGTGCCTTTCCTCACTTGCTAATCGAACAACTTCACTGGTATCTCCTAGCCAACTCTAGGGGTACTCTTCTTCCCCCTTAGCCCCCCAAGCCGCAAATGAGTCTCACATAGAAAACTCGGACCAACTAGCTCAAGCTTACCCTTGAAAGGAGAGGCTTCTACCTCCTGCACAAGCTTGCAGGCAACTCACACAAGTAAACATAGGAAAAACATTTAACAACATTTCATTCATCCAGCAATAGGGTCCCTCTCATTCTTTATCACCTTTGTTTTATAGAAAAAATTTGGTTTGACACTTGTCTTCTCATGCAATATTTTCTAATTTTTAATAATTAAAGTAAAGATTATTCATCTCCAACACATGTCACACTTTCCCCAAGTTGCACATGTTTAATCCATTTTAATTTAAATAGTTCTTCATTTTCCCTCACACTCCTCAATTAGTTCCTATATTTTCTCCTAGTTGTCCCTTAGTTCCCCAATTTCTCTTTTAGTGTGTCTCCTAACTAATTTATAGTTAGAGTTTGATTAGGACTGTTCTTCTAGTTAGGCTTTTGATTCTAAAGTGACTTGGGATTCTAACTCCATGTTGACTATCCATTCTCTCATGATTTAATTTCTTTTAATTTAAAATTTATTTTATTAATTTCATGCACATATTGCGCACATGTCTTAATTTATTCTCCTCTCTCTATATTTTAATTAGTTTAATATCCCTTAGACCCATTCCTACTATTTATAGAATTTTATTAAGCATAAAAAATAAACTTAGATAATAATATGTTCGCTTTCAAATTTAGCAAAAGTTATATAAATTCATTACTCTTTTCTATCAGCTATATTTAATTGTTTTTTTTATTCTCTAATAGGTCTAAGTATTCATTTTATTTTCTAGGGTCTTATAGATTTTTATTGACTCACAATGTATTCATGTGATGTGCCCTTCAAGACGCACCACCATGCTCTACGGGTGCCACTCGTCGTTGACTAGTTTGGAAGTTATCTGGTGCTTGGATTCAATACTCCACGTGTTGACCTTGTGTGATACTAAGGGATTATTGAGGAATAAGGAATCCACCTTATTGCATGCCCCTCAGAAATATTCATGAGAGACTATCTCAATCTTCCCTCATGCATCGTGAACCTCTCAAAACAAGGTAGTTGTTAACCTTCGTTTAGGTCACGGAAGGACTGCTAGTAGTTTTTGACAGGGATGTTGTCACACCTCTCCCTCATCCATCTAATATATGTGTATGACCCATGTACTCCATCTGTGATTTATATTAGAAAGTGTCACCATGCCTGCATCCACTAACAAAGATAACATCAATAACTCATATACATAAAATCCAAAAATTAAATCACCATATAATGCATGTGTAATAAATCAAGTACTCATGTAATAAAATCCAATAGTCCACTCCTTGACTCTATCTAGAGACCAAGAGAGTTTTTTGATGTCATCTAGATCCTCCTCATGTCATGCTTCCTGCACACTCAAGAAACCTCATCATAATACGTGTCAATGATATACATCAATACAAATAACATATCAATTTCAATACTCAATCATAGCATAAACATATAAACCAAACCGATAATCATAATGTACCATTTTTTTAAACTAGATCACTTGCTCGCAAGTGTCCTCAAAGAATAAGTTAATGTATGAAAATTGACCAGTGTAATTGGATGTTACTGTTAGAGAAAGATTTGCCTTACCCTACGCAATCTTGTACAAAGGGCCTTATTCCATATTCCTATGCAGACTTATCTTCCCTGTTACTAAAATACAGAGACAAAAATACAAATTTTTCCACTTGTACGCATCTTGCACACTATACAGTAGGTGTATACATAGGCTGATCCACTACAACCCGTGTACATCAGGATTTGTGCCAGAAAATGAAAATTAAAAGTCGGGTTTCCATGTCACGACAGGAGATCTCTGATCCTTGGCCTTCCATATACTAGAAACATTCTAACTTGGCCCTTTAGTTCCATTTTGAAGGCTACAAATGGGCCAATTATGAGCTATGGAAAGGGAGAAGAATTCAACTTTGAGAGAAAAGTTACTATGGAGAAATTATTTACTTCATATTGAGTCTGCATCCCTTTGTCCTTTAAGTTTGAACACAGTGTTCAACCCCCAAGATCTTCCCTTTATTGATTGAGAACCTCATTTTTTCTCTCTAATGAGCTTGCCTTTGGTGGAGGATTGAAGTGGTTGAGGCCCAGCTGGAAGGAACTTACTTTCTCGGTTATGAACCATGTCAACATGGAAGTCTGTAATATTTTCACTTATGTTTATCATTTATTAATAGAAATACTCCTTTCCCGTCCAATTGATATCTTGCAAATATATTGAATTATTATCCATGGGCGTATTTGTTATGTATATTGATGGATTATGTTATCTAATGTGCTAACCTTTTATATTACCACTATATGCTTTCTTTTCTTATTTGTTGAGAACTTGTTGCAGGTACATAGCTTTGGGTCAAAGTGGTCAACGGTGGACTTCATCAAACATCTGGATGAGGTAGGCTTCGTTCTTATCTACCTTGCACATTGGTTTATATAACATGTTGTTGGGATAGAGTTGATTTCTGTAGTCATTTCCATCTCTTGTGGTTCACCCTAGCCATAGAGAGAGTTTCCTCATAACAATTACAACTCATCATTCCTTCAATCAAAAATGCATTTTCTCATCTTATCTCATCATGCATAAACTCAATTTTGATTTGATTACCAGTATGTCCATGGTTGGTTGTCCTATTTTCTAAGGTTACACAAAGGAGTCTTCTCTCGATCATATCAACAAGTTCATTCAATTTTGTCAATTTTTGGGGGTAAAAGATGTTTATATTGCTTCTGACACTTTCCCTCTTACTCTTTGTGGCCAAGCAGGTGATTGGTATAGGCTCATAATTCTTAACCCTAATTTGGTGGTAATGATGATTTTTACAAAATTTTGTTCTGGCATTCCTTCTCCACCTACCCCTCCTCAATGTAATTTTTGCAGTGGTCCTCATGTGCAATCAACTTGTATATTATTCTTAGAATCCAAGCAGGCTTACCAAGCAAACCCTTACCTCTTCTTGAATACTCAAGAGGATAATTTCACATCTCACAGTATTTTTTCAAGAAATCTAGTGGTTTGTAATGAGTCTTTGTATTATGAATCTACTCATTATTATGAAACCTTATTCAATGAATTTCCATTTGATGATACTCTTTTCAAAATTCATGTTTAGAAAGATCACGTTTTATCTGATGAAACACTCTTAGGGGACAAATATTGTGAAGAAAGTATTCTTGACTTACATTGCATTGTCCCCCATATCCTTTTTCCTCATAATCATTCTAAAGAAAGTGAGAAAGAGGATTTAGGGGATGATGTAGATTCATGTGGTTTTATTTTGAGGACATGGTAGAAGATCTTTTTAACACATTTCAATCCGAAAATTTTGTTTCAATAAATAAATCCAAGTTAAACATATATTCTTTGATAATAAGATTATAATTCGCAAACCCTGGCTCTTTGATTTGATGATGATTTGACCAATCAGTCCATTTCTCATGTTCAAAATATCACCTTTCTTGAAACTAATAGAAAAATTCAATCATAAGATTGTGATTTATCTCAAATTTTCCATTCATATACATACAATGAAGAAGATGACTATGCAAAGAAGGACAATGTTGACCTATTCAGTCCCATTTATGATAAGGTATTTTATGATAATGAATGGTCAAATCAAATAGATGAAGACTTTTTTTTATTTTGTTAATACACAAGATGAGTTTTATTTTGAACATCCTTTTGAAGTTAATCAATATCTTGAAATGCATAATTATTTTTCGAATCCATTGTTTCAATTAGAAGAGGTAAATCATCTCAACATTGGTACTCCTATTGATATGTGCACTCTTTCTTTTGATAATGATGATGATTTCAAGGGTATTCCTAGGTTTTTTAATCATTTATATGAATCTTATTTGCATTATGATGATCCTATTTATGATAGGAAGATTCCAAAATATGATATCAATATGTTTGATGAGTGCATTGACCACATATTTTATATTCAAACCTTTAACCTTAAGCCTGAAGTTTTTTATCATATTGATGCATTCAATGTAAGATGTAAATCTCATCCTGTTGGCTGGAAGGTATTAAAAGATGGTAATCAATTCTTCTAGATTTTAATTGGTCCCCTTCATGCACTGTATGAATTAATCGTACAACATTATTCTCCTAATTCCCTCCAAACCATCGATCTTACATGGGGTTTTAAGGACGTGTTTCTTTATGTCAAGTTTCACTTTGTTTGAATTTTCAATGGCTGGTTATTCTTCTCCTTGTACATAAATAAACAAATTTATTTTGTTTTGTTTCTTTGTTTTGTTTTATGTTTCTTTCACTGCATCAAACATCAAATGTATTTTGTAGTTAGTTTCTTTGTTTCTTAAATTCTTTTCTCTTACTATTTTTTTAATTTTCGTTTCACATATTTCATGTTCTTATTCTATTTCGTACAAAATTTGTTTTCTTATTGTACAGTTGATTTTCCTTTCTTTTATCAGTTTCGAATTTGATTATGCTTTAGCATTTTGTTTTCTTTATTTTTAAAATCCATTTTCTTTGTCGCTTCAACTTCACATTATACTAATCTTGTGAAATATATGAGAATGGAAAGAGATAGATGATCTTCTTGGGTTCGTAATACTACTTATGTAGCAATTGCCAAACCTACATAAATTTTGATAATTGATGAAGTGATAGTTATTCCCGCTTCTTCTTTCATGTTCTTCCCTCCATACTTTTTTTTGGCAAGAGTATATCAGAGAAAAGTTGACAGTTCTATAAATTTGATACAAGCAAAACCAAAGATTCTTAGTTCTAGCCAATTTAGAAATTGTCTACCATGTGGAGTCACCAGATGTTGACTCATAAAATCACCAACTAAGCCACCAATCTTGAAAATGATTACAAGGCACTATTTAAAAAATATATATATTATCTACTATTATAAATACTTGATTACTATAGGTGGGACCCCTAGTTAAAGAAAACAAATTGGTCATGGACTTGTTCTAAATGATGATCATTTTCAATCTTCTTTAGTATTCTTGATGCATTTTGCTCCAGAATTTATAATTGAAAAGGTATAAGTATCTACCTTGGTTATTAGCAACAAAAATGGATATGTTAATAGTTTTTGTTCATTTCACACATTTCCAAAAGGTTGGTGTCATATTACAATGATATCATAGCATATACCAATTTAATGTGCAAGTTATAAGGTGGAATTTACATTTTAAAGTTTGTTCCAACATGAAACAATACTCAAACAACTTAGCATAGCCTTGCATGTTATATGAAGTATCGGGCTCTCATATGTTATATGAAAAGGTGGCACAATGAATTTTAAATGTTTTAAATTCCTTTTAAACAATACACATATGGTATATTATATGTTTTCATATTGGTTTCGCATGGCATGATGCTATTAATTAAGCTTAATTTTGACATTAACTATGATATATATCTCATGTCACATCATCTGCTTGCCAACGAATGTGGTATTAATTTTTGAAGGAGGAAAGTTGGTATATTTAGGCCACCATTTCATATGACATTAAATCATTGTTGATATTGATATTGAGCACATTATTTGTTGCACACTTGGCATGTTATATTGCATTGTTATTGGTAATATTTGCTAGTGGAATGGTGATATGGAAAGGGAGTTAATGTTTTGGCGATGTGAGGTCTCATGCATTGAATGCACAGACATGGGATTTTCGTTGGGGTTACCACCTTGAACATTCTGGAATTTTCATTTTTTTGGTCTTGGAATTAAGTTCTAGATTGATTGTTCTATTCGACCTAGTTGTGGCTTTCCTCGCAATGAAACTCATTTTTTGAAAGGAATAAATAAGTTATTGGCAAAGGTTGTTGGGCCTTTCATTTTTGGTTTGAATTTGTGCAAGGAGGACTACAATCCCAATTTTGGTCAAATACAAGTTGCGCAAGCCACAAAGAAGTTGGACAGTGGAGCAAGCAAAGAAGCATAAAACAGTTGTGAAGAGGGATAGTGCAACACCAGCAAGGAAAAAGAAGTTACAACAGAACAAGAACAAGAAAGCATGCAAATTCTAAATCCAAAATATCCCACTCATCCTATAGATATGAGATGCATATGATTGTAAATGGTTAGATTGAATAGATGATATAGATGGGTAGAAGGTATAGAGGGCATAGACAGAGTATCATTCTACTCCATGTAGGTTCTGTGATTGTAATTTGTATACATTTTGGGAAAAGGGTAGATAGAGCTCTCAAGAATTAGTTGAGAGCCAAAAGCTTGTAACTGAGTAATGATTTGTATCTGTGAAATTGTATCTGAGAATCGCTTTTGATAATATATATGGGAGGGCCTGAAATTTTGAAATATACTGTGTCATTCTATGTTTATGATTATGAATCATCTCTGTACTTTACTTCTTTATGTCCAATAATATCAACGTGCTATAATTGTTTACAAATTTTATCACAACTTCATCGTATTTATTACCATTTATAAATGAGTTCATATATGTTCTTTGGTTAGTCTGTCTTGCACAAGGTTATGGTGAATCTTGAAGATTCTGGAAACCCTCCTAAGTATTCTCCTTTCCCTTCCCTATGTTTTTGTCTTGCTTGTGCTTCGGGTGAGACTTCTTCACTCCGGAGGAGATAAAAATGTCAACGCTCTAGACTAATTGGTACATTTTGTTGGTAACCTGAGAAGGACCCTGGTCTGATAAATTCTGCGCCAACAAAATGGTTTCTTTGTAAGGACCTGTGTTAAAAGGGAACTTGTAGGGAGAATGCTTTGACGGATTCATCGATCCGATATTCACTAGTGGTGGGAGAAAAATTGTGACACCTTCATATGGAAAGAAGTAGAGCTAAGAGGAAAACATGTGGAAGATACATGGAAGGTTGTATTTTATTCAGAAAGATCGAGTGACTAGTACGAGATATTTTGGGTTAAGTTTTTGGAAGAACTTTTCCACTGGATAGATAGGCTCCAAGAAGCTCTAGAATTCCAAGAATGAGTCAAGAATAATTGTTCTTGGTATACAGTAAATATCGCATCACTTCATCGGTTGGATCGTCCGGTAACGCAAACAATCAATTTTTGGGTCAATACAAAATTAGAAGGATACATTATCAAGTTTGTAGCTAAGAATCATCAATCTTTTTCATGGGAAAAAGAAGATTTCAAGAAAGATGCAATGGGAAGACTGTTGAGGGAAATCCCCATGTGGATTAAGGTTTTCTTGATGGAGGAGAGGATGTTGACTATGAACCCAACTGAGATGGTAGCGCAAACACCCTCGCTTGGGGTAGGGTGAGTTTGAGGTGGAATCATGGCCTGAGAGAGAGGAGAGGTTTCTTTTACAATTGAGGGAGCAGCAAGAAATGGACTCAAGGGATGAGAAATCCTTGAAAAGAGTCTCCATAGTTGAGAATTGGTGGCGCGGTAAGATAAAGAAATCGGTGAAACGATCCGAGAAGTTGCGGAAAGAAGTCAGACCAAGAGAAGTCGAGGAAGGATATATGGAAGAGTTGTGAAAGATGGGAAGACATGAAATACTGGCCAGTCAAAGATTTAATGAGAGAGAAGCACAGAGAGATATAATTCCCCAAGAGGGTGGACAAGAAGAAGAAGGTGTAGAGGCACGGGAAGAGGAAGTCGGCATGGATCTTGAAGGAGAGAGAGAATATTCATCCCCGATGCTAGGAAAGATTGGGAATCATGTTGAGGATATTGCTCTAGAGGATGAGAACGAGACCCCCCAGATCAAAGAAACTTGCCCCGAAGCCAGTGGTACCAGCCCTGAATCACCCTTACCCCAAGTGTCTTCTATACAAGTGGTAAATTATATACTACCATCTTATGTTATTCTTGTTCCATTACGGTCAGTTAGTCAGTCACAACCGGGAAGCGCAAATCCTGGGAGGATATTGGGATCCCCTGGTAGATCGCAACCAAGACCATTAGGTTTTATCTTGGTAGGAGAAGTAAGATCATCAATGGATGGTAATGTGAGAGTTTCAATTGCTCGATACCCAAAATTCTTGGGTAAGGGAGACGAGGATGTTGAGCAGCATTGATTCTTATGTGAAGAAATTTGGATGTCTAGAGGGACTCTGGATGCGAATAAATTGGTTAAGTTCCATACTACCTTGAGAGGTCATGATCTCAAATAGTACATGAAGGCCATTGAGCCAAGAGTACCAGGAGTGCAAGGTCAATTGTTCACACTTGACCAAGTACGGACAAAATTCATAGTGGATTTTAAGCTACCTCAGTCAGAACAACAAGCTCTGTCTGAGCTGCATGAAATTCAGAAAAAGGAAGGTGAATCAGCCTGGGATTATATAGAGAAGTTTAAAGAGGATATAGGTAGGTTAGCGCATCCAATTCATGAGTAACATCAAAGAGAATGGTATATCTATGGATTGTTACCTCTCACACAAATTTCATTAACGCAACAATGGATAGCCACTTTGACAGATGCCTTGGAATAATCAATGAATATTGAATCCATGGAAAGATATCT